>CM042089.1:23726939-24236939 GCA_023512835.1 Taxillus chinensis
ATATGTTACAGAAAGTTGTCGTGAGGCTCCGAATCGTGACAACCCACTGAAAACATGTGTAATCACTTAACTTTCAAGTCTTTAATGTATTAAATTGTTAATATCTCATTGTTTAATATATTAGATAGACAATTAGCTTATTTTTTTAAATGTTTTTTAAAACCATGTAAAATAGTTTAATTCAACCTTCTCTTTATATTTTGACCTTCTCAATTATATTAAGTCATTCTCTATTGGAGTGACCCTACTTACCCTATATATAGGTTACATTAGGAATTATAAATTATTAATTTGATAGCCATGTGACCACCATATCAAATATTGGCACCATTGTGGGGGATTGACCGCTACTAATTCATATTAGAGGTTAATTACTTGATCTAAATATTTTCTTATTTGAGTCTTTTTGTTTGTTTATATTTATTTGTCTACTTTTAAGAAAATAAGAAAAAGGCAAAACTTGTTTATTTGTTGTTTCTTATTTCCTATGGCTTATAATTCTCACCCCTCTAACTCTGCTAACCTATATCATGATGATTTTTATATGCTATATATTGCTTATATTATGTAATTTGTGGGGCTAAATGACATTCAACCCATGAGTGCTATGTTCTTAATGACCGCATTGTATGTTTATTTAGAGTTAAGAACACTTGCGTTAGTTAAAAGTTAAACTCAAGTATGTGTGTTAATATATTTTTTTTTTTGGAGTGAACCCCTTAATGATCTTTATATGGATTATGTTAATCAAAGCCCCATCCTGTCTAGGTCAGAGACATTAATTGAGAGATTCCAACAAGTATATATTTTATAATATTATGACATAGTCCTTGTCTAGAATCTCCACTTAAGACTATTTAAGATACTTTTATATTAGAACACTTAGTTTGGAAGTTGAAACTCCTTTGCTTCCCTCGAGTTATTTACTAGATTATCCATATAAAAGTTTTATGTGCATTAAAGAAAACAATCCTAGTTTAGGAAATAATGTGAGAAGTTTATATTTCATCTGGTAAACTTGTATAAAGGTAAAGATTGAAAGGCTATATAATGATGATGCTGTAACATGGGTTAATAAGATTCTCTCAGTCCATTTTCTTTAATGATGATGATGTAACATATAAGAACATTGGTAGTGGCCTAGCTAAATGTTTCAATAAATTTATTTACATAGAACAATATTGATCATCACAAATTGTACTTGAAACCTATGTTTTAGTTACAAACTTTGTTAAAATTTCAAACTTTGAAGCACTAACTTGTTAAACTTGGCTAGCTAGTTCCTCAAAGTTTGGAATTTAATAAAGTTTATAGCTAAGATACAGATTTCAAATTAAATTTGTGATTAATATTGCTTGATTTGGTCAAATTTATTGAAATTTTGACTATTCAATTACTAATATTCTAAACCTAACAAAATAAAAGACTTGAGGGATGAAAAGGTCATTAAACACATCACTCTTATAGCTCATTTGATATATGAGAATGAAATTGGAGGGAATATATTTAATAAGGGAATAACATTACCAAGGTGATGGGAATGAGAATCAAATATTCCAATCCTGTGTTTGGTATCCTAGCCAAGGTAATGGAAATAAATCTCATCTCTTGTTTGGTATATGAGAAATAGCAAGGGATGAAAATAATTTCAAGGTACAATTACTTAAAAGCCCTATAGCCTGTTTAAAGCAACGTACTATAGAAATTGAAATTACAAATATATATTAATATCTATCCTCCTCCTTTAGAGGTTTAAGTTATCATAGTGCAAAAGATTACAATCATAATTGTGGTAGACATAAAAAACTCTCTATTCCCCCTCTAATCTATCCCCATTCGATCCCCAACAATCACCATCCTCCTCTATTTTGTTTCACAAAGACCAAAAGATCACTTGTGGAGAATTTAAGCCTCTTTAAAAGAGCTAGCTAATGTCGTTAAATCTCTCTTCAAGATAATGGATTCCCTAAGTTTGCACTAAAAGAATAGTAGCAAGCAAAGGGTCGAACCCACGGTGATTAGCCTAGTTTTATAGTTCTCAAATCAAAGCACCCAATTACTCTTGTTCTATAAAATGTCTTGGCAAAAAGTTTTCTTTTTTAAACTAAAAGATCTAATTTTTATTTGGTTTTCCGAATAAACAAAGAAAACAAACTGATTTTAAGATTAAGATTCAAGGATTAAAAAGCATCTAGGGTCACAATTTCACCTCCTTATGTTATCTCTCTGGTTCATGGTATTAGGGTTGTCCGATTGAAAACATGCTAAACATAAGCCAAGAACAACAAATAGTCATTGAGGTCCTTTTAAGAGTTGTATGCCGGAATGGTCATCTAAATACACAAACACGCACGACCCAATAAATCATCTTGCAAAAGGATAATGATCACACCAATTACAAATAAGTTATGAATCTCAATCTGCCCTAGGGCTAAAAATACCAAGGTGTACATCCAAAGATAGAGATTAAGAACGGATTTATAAAACATGCAAAACTCGATCATCCAAACCCAATATTCATAAACACAAAGAAAGCAACAAGGGGGTACATTGCTCCCCTAGATTAAAAGACTACTCACGCATGATTACAAGCAAACACAAAGCAGAAAAGCTCAACATCTTCTTACCACGCGCACGAAGAAAACTTCAAATCCAGGCTCTAAAATCCGCGACGGGCGCGACGGCTGCTCTCCTAGGTCAAGGAGCGACCTCAAGTCGTGGAGCCTCTCTCTCTTAAAACGTGTAGGGGGTCTAGGGATGCATAAGGGGCGTGGAGGCTATATTTATAGAGTTTGGATGGGCTTTGAGGTGTGTACCTAGCCCATTTATCAAAACGGCGTAGTTTTGATAAGTAACACTCGAAACTTTAAAATCTCTATCTTCATCCACAATTTGGACTTGGGCCTTCGGGAACAAATGATCGGCATGGAAAAATGATAGGATCGGTCCAAAAATATCTCCGACGTCAATTTGCACGTGATATGGTGAATTCACGTGCGGCTCCAAATCGGCTCAAACTTCTCCCCAAGCTTCCTTGCATCCCGTAGAGGCCCGAGAGGCAAAAATAGGCTTGCACGTGAAATGGGTGAATTCACGTGCAGCTCCAAATGCTCTGAAATTTCTGTGGTAGGTAGAGGACATCATTAAGAAACTTTTGTTCTTGCACGCCAATTGTTTAAGGCCATCTACTATGTCAAAAGTGAGCTCCAAAATCGCCAAAACGCTTAAAACGCATGTATTTGCAAATAGCATCTTCCTAGGGGTTAGAGCAAATATATATGATATATGAAGCAATAAGGCTCTAAACATGCTCTTAAACATCCTAAATAAACACTAGAATAACGGCATAAAATGCACGTTATCAACTTGCTACCCAATAATCATTCTCACCAATTTTCAAATTACATTTTCCTATCAAAATACATCAATAAAGGTCATTTGATCCTCCTTTAAAGGGCTAAGAGTCGTACATGTGGCAACAGAAGAAGTCTGTTGAGTAGCAGTTGGTTTATTTAGAGATCATGTTTTGGTCGATCAAATTTGGTTGACTGAGATTTTAGTTGACCACCTTCAACTTTTTCAATTGACCAAAAATCTCCCGAGACTACGGTCAATTAATTGGTCGATCAAAACTTCTTGGTCATTATCTACTATAGTGACCCGTGCTTGAGTTGATCCATGAGATAGTCTTTATTCAGTAATGAAGATTTAATTTGGAATTGAGACCCTGAAGGGCTAGTTATGTAATTTTGGGTGTTTATTAATTAAAGAGATGAGTAAAAAAATATAAATAAGGGAGAAAGAGAGAGAGACTCTCAACGTGCAGTGTTTCACAGCTTTGATAAAAGAGAAAGAGAGAGAGAGAGAGAGAGAGCTTGGAGGTGGAGCTTACTGAATCGGAGCTTGGGGCTTAGGTTTTGAGGTTGATTCATTCTTGAATCCTTACCAAGTAAGTGTTCCTAAACTTTTTACCTTGATTCGATTTTGATATCTATAATTTTAATATGATCTGTGTGATTTCGTATGAACTCTAGGTTTTGGGGGGAACCGTTTTTGGGTTGAATCTTGGATTTAAGTGCATAATATGTGATTAAAACCTGATAGGTAGCATTAGGCATGAGTTTCTAGTATTTGGGGTGTTTTATAACTATGTTATGGCATGTGGGTTGTGAAATCAATTATGAAAATCTAGTTTTAGATCTATATGATTGAATGTTTATAAACGCATATATTATTGTTGTTACCTTGCAATTTAGAGGCGTTTAGGATGCATTTGAAGTCTAATTGTAATTTGTTGAGTAAAAGTATGTTTGTGAGGGTTTGGGGCTGTTGAGTTGATTCTAAATGAGAAATATGTAGAAACGATGATAAATAGTAACCTTATCGAACTGTATGGTCGAAGACTCGAAGATGCCTCAAGACGGCAGACATTTGACCCGGACATTTGAATAATGACATTTAAATGAAAACATTCGATCAAGACATTTGATCCAAACATTCAAATCGGACATTTAAATTAGACTTTCGAATGAAGACTTTCGGATATGGATAGGATGTCCTAGTGTGATAATTGTGACTTAGGTGAGTTACTTGGGCGCTGTATCTTAAGTTGTTGGTCCTGATGTTTGTTGTTTATTTGGTTGTGTATTATGCATGTATTACATGGTAGGGTGTAGAGTTATAGGTCACTTACTGAGCCTATAGCTCACCCCTACCATTTTTGTGTTTGTTATTTGTTGTTTTTGCTTTTCAGGTGTTCTTATGGATAATGGAGGCTTTCTTTCCAGGTGGACTTTAACTGTTCATACTCTGAGGTACGGTGTGGTATGGTTGTTTGTATATCTATCTTTTGATATACTATGTTATATGATGTGGTTTGATGGTAGTGTACATGATTACTTGTGATGTATGATTGTACTGGTTTGTGATTGAGACAACACCTATGGTTTTGTCTCTTTTGGTGTTTGTCACTAACCCTTTGACCCTTTGGGTGTAGGCATGTTTCCAAATCTAGGTTCTTGGAATTGGGGGTGTGATAGGTATGGGTAGTTACGTGCTCGGTTCCGGGTTTCCTTGAGTTGGGGGTGTGTCATCTATATTTTGAATTGACCATTTTAGTAGCTTGTTTATTTTTTGTTGCCTAAATATATGTAAATCAAATAACAACAAATAAATTATCAACATAATGAAGAAATTGCTTCATTCAAGCTAAAATATGAAAACAACTTACATAGTGTATGAGAAAGAACAAGAAAAATTCCAGGAGAAAACCTAAAATCACATAGAGAGAACAAGAAAAGAGAGAAACAAAAAATCACCGATTGCAAAGATGAAATGATAGATGTAGTGTTGGACAAGAAGGGCTAGATCGACGACTAGGGTGAGTGGTTGCTTAAAGGTGATTGTGCTAGGTTTCCATGAATAAGATGAATGGTGAAGAAGATAGTTTGATGTGGGGTGTGGGGTGAACAAGTTTGAACTTATTTTAGTTAGAAATCAAATTAAACTGATTCCCCCAAATAAAGTAATGTTTCAAAACCTGATATATGGTGGAATGAATATTACCTCATGGAGGGTATATATATTAATACAGTAAGATTGCATTTCCCTTCGTTTTGTCTACCAAATATAGGAATGAGAATGAATTTCATTCCATTTCATTGTATTTCTGCATACCAAACATGCCCTTAGGTCTAGAGGTTGGTATTGTAATTGCTGGCAAACAGAGGCAATGAATAAGGACATGAACAATAACCGTAAGTGTTGATTGGTTAAGAAAAGTTAGTAAACTCCAAAAGCAACCCAAAAATTGAATTTAGGAATTTATTGTGAATCTAAAGAAAATGCCACTTAATAGGAAGACTAATATTTTTTTTGACAAAAAATTTATATTGCAAATAATTAGAAGATGAAAATAGGAATATATAAATAAATATCGAGTTAATTATTTATTTAATTTATTGATCTCATTTTCATAAAAAATACATATGTTTACACTCGCTGAATTTATAATCATATTTACGATTCTGTGAAATTACAAAAATATATTTAATAAATAAAATTATTTTTTTTGTAATATTTGAATATTAATATTAAAACATAAATAAAATATTCAATTACCATCTTGAATATTATATTTATATTTTAATAATTCTTTTCGAATACTATTTGTTTGAAAATTAAATTTTAAATATTATATTCATATTTTAATAATTTTAAAAAATATTTATACTCGAATATCTATTTGAATACTTAATTTTTATTATAATATTACGTTATAAGTATATCTTTATTATTATTTTAATAATAATGGGCGTGTAAATTATGGGCGTAAACATCTTCCCCTTTCATAAAGAGACGGCAGTGCACTAATACCATGGCCATTGGCCGCGAGGGCACGAAGGTTTTGGTAGGGTTTATATTTGTCGTCTGTTCCTCGTCTAGCTCCAAATCTCCCATTTTTCCCGATGCACCTCTTTTAATTCCCAGCTTTTCCAATCCCAATCAGACTCCACGCTTTTCGTTTCCTCGCAGGATTTGAAATCGTTTGCCTCGGCAAGACCCACCGTTTCTCCACAAAATTGGACCTGTAAAACTCACCCATTGCATTCGATTCACAGCCATGTTGCGAAACATTGCCAAACAGGTCTCTTCACGGGCCTCTAGGTTCTCACTCGACCCCTCCGCTCACTCGCGCACTCGTTCCCTTCTGGGTTTCTCCAGAAACTCGATGTTGGTCGAAAACCTCAAATTTAGGCACGGATTCTGGTCTGCTCATGAATCAGTTGCAAAACCCACTTCCTATTTTGTCCGAAGTCACATGAATTTTCGTGCGTTTGGTTGTCCCAAGTGTTATGCAAGTGTCGCAGAGGCCGTGTCTTCCACCTATTTGGAGGAATATGTGTCTGGTATTGATGAAATTAATGATACCCAGAAATGCATTTCTGAGATGGAGGCGGCCGTCAGAGAAGAGAATAAAGTGGAAGACGTTGGCAGAAAAAGGTTGGACAAGCTTGAGAGGAGGCGGCGGGCACGGTTCTACTTGCTCCGGAGGCGGCAAGTGAAGATGGAGACGGAAGCGTGGGAACAAGCGGCAAACGAATACCAGGAGATTCTTAAGGACATGTGTGAACACAAGCTGGCTCCACATTTGCCTTACATGAAGGCATTGCTTCTTGGGTGGTTCGAGCCTTTTCGTGATGCCATTGTTAAGGATCAGGAGGAATGCAGCAAAGGGAAGCACATGGCATATGCTGCGTACTTTAATCAGTTGCCAGCAGACATGATGGCTGTTATTGCAATGCATAAATTGGTGGCATTGATGATGAAGGGGTCAGAACATTGTGGCGCCCAAGTAGTGCAAGCAGCATTAGTGATTGGAGACACCATTGAGCAGGAGGTCTTCATTCATGCAAAATTAATTGTTACTGTGATTTATGCTTGTTGAATTTAAGAAATAGGAAGCACATAAGTTAATGTAGGGAATATGCTGATTGCTTCCTTTAAGTTGGAGATAGGGCAATCAATTGAAAGTGGAAACTAAGATTTAATTTAAGGCAGTTAAACACGTTCCTTGCTGCACATGAAAGTTAAATTGTTCACTGGGTTCTAACTCTTGGGAAGACCTTAGTGATTTTTGCCAGATTGAAGTTTTCAGGTCTTTCTAGGGAGTTGAGTTTTACAAAGCTGAATCAATTCCTATAAAGTAGGCATAGCTCAAACTGTTCCACGTTAATGTCATGCCTTTGAGTTGTAGCAGCTGCATGATGTATTGCTCACAAATGATGGAGCTGTTAGCTTCTGGTAGGCTTGTAAATGAGCTGAGTTGAGTAAGTTTAGCTAAGTTCGAGCCGAGCTTGTACAGTAACGAGTTGAGCTTGTACAGTGTCAAGTTTGAGCTCGAGTCGAGCTTAGTCGAGCGGGTATCGAGTGAGCTGTCGAGTGTGTCGCTTATTTAAAGTTATATGTTCAATAAATTTGTAAATGATCCGAACTGAGTCAAGCTTGTATAGTAACCGAACTGAGTCGAGTCGAGCCTGTATAGTAACGAGCCGAGCATGTACAATATCGAATTCGAGCTCGAGTCGAGCATGTATCAAGCGAGCTGTCGAGTGTGTCGGCTCATTTGTAGGCCTAATTTTTGGCAATATTCTAATTATAGTTACCAACACAGTAGATGAGAACCAAGAGAAAGAAGATGTAAAAATGTTAGGGTGCATTTGGTACACTTCAATTTATGATTGTTTTTAAAAATAGTGCGCTTACATGAATTTAAAACTATTTAATTTTCGAATTTAGTTTTTAAAAAAAAGTCTCATAGCTGTTTTTAAAATAATTTATAATTATTTTTGTTTTCAAATTTAAACTCAGTTTTAGCGGTAAATTCGAATATTATTATTATTTTTACTTTTTTTTTTATTTTATACTTGGAGCTTCCATATATATATATATGTGGGACTCAAATTTTTTAAAATACACTTTTTAAAACACATTTTTTCTTCTACCAAATAAAAATTGTTATCAAATTAGATTTCAATAGAAATTCTAACAGAATACAAAAATCTGAAGATTCGGAACTCATATTAAACAAGCCCTTAATTTGTAGTTTTTTGTTAACTATGTTATTTTAGGACCCTACTTTGGATATCACTGATGTTATTGAAGATTATGTATGTGCTTGCACTGCATGTGTATTTTTGTATGAGGGGGGTGGGAAGTGTTTCTTTCTTTCGAAGGACAAATCATTGCATCCCAATCCGAAGCATTGCATCCCATAGAAGGACAAATCATTGCATCCCAATCCGAAGCAGGAATGTTGGGTGGGCCCAATATTTTAAAATTTTAAAAATAAAAACTGAATATATGGGACCCACACTCTTGCACTTCGTGAAAGGAGCCTGTGGTCACTATAGGTTTCCTTCAACCTATATATATATAAGTATATATATATAATAAGAGAGAGAGAAAGGGGGGGGGGGGAGTACTGATATGTTACTATATTTGCTACTAGCCAGGCTAAATCTCATATATTTCTTTTATTTGCGAGAGAGTACTTACATATTACTGTTTCTGCTATTATTCAATTTCAGGCTAGAATATACAAGTTTTTAGAGAGAACAAAAAAGACAAAGTTTTGCAAGGATGTAAACCCTAAGGGATTTCAGTCTGATACCGTAACCCAAGAACGAGAAAAACTACTAAGGGTTAAGGTCAGTAGTTTGATGAAGAAACAAAAGCTAAAAGCTGTGAGGCAGATTATGAGAAGACAGGATGATTTAAGACCCTGGGAACAGAGTGTAAAGGCTAAGGTTTGTATCATATGAATTTCTATTGGAAAATGGTTAATGCTTTGTTTTTATGTAGGTAGAAAGGTCATTCTTACGTATGGGTTGTTGTGATTATTCATTCATAATTGCAGGTTGGAAGCCGTTTGATTGAATTATTGATGCAAACAGCATACATACAGCCTCCATCAAATCAATCGGCAGATGATCCACCTGATATTCGGCCTGCATTTTTACACTCCCGCAAAACTGTCCACATAACAGAGTAAGAATTTGTTATCTCACACTACAGGGAGAGGTTCCCTTTTGGTTTATTTCCCCACATTGAAATGGTTACTTTGCATATAAACAGGAATATGACAAGAAGGTTTGGCATGATTGAGTGTGACCCGCTAGTTCTGAAAGGCCTTGAGAGATCTGTAAGCAAGCTGCCCGTTATCTTTTGTTCAGAATTTGCGTTTACATCATCCCAGGAAATTCTACATTTGCACGATTTAGTTGCTATTATTGGTTGTAGATGACTAGTTGTTAGTATTAAAAAATTATCTGACCATCAACACTTTAGTTTGTGAACTTCTTTTCTGCATTGGGATAGAGATGGTTCTGTATGAAGTTTTCATTGTTGTATAATTATTGAGTTACTTGTTAGGCCAGTTTGCGGATGTTGGTAATGTTCATAACAATTACAAATATTTTAGCTTTCTGGTGAGTGTAGTGACCTTATATGGTACTTTTACAGGCAAGGCACATGGTGATACCTTATATGCCAATGTTGGTGCCTCCAGTTGCCTGGACAGGGTATGTTATTTATTATTTCAGAAAATATTTAGACCTCATTTGGTTTGTGGATTGTCTATTTTATAAAAAGGAATTAACTAAGACTGGGAATGAATTAGTTTTTCCTATTCTTTTGCTTGGTTGTGAAACTGAAATAGACTACCTAGACATAGTATTGTGATCTTATACTATCTCCATCCTTCATGCTATCACTATCATCGTGCTCCTTTTCTTCCACTATTTCTCCTTAGACCTTTGGAATATGCATCGACAAAGGCTCCAAATAATTCTCTTCTAAGCTGTATATGTATTATATTTTCAATTCCATCATTTCTCCGCATCCAGTTCACGTGAGCATGAGTGTCAATGAGTGGCAGAGCCACCCAGACCTTGGACGACCTCGCGTCCAATGAACTTGCATTGTGATCTTGAGTAGTGACTACAATGGTGCGACTTTTCTTTCTGGTGAGTGTAGTGACCTCGACCCTTTCTGCGGTGTGAACTGATTTATGTGATGGTTCAACCCTCCGTCTAGCGAGCGGAGCGGTTCAGTGCAAATCTGATTTGGTTTGCTGTTTTTGGCTCCTCGATTGGGCGGATGGAGGAGACGTAAGATCAGCTAAGTCACTCCTTTTTTCTTGCCTTAGTTAAGAAGGTGTGTATGAGGTTACTATTTCCCACATGAATAGAATAAATATTATCACACGAAGTATTAGCTAAAACTAGTATTATCTAATCAAATCCCACCATCTAATTTGCGAACCAAACGTGGCCTGCAACTCTTTTTTCCTCTTTTTCTATCCCCATTATGCTCATTGTGTGAAGGATTAACTTCTATGATCGGGTGATTCATGGAAACTAGTAACATGGGAAGAAAAACGGGTTACAACTTTGAGTTTCACTAAATCAGATGTCCCCAATTATAATCGGCACATGGACTGGAATTGATAATTTCCGTGTCCCTAAACATACAATAATAAATTGTTTTGATCAGAAAAATATTTTTATTGAGGCCAACAAGAAAGTGACTATGGATTACAATACACTGCAATAATATATATAGTGTCAAATATCTACAATCTTCTCAAAATTCTGGTTGAATTAATGGAGTGAACAAAAAGGGAAATTTGAGGGGTTAGGGGAACAGTTATGTTGGTGGCGATATTAAAGCTCAAAGTCCTAATCAACTGAGTGTGTTTGAATTCCCATTACCAAAGGGTAACAAAAACAAAGTCTACATTACAAAGGTACAATTATGCATGAGAATGATTAGCACTCTCATAATGTCAAAAAATTGACACATATTTGGTTATGGTAATTTATAATTACTTTAAATATTAGTCGAAGTATAAAAAAAGTTTTTAAAATATTAGTCTTGCATCAAATATCTAAGTATTTCCCCTAACAATTTAACACAAAAGAAAGATAAAATAGTGTAAGAAATTCCATTCTCTCATTTTGTATTATAATAAAAAGAAGCTGATTATGGGTGTGTTCCTTTACTAAAACATAATTTTTATGTTTTTAAAAATAATTTATCATAAAGAAAAATGTAATAAAGTGTAAAATGATTTTGGTTTTGTTTTAAAATCAAAAGAAAATGAATTTGCCATTTATTTTAGTTTAAGGCATTGTGGATTTGAGTATAAAAACTCAGTCCAATTATTACTACAACCTTAAATGGGAAAAATAATAAAAATTACCAAGCATATGATAAGATAATAATTTAACAAGACGAAACTTAATTTTGTCACAAAGGATTGAACAATTTAAATATTAGAGCTTGATTGAAATAAAATAAGGTAATAAAAAAAATAAAATAATAAAATAACTTGCAAATTTAGGAGTTGTAAGCAAATTTAAATAAAGTATAATTTTAAGAGTAATGTTACTTGTAGTTTTTATTTTGGGGACTGCATTGCAGGTCCTTTGTATTTTTATCAAAATAATGTCGTTCTCATAAATGAATTTTTAATCAAAACTATATTGTTTTGATAAAAATACAAAGGAACTGTACTGTAGTTTTATTTTGGGGATTGCAAATATATTTATTTTAATTTTAAACCATCTACATTGAGGCAGTAGCAGTAAATATTTTTATTTTTAAAAATAATTTTATTCAAATTATGATTTAAATAAAATGATATTTTTTTCAGAAAATTTATGCATCAAATAGCTTTTGAATTTTAGATTCCGTATTTAAAAAAAGGTTATTTTCAAAAACAAAAAAAATGAACTATACCAAATAGGGCCTTGAAGTCTTTGTGAGGTTTTGGGGACTTATGTAGAATTGGTTGGTGGTAATTTTAAGTTTTATTTATTTATTATTATTATTATTTTTCAGCAGGAACTCGGACGTAAATGAGTGATGACATACACCATAACAGACTTTGGCTTTTCCTTTCCTATTATATTTCATGATTGATGGGAATAAAATTCATGGTAATCTGCCCTTGTATTCATCATGATGGTCCACTTTAGACCTTGTACTAGTTTTGTGGGCAATTAAGCATTGAACTTTATTTTGGGTCGATGTGTTCCTTATTTCATGGAATTGAAAACTATCTTTTTAGTATTGCCAATGCTAACCTTCACCCATAAGTTCCATATGTACTTAGGGCCATTTTGGCAACTGTAACTACTAATTTATGTTTTTTTTCTTTTCATGTTAAGTCATAATTTGTATTAGTAAATTCACCTCTCCATGGTAGGTAGAACTACCACATAGGCCAAATGGACGTTAGCGATCAAGGCCAACATTCAATTTCACCGTTGAAAGTCTAAGGATATAAATGCTTCTAAAATTTGGAAGATGGCTGAATTGGCCCTGGTTTTCATGAACACGAATTGGTGCAATACATTTTTGAAAAATTTATTCAATTTTGAATTTTCTATTATCTGTGGAAAAAAATGAATCCAAACCAAACTAAGAAACCTTTATTCCAATAAAATGGGATTGGTTATATAAACCAAAATAGGTAGAAAGCTTATATTTGATTCAAAACATAAATTCTTTTCTTTCAAACATTTCTATCATTCATCATTTTTTCTTCCAAATATAGTAATTTTAAATTTTTTGTTATCATTTACATCTAAATTTTTTTTGGTAATTCCCTTGATTTTTATCTCGTATACTGTTAATCTCCTATACTCTCCTAATAGGTGCATCCATTACGTTTTAAATTTGCAAATCAACGTAAATGATTTTCTTTTATTTTTTCTGCAATTGGAGTTACTCTAACGACATAACAAATATTCTAATTTTGTATGTTGTCCATCTTAGTTTTGTCAAACATCAATTTTAACATTCACATATTGGTGACATTGGGATTTTGTGTATTTGTTTCTTGTTAGTCTAATATTTCATTCCATATAATAAAAAAAATCTTTCTTTCTTTTAAATGCAGTGACATTGCGGTCACATCAAACTTTCATGATACTTTTCTACTTAAGCCATTCAGTTTTAATCCTATGGTTGACATTATCATTAAACTCTTTGTTTTGTTGAATTATCAACTCTAGATAATTAAAACATTTTATGGTTGTTATCTGTTGGTCATCAAGTGTAATAACACTTTGCGTGTTATTAATTCGTTTCCTAAATTTACATTTTATATATTGAGTTTTTGATTTGCTTAATTTAAAATGCTAAGCCTCCAAAGTTTGTAGCTACAATTTTAATTTTTTGTTGATCCTTTTTTTGTCTCATCGATCAAAACAATATCATCAACAAATAACATATATTACAGTATATTCTCATGAATATTTTTTATTATTTGTTCCATTACTAAACACAAATGAATAATAAATAAAATATAATTCTCTTGTTTAACATTCCTTATAACATGAATACAGTCATTTAAAATACACTAAAATTTAATAATATGTGATTATAGTAAAACATTTGTGAGCACTATAATATGTTATCATACTTCAAACCATGCTGAAAACACAGTGCAAATGTCAGATAGCACAGAGTGATATATGGTCGTTAAAATACAATAGTACAAAATGATTAGTTTGTCTTGAATTTTGAAATGATAACATTTTTCAATTTTTGATTATTGGAAAACTCACAAAACTGAAATGGTAGGTTGATATTCCAATTAAATTGGAGCTCCTTTTTTAATTTTCATGAGTTATAGAAAAGTAATTTATTCCTCTCACAGGGATGTTTCCAATGCCCCTGACTCATTCCATGGACCTTCCAAAATTTGACATTTTTGTGTTGTTTGGCGGCCCTTTCCATTTTGTTGAACTTATCTATTTCCTTTTTGCAGTTACAATAAAGGAGCTCATTTTTTTTTGCCATCTTATATCATGCGTACACACGGAGCAAAGAATCAACGTGAATCTATTAGAACCACCCCTAAAAAGCAGCTAAAGCCTGTGTTTGAGGTTTTTTTGAATACTTTTGTTGTACTATTTCTTTTTTTTTTTTCCGCTTTGTGTTTTCGTTTAAAGTTCTTGCTGATTAGAAATGAGCAATCTTATTTGAAGTAATATAATCCCACCCTACTATCTTTCTGTCACTTAACAAGAAGAAAAGAACGCTAAGAGAAGAGAGCACTGACATTTATGGTTGATTTGGACAGGCTCTAAATACGCTTGGGAATACAAAATGGAGGATAAATAAAAAGGTGCTTAGTGTGGTAGATAGAGTGTGGGCTAGTGGAGGCCGGTTTGCTCACATGGTGGACTGCAGTGATGTGCGTTATTTGCTGTACTTTTATTGTTGTTCATTTTTCTTAGAACATTTTTTTGTTAAATTCTATCAATCCATATTTCAAGAAGGATTTAATTGAACCTGTTCCTGAGTTAGCAGTAAGTAGTTTCCATCTGCTATAACTTGTACTATTTTAGGTTCCTTTACCAGAGGAACCAGATACCGAAGATAAAGAACAACTGCAGAAGTGGAAATGGAAAGTTAGATCCATAAAAAAGGAGAATATGGAGAGACATTCACAACGGTGTGATGTTGAACTCAAACTTGCTGTAAGATCAATCTCATTTCCTTAAAAATTGTTGTCATACCATAATCAAACTTGCTGTAATGATTTATATCACATGCTTTTCTTTGATGGGAGAAGGTTGCACGGAAAATGAAGGATGAAAATGGTTTCTTTTACCCACACAATGTAGACTTTCGGGGTCGTGCATACCCTATGCATCCGTACTTAAACCATCTCGGTTCAGATTTGTGTCGGGGTATTTTAGAATTTGCGGAAGGACGCCCTCTGGGGCAGTCAGGCTTACGTTGGCTGAAGATACACCTAGCCAATGTGTATGCTGGTGGCGTGGACAAGCTGTCTTTTGATGGTCGTGCAGCTTTTACTGAGAACCACTTGGATGATATTTTTGATTCTGCGGACAGGCCGCTAGAAGGTAGACGCTGGTGGTTAAAAGCAGAAGATCCGTTTCAGTGCTTGGCTGTGTGTATTAATCTCTCGGAAGCTCTAAGGAGTTCTACTCCGGAGGAAACAATTTCACATATCCATGTCCATCAGGTACTCTACTGGATGTCTCCCAATCCTACTTGTACCTTTTGTCTTTTGTAGGATACTTACCTTGTTTGTGCAAAATTGACCTATTAAAATGCATGGACACAAGGATGGGAACATAGGAACACTGGGATTCAACATTTATCAAATATTGGTGAGACACAACTAATATTAATATAAATGTAGAAACAAATTCAATATGAACTGACAAAATCATTTCAGAATAATAAATACTCAAAATTTCATTATCAAAACATTCATAAGTCAATGCTAAATTTTAAAAGCATTAAATAGAACTATTTAATATGTCACACAAAGTCAATATGTTAATTGAACTAAATATTTACATAAAAATTAGTTTTAAGTTTGCACAATTAAAGTTTAAAGTGTCCTCAGTTTTTGTTTGTTTGAGTGTCACATACATGTTTGGCACACGAGTACCACAACCAACAGTGTGTTTTAAAGCATAGATGTTCTTTTGTATGAAATAATTAAGTATCCTTGCATGGAAAAAGAGTTTTACTTTTACCTATTTGTGGAAGGTGGAAGTGGAAAATAGAAATAAATCAGAGCTTTGTTTCAGGATCTGTGCAAAAATTAACGTCTTGTAAATTATAATGTATATAAGAATTAAAATATTTTTTTTGTCCTGGACTATGTTTTTAGATGGTAATGAGGTTTCAGTATGGCTGGGCATTGTATTAAATTTTGTTTTTCAATGCTTTCCAAGAAATGTTTTGGCACTCAATTTATATCAGTACAAAAAAATAGCATAAACAATAGATTTGCTATTATTGTTAGGACTGAAGACCTTATTAAATGATTTTCATTTGGCATTTGGGGTTTAACCTTCATTACAACTTGCTTCTTTTGGTTCTTCATTACAATCATGGAATCACCCACATACAATTTGTTTAATAGTGACGTATGATTTATATATGCATAACTAAGTCTGGGTCTCTCTCTCTAGGATGGTTCTTGCAATGGACTGCAGCATTATGCTGCCCTTGGAAGAGATAAGGTAAATTGTTTCTCTTGTTTTATTGACAGTTCTACATTAAATCTTTAATTCTGCTTATGATGGCTTCCAATATTAATTGTTAAAAATCAGATCTTATGTTTTTTCGTGTAGTTAGCCACTGTAATTTCACACAAATTTTTTAACATCTCCCCACCTGGGGTTACTGGATAGGGTGTGAAATGCATAATCTTGGGGGCTTATTGAACTGAACAACAGTGAAGATATACTTTTGGTGTCATGTTCATATATATGAAAAAGCATATGCTAATCTTGGGGGCTTATAAGCTAAAGTCGTGCTATTTTGATAAAACTTAAGCAAGTCACTTTTCAAAATGATGTTATTTTCGCTGATCAGTTGCACAAACATATGATAAGCAGCCTATGATTGGCATATTCAGTCACGTCATGTTTGCTTGTCTTATACTTTTTACTTGGTTGACTCAACGTGAATTTCATCATGCTTTTTTTTTCCTCATTTTTTGTAATTACGTTTCTCATTTGTATTTTTTAAGTATTTCGTCAATGTTTTTTTTGTCAATCTTATTATTGAAAGTATTGTTTAGTTAGGAGCTGCTGCAGTTAATCTTGTTACAGGAGAGAAACCAGCAGATGTTTACTCAGGAATCGCAGCCAGGTATTTCATTTTCCTTTGCTCTGCCCATGAAGTAAATAAAAAAAGTGAATTCATAAAGCAGGGTTCCTCTTCCGAAATTGAAGTTTTCTACAAAACGTACTCATATAGTTTTAGATGTCTTATTACATCATATGATAAGTTTCCCATTAGAAAGTAAATAAAGAAGTGAATGCATTTGCTGTTGCCAAGGTTTAAGGATGGTGCACATTTTAATCCTTTTGAAGAAGTTTCATTGAAGCTTAAACTTCTTCATTTTGTTGCTCCACTGCCGCGAAGGTGATGGCACGCCGTTCTGGCGCTTCTAGCGCCCTTGGTTGATGTCATTTTGGGCATTCTCAGTCGTCGCCTTTTCGGCCATCCAGTCAGTGCCTGCCTTGCTGGTTTCGACGAGTCTGCCGGTGGCACCTCCGACCTCGGTAGCCCTCCTTTCGATCTCCTTGCTGGTGGGCGTTGCTCCTGCTCCCACGACTGATGACCTTCTCAAAGACTCCCACCCTGTCGTTCCCTCGGCCTGTCTTGATGTGTCACGAGTCTGTATCTCACCTCTCAAAACCAGATCTCACCTTGGGAGTGGTGCTGCCACCCCATTGTCCCCTTACCTTAACCCTAATCCGACTCCAACCCTAACCTTTAACACTTCACGCCTACCTCTCTCCCCAGCCCACCCAGCCGCCCCCTTTGATTCCCGTCCCCAGCCCTCTTTTGCCAGGCCCAAAGTCCCCTCCCCCTCTCACAAGCCCGGCCCTCCAGCCCAAGCCCATTCCCTTCTTGTTTTTCCTCTCACCCTGAATCTGCACCCCTTTCTGCCCCTCTGCCCAACCCCTTGGTTTCCCCATCCTAGCCCTCTATTATCCTCCAGCTCACCCGGACCCTCAACCATTTCCCGCACCCAGCCTAGCCCACCTGTTTTATCCCCTCCCTCTGCTAAAAACCCTAACCTGCCACCCCTCCCACCGAACCATCTCCTTTTTGCTCCATCCTGCCGCTGTCCCTCCCTCCTGAACCTTCTCCCCCCTTCTCTATCCTGCAGTCATCCTCGGTCTCCGGGATTCTTGTTGCAGATCGAAGCTTGCTGCTGCTCCTTCCCCCTCCTTAGCTTGCGCCTCAGGTTGCTTTGTCGGCCTCAACTGGGCCTTCTCCTCCGATTGGCGTTGTCATGGCCAGCCCTTCCTCCTCCTTGAACCATCTCCTTCCTGCTCCATTCTGCAGCCGTCCCTCCCCCTAAACCTTCCCCCTCCTTTTCCATCCTGCAGTCGTCCCTGGTCTCCGGGACTCCTGCTACGAATCAAATCTTGCTGCTGCTCCTTCCCCCCCAGCACTCCCAAGCTTGTGCCTCAAGCTGCTTCGTCGGTCCCAACTAGGCCTCCTTTGACCGGCATTGTCACAGCCGACCCTTTCTCCTCAGCTATGGATTTTTTTCATGGCCTGCGAATTGTTAGTCACTTACTCCTTGGACGGCTTTGTCCACTTTCTCTCACCGGGCCTCTCTTTTGTTTGGCTCTTCACTGATCATGTGGAGGGCTCTCCTGTCTCCTTTTGGGATCGGGGGCGAGGGACACTAAGAATAATAACCCTTTTGTCTCTTGTTTTGTGAGTGCACTAGTGGTGCTTTTTTGGGAGAATCAGCTGGGTGGCCTGGTTGCTTAGCCTTTGGCGGTTGCTGGTCTAATGCTCTCTTTGGGGAGCTTTGTTCCCTTGAGTGTGTCTCCGATTGGCCGGCAGAGACAGAGCTGGAGTGGCTACGTTCTCACAAAGCTATTGAATATGTGTTAGAGGTGAGTTATGAGGGATTTGAACGTGCTACCTCTGATTTGTTACGGGAGATCGAAGGTAGGCATCAAGTCCAAAAGAATGCTGTCACGCCTTCTCGGTAGTCCGTGAGATTGGAGTCTAAAGGTGTGCGGAAGCTTAAACGGCCCTTTTTGATTAATTATGATGCCGAGGGTTCTTGGACTTTTAGGGTAAGGTAGTTGGATGGTTTGAGTCTTAGGGGTCCTTACGTTATTTCCATGAGTGGGTTGCTTCATGTTGTTGTTTCTTGTTGGGTTCTTATGGAATTATTGTAATATTTGTTAAGGCTCTTCACTTTTACTTGGTTATGACTATTCTCTATTCATTTTTGTGTTCTTTTATTTTCTATTAATACAATGTTTATTACTTATCAATTTTTTTCTCAAATTGAAAAAACTCTAAGGTGTAATGTGATATACCTACTCAAATCATGGGGATGAATGCATTTTCCATAAAATATATATTACTTATAAATTAATATTTATACCACCCCTGCCCACCCTTTGAGGGTGGTTCAGTTTCCTGATTAAGTTATTAATATAAATGAAAAATGCGAAGCTTTGCCTTTGATATTTTGTATACTGTATGCCACCTTGCAGGCATACAAATAGGAAAACATTTAATAAATTGTTTAAATTAAATTACTTAGATCTATAATAGAATTTTCTTATGCTATTCATCATTCGGTATAATTTTTCTAGTGGGAAAACATTGCTAAGTAATCCCAATTCCCAATGTGGCATAGTAGCATGGCTGTTCAAATGTGGATGTGTTCATGTATTTATTCAAATGCGAAACCTGCGTATTAGCAACCACGGGTCTTAGCATTTTGATGCGATTGTTATTAGAATCTGCATTGTTTTATATCAGTTATTTCATGCCTATGTTGATTGATTACTCTTCAACTCTTAGAATTTTGTGGACTTAGAGTATTGGTATTGGATTCACCAAATGATTTTCTAAATTGTGTGTACGTAACATAATATTAACCGCATATGACTATAAAGTGTTCTTAAAATATTTATTTTAGCTAAAAACTTTAATAAATTATGTATTTTACTCGGTTTTCCAAATTTGAAGAACTAATGAGTAAAATGCATAATTCGCTAAAATTTTTAGATAAAATGCGTATTTCAAGGACACTTTATATCCATATGTGGTTAATATTATGCTACGTATGCACAATTTAGAATAGCATTTGGTGAATCCAATACCAGTGCTCTAATATAGTTAAAGCAAGCTTCTAATGCTAGTGAACTTATCAGTCTATGAAAACTTAAAGTTATAAAATTCCAATCTTAATTGCAAATTATGATTGCTAAATAATGCAATACTATGACTAGAACAATTTAAGTATGCTACTTGGAGAAAATATGGTCAATATTATTTTATTATTATTATTATTATTGTGGTGGGATGATGCCTTGGGCTCTGGAGGTTGCATTACCTTCAATATGTACATCCACTTTTTGTATTGACTACAGTTAATGTGACCCACAATGACAATGGCTTGTTATTGCAGAGTTCTTGATATCATGCGAAATGCGGCACAAAAAGACCCAACAAATTATCCTGATGCGCGACATGCTAGGATTTTAATAAATCAGGTTTGTTGCCCAGATTTTAATATTATGTGATGCGTGTACAAAGTTAAGTTGGCATAAATCAAGTACCATATAAAACCTTTGGAAAATGCTTTTTGCCTTTGATTTTCTAGACACAGCAAACAATTTCACTTGCTGTCTTCTGATGTTGATTTCCCTTTTATGCTTCAGAATTATAAACTCCGTAGCAAATGTATCATCTATATAGTATCTCAGGGATAACTTTGTTCATGTCCTATGCAATTTGGCATAATTACATGAGCCTCCTGTTGTGTTAAAAGATATACATGCCTCCTTTTTACTGTCGTTTTGTTTTATGTTATTCTGGGGTCTGCATAATAAATGCTAACTGCAGGAGGTTTTTGTGGTATAATTTAAACTGTAGTGGTGTCTCACACGTTATATTTCATAAACTATTGGCTGATCACAAAAATGAACATAATGTAGGTTGATAGGAAGTTGGTAAAGCAGACAGTGATGACATCAGTGTATGGTGTGACTTATATTGGTGCTCGTGATCAGATTAAAAGAAGATTGAAGGAACGTTGTGCAATTGAGGATGATAGAGAGCTATTTGCTGCTTCCTGTTATGCTGCAAAGGTATTCTGGTAGAATAAGTGTAATTGCATTTTGAATTTAATTGGATTAAAATTTGAAGCTTACAGTTATTGTGTTAGAATAGTTATTATTGTGTCCTGAGTTCAATTCACTAGATTTGTGAAGATTGACTTGTGGATCATACTTTTGGAAACACCACGCAATTTTCAGGTCACTTTAACTGCCCTGGAGGAGATGTTTGAAGCAGCTCGTAGTATCATGGATTGGCTTGGGAACTGTGCAAAGGTATTGTATATTATGTTCCAAACTTATTTTTACACATGCACATGCATGTATGCACGCATCGTGAAAAAACAACCCCCTTTGCACACGGGGCTCTAAAATGGAGTTAGATTGATGTTATTATTAAATCTGCACCAGTCAACTTGTTTGCAAAACTGTACTCCATTGCTCTCTTGATTTCTCTATGCTCTTATGCTCACCCTGTATCCCAAGGCCACTCAAAATCTCCCACTGCAATTTCAAAACAATTTTAAGTGGCTTTAGCCGACGTGTGGAGAGGAGTTTGGTTGGGTCCTACAGATTTAAGTTTTTTTTTATTGTTAAAACTTCATTGAAAATATTTCTATTTAATATTCGATCAAGTTTTAAAAATAAGAAACAATAATATCTGTAGGACCCAGCTAAACTCCTCTCCATACATGTCGGCTAAGCCATTTCTAGTAGATCTTCAACCCTTTGGGAACCCAAGATTGAGCGCTTTGAAATGCAACTAGCAGGCTGGAAATGGGTCTGTCTTCTGAATTGGGGGTGGCAATAGAATCTCGAGTATGTTCGATTACAAAGTAAAACCAAAACGTACAGACTACAGACCCCTTGGGATGGTCTCTCTATTAGAGCTTACAATTTTACAATTAAGTGCTTAGACTTCCTCTATATATCCCGCCTTAGGGATATGTCCCTAAACATACATACAATTTCCGACGCTCCTATAGATGGGCCAAAGATATTTACCAGGCCCATCTTGACACATGACCTAGATAAAGCTACTAAATTAAGTTCTTTTGTGAGGCTGTTAGTAGGGCTATAAATGAACTAAATATTTATGAACAAATTTGGTTTGTTAGTGAAAGATCATTTATGTTCATTCATTAAGGAATATTCATGGTTGCGAATATAATTATGATATTTGTGAACGTTTATGAATAAGTATTTGTGAACAGTTCATGAAAATTATTTATGTTTGTGAAAATTATTCGTGAATGGACAAATAATAAATTAATTATTATATATAAAAGTTATTTTTATTCGATATAAATATTTTTTTATTAAATATAATTTAATAAGTATATATTTTAAAGTCATCATTAAATAAAAATATATTTTTATTTTTTATTATTATAATATTACAGTGTAGTGTATATAGTAATTGTTTAAACATATTAAATAGTGATAATATATTCTAACAATTAAGTAATTATATTTTTTCGTAACACATATTCGTGAATGTTTGTAATACTTGTTCGTGAACATCATACTTGAAAGTTTATGTTCGATTTGTTAAAGAATAGTAATAAACATATTCGAACATCTTTTATTTGGCTTGGCTCATTTTCGACCCTAGTAGTTAGCCACTTGATCTCTATTAGCTACATGATTAAGCTCCAATAGTCTACTATCTAATTTCTCTTGTATGAAAAACCTGTTGATCTTGCACCGGATTGTTAACAATACGTATGGGTGACTGACTATTGCACTATAGCTTTATTTGAGCCTCTCAGTGTACCTTGTGCTTTTCCAATTGAGTCTTCAACCACAAAATCTCATCAACTCCTAAGGACATGGCTTACTCTGCGTTTGTCGTTGATCATGTAACAACTGATTGTTTCTTGCTCCTTTGATTATTCACATTGGTTTCCATATATGCATATTTATCCTATAATTTAAGGAAATTTTTAGGAATTTAATAAGAATTGTTCTATATTGGCTTTCCTAAAATGGAATTTGAAAATGAGAAATAAATAATAAATTCTTATATTTAAGGAGTTAATATTTATTCCCTAAAAGCTTATCTTGTATATTTTTTAAGTTTGTTTGACACGTGCATTTTTAAATGGTTGTAGTAAATAGAAGAAAGAAAAAAAGAATATAAGAATATTATTTTAATAATATAGAAATATTATAGGTAATGGAACGTGAATATTTTTTGCAAATGAGTAATTTTTAGGATAAAATTTTAGGGAATGATATTTTAAGCTAAAATTTAAGAAAAAATATAGGAAACCCAATATGAATGCTCTAAGAGATCAAAATGCCCTTTACAAACACACTGTTACACCTTTTACAACTTATGAAAGAAAGAAAAAAAGGTGAATGGGTAATTCATGTAGTGGAAAACATGGTCTTTTATGGGAGTTATGAGTAGTTTATTTAAGATATGGGAGTTATTGGTAGTTTATTTAAGATGTGAGAGTCATGGGTTAGTGGGGTTATGTACTTGTAAGACTATATATAGTCATATTTTTTTCATTGTAAAGCATGTTATGTTTTTAATTAAATCAGAAAGAGTTTGTGGGACAGTTTCCTATAATTTTTCTCTCGTTAGATTTTGACTAGGGTGGTCCTTATCAATTTTGTATCAGAGCCATTGGTCCTCATGGCCAAAACACATGCTTTCCATATCGACCAACCCACACAATCATCACAATCCTCCACCGACGTACCTATCCCTAATCCATCAGATACCATTCCCCCTGATGTTCGAACTTAAATAAACAATTATTAACCATTGTGATACGTCTTGAACTACTTGATGGATTGAAGGCCAAGGTTGCATCCTTGGAAACACAGTTCCGGGCCACGTCATAGCAACCATCCCTTGATGCTATGCCTGAAGTGTCTGGGTGGGACGAGACTAGGAATTGATTCCAGTACACCTACGATCGTTCACGACCTCCTTGGTGGGATGATTTGGAAGCTGGTGGCAACACGCCATTGCCATTGTATTGAAAAGCTCGGGTAAAAATTGATTTTCTCAAATTTGAGGGTGGCAATCCTCATAGTTGGGTTCTCAAGGCGGAAAAATATTTTTGTTACTTTGAAATTGCCGACGATTATAAGGCTGAAGTCATAATGGTGCACTTGCATGGTAATGCCTTGGATCTTTATGTCTGGGCTACGGGAGAGCAAGAAGCAAGAATTGATGCGTTGGGAGGACTTGTGCAATTATTCTAGGAGAACTATAGCCTCCCTGAGTTTGGAGATCCCGATGAAGCCTTGTGTTCCATCAGACAATCTGGTACAGTGGCTGAGTACTGGTTGGAGTTTGTAAGAAGGGTGACTAGGGTTGCTGATTGGCCAGAAAGCGCTCTTTTGGGAGTATTTATGGCTAGTTTAAAGAAAGAATTAAAAGCGGAGGTGTGTATTTGTAAGCCATGTTCCATCTACAAGGCCGTGTCTTTAGCAGTTTAGCCTTAGAGTTTGAAGCAAAGGCGATATTACACAAAAGTCAAAGGCTCAACAATTTTACACGGCCCAATTCTTCCTCAAACATTTCTCCATGTCCATCCACTACGACTTCCTCCTGACTTCCACCTGCTCCGTCAAACAATCCTAATGAGCAACAGAGACGCGGAAAAGGACTTTGTTACCGGTGTAGCGATTGCTTCATGCTGGACACCAGTGTCGGTCATCTTTATCTCAGCTGGAATCTACCGACAAACTGGAGGAAGGCAGTCTCGAGGATGATGATGCTGAGGCGGGACACGATAACAAAGGAAAGGTGAAAATTTCTCTCCATCAATTGTTGGGCAGCAACTCAACATCCACTATGAAGTTGCGGGGAACAATCTTTGGCCAAACAGTGATTATATTGGTGAACAGTGGTTCAACTCACAACTTCACATCTCTAAGTTGGTGGTGGAATTGCATCTTCCTACCTTAGAAATTCCAACCTTTGGCGGCACAATCGGGAATGGTGATACAATCACTTGTAACCAAGTTTGTCCCGACATTGCTGTCCAATCTTCTTGGTCTTATGCTCAAGCAAGACTACTTCCCTAGGGAAGTGTCGATTTGGTGTTGGGTATTTCCTGGTTGGCATCATTGGGTATAGTGGAGGCCAATTGGAAGGATCTATTCCTACAATTTGATCAGCAATGTCAACAAGTCCATATCCAGGGGGTCTGTCACTTGATGGAAAATACTTCCTTGGCGTCATTCCATTTGTTCCAAACTTCCTTACAGGAACTTCAACAGGAGATGAGTCCAGCCATTGGGAAAATTATTCAGTAGTTCCATCAACTTTTTCAAATGCCTACTTCCTTACACACCCAAAACCAAAATCATTCCATTCCATTACTTCCAAATTCCAAACCTCCAAACCTACGCCCTTACTGCTACTCTTATCATAAAAAAAATGAAATTAAAAAACAAACCCAAGAGCTTTTTGAGGCTAGTTTCATCAGATCCAGTACTAGCCCATTTGCTAGTCCTGTGCTTTTGGTTAAAAAGAAGGATAATTCTTGGCAGGTGTGTGTGAACTATCGCCAACTCAATCGACTTACCATTCCGGATAAGTACCCTATATCGGTGGTAGAGTTGTTGGACGAACTTCATGGAGTCACGATTTTCTTCAAAATTGATCTTCGATCTGGGTATCACCAAATTAGAGTGTGTCATGGAGATATACATAAGACGGCCTTCCGTACCCATTTTGGCTACTATGAGTTTTTAGTAATGCTCTTCGGGCTTATTAACACTCCCCTTACATTTCAAGTGGTTATGAATGATTTTTTTCGATCTTATTTTCGAAAGTTTATTGTTGTTTTCTTTGATGATATTTTGGTGTACAACCTTGATGACAAGTCACATGTGGGGCACATGTCACTGACCTTGCAGCTGTTACACGACAATTAATTCTTTGCTAAACCTTCCAAGTGCACCTTCGGACAATCACACATCTCATTTTTGGGCCATGTGGTTTCTGCCAAGGGAGTTTCGGTGGATCAGAACAAAATTGTTGCTGTTACAAAATGGCCAACACCCACATCAGTAAAGGAGCTTCATGGATTTTTCCGCCTTATGGTATATTATTGCTAGTTTGTTAAAAACGTTGGTTTACTTGCATGACTGTTAACAAAGTTGACTAAGAAGGATGCGTTCCATTGTTCGCCACTTACTGAAAAAGCTTTTCACCAATTGAAATTGGCATTAACTACTGTTCCAGTGCTTTGTTTGCCTAATTTTAAAGAACCATTCATTGTTGAATGTGAAACATCCATTGAGGGACTGGGGGCCATCCTCTTACAATCAGAGCATCCAGTGGTGTATTTTAGTAAGGGGTTCTTTTTCTCAAATCGTTTTAAGTCCACTAATGATTTGGAATTACTTGCTTTGGTATTAGCTCTGCAGAAATGGCACCATTATCTCTTCTGGGCCAGTAGATCACCACCAACACTCAGCAACGCTTATTACTGAAGCTCATGCCTTTTGATTTTACTATTCAATTTAAACCTGGGGCAGAAAACAGAGGTGCGGATTCTCTTTCTATGCGACTGCAACAAGCAGATTTCTTGGCTTGTGCTGCCTCAGTCTCTAGGAATTTCTCTAGTGGACTGACTTATTGAACCAAGATCCTTTTACGAAGCGAATTCTGCAATCTAAATCTGAGGACCTTTCAGCCTATCCTGAATTTTCTTTGGTGGACAATAGATTGTTTTTTAAAGATCGTTTGGTGGTACTGCGAGTGAAGATATAAGGAACAAAATTCTTTATGAGACTCATAACACCCTTGAAGCGGGTAATGATGGGTTCCTTAAGACATTGAAGTGAGTCACTTCTACATTTTATTGGGCTCGAATGAAGGTAGATGTATGCCAACGCGTTCAAGATTGCACAATTTGTCAAAGGGATACATACCTCTTACGGTTTATGAAAGAAAGAAGAAGGTGAATGAGTAATTAATTCTTGTAGTGAGAAACATGATTGGTCCTTTATGAGAGTTATGGATAGTTTATTTAAGATGTGGGAGTCATGGATTAGTGAGATTGAGTACTTTTAACGTTATATATAGCCATATTCTTTTCAATGTAAAGCATGTTATGTTTTTTAATTTCCATGGGATAGTTTCCTATAATTTTTTCCTCGCTAGATTCTGGATAGAGTAGTCCTTATCACACACATTAGCCATAAGTGAATTGATCTCCTATCATCCTCATTACTAGCCTAATCAAAATCACAACAGCCCTCAATGCTAGAGTGTCCATTTTTTCTAAAGATTAAACACCTTTCTGAGTACTTTTGAGGTACCTCAAGATTAGATATGCTACATTCATATGATCCTTCCTAGGATCATGCAGGTAGCATGCTCACTTCAATTGAGATGTCAGGATGAGTATGACTTAGATTGACCAGTTTTCCTACTTGCCTCTAGAACTTATCACGATCAACCTATTCTCTAGGCTATGCACTCAGCTTGTATTTTGGATCAATTAGAGATGCCATAGGCTTACACCACAGCATGCCTTTTTTTGTTAGACTTACTTCTTTTGAGATAAAATAATCCCCTCTGCTACCTTTATCACAAGCCTCCAAATTTTCTTCTTATAAAAGGCCCCATGTGGGCGCTTTCTAGTTTGGATCCTCCCTTGCGACCTGTGAATGCTTAGGGATGGAGACAATGTCCAAAGATGCAATGAATGTTCCATTTGTAGGTGACATGTGTGAGTAAGAGACAAATTGGGCATTGCAATGTGGGAAACCATATTGGTTTGAAGAGAAACCATATCGGTCACGAGGAATGCGAATGCCCACATTCTTATGATCAATCTGTATTACTGATAAGGGAGTGAGAGGTTTGGTGAGAGGAAACATATCACCCATGTGTTCTGGGTCTGAGGTGCATGGTGTAGTTGTCTCAAGAGTCGAGGTAGGTGGTGACTATGAACTTGGTAGACTAGGTTCATGTGGTACTATAGACACGATTCCCTCTCGTTTTCTTTTCATACATATTTTCATATCTGATCTCCCCTTGAGCTTGTGTCCCACCACCTTCATTCTCAGTTAGGGTTGAAAGTCTGAACTGCCAAACTACCCAAACTGGTCTTAAACCAAACCACTGCAAACCATTGAAACCAAACAAAATCAGCTCGGTTTGGTTCGAAACCAAATATTATTTTGATTCAGTTCGATTTGTAATTTTAAGAAGTTGGTATAAATTGAGCTAAAATAAATATTAAAGTTTCTATTATAAAAGACTAAATGAGTTGTGTTTTTAAACTATGTCATTCACTTTATAGACTTTTGAAAGTATAAATTTAATATATATTAGAATTGATGTGCGCACATATACTTTGTTTATTTTAAAGGATTTCAAGAACTCAAAAAAAGGTGAATCAAATTGAACAAAGTGATCAAACTCACCCAAACAAAAAATATTTCAAATTGCCAATTCAAACTAAACCAAACTGTAAATCATTGGTTTGGTTTGGTTTGGTTTTTTTCAATCAATTGATTTGGTTTGGTTTGATTTTTTCAAACAATTGGTTTGGATTGGTTTTTTTCAAACAATTGGTTTGGTTTTTTCCAAACAATTGGTTTGGTTTGGTTTTTTCCAAACAATTGGTTTGGTTTAATTTGATTTTATTCAAACAAAACAATATCAATTTCATTTGAAAAATGATTCAAACCGATCCAAAATTGAACCAATTTCACCCCTATTTTGAGTTTCTTCTCTTTCCCTAATTTCTAGTTCCTTCTTAGAAGAACCTTCTTTCAACACAAGACAAGGAATTGTTCCGATAGTTACCACTGTTGAACCACCACTTCTATTACAATTACTACTCTTTCTTTCTCTCTCTCTTTCTCTCTCTCATCTCTTAAGTATTGTGAGTCTCGAGTTGTTGATGTCATTGAAGAATTTTATATTTCATGCTGCCAAAAGGTAACATCCATACTAACAAACTCTCCTTTCCACATGGCTCCAACAAACATAACTCGGATCCAATTTCTCCACATTTGGTCTTTTGTTCTCGAAGGAATAATATCTCCATTCTCACCTTGCAATACCTCAAATTGGGGCTTCCACTCCAACACTCAAAGGGGCATCCTATTGATCAATTGAGCATTCAAGATCGCTTGCCCTAGAAGTATTTTGAGACATTCATCGAATTTATCATATTCAGAGCTATGTCAAGGAGATAAGTGATTTGGTAATGTATGCCTCGATATGACAAGTACTCCTCAAACGCCTTGTTGGTGTACACTGTCCCATTGTCAGACCTCAATACCTTCACTACTGTCCCATATTGAGTCTGAATCCCTTTTTGAAAGTTCTTGAAACAAGCAAACACATCACCCTTATTTTCATAGTATAAATCCAAGACCCATGAGAACAACAATCAATAAAGGCCACACAATATCAAAAACCATTTATAGAGATTATAGGGCATAATACCCATACATTAGAGTGAACTAAATCAAAAACACAAGGACTCTTGCCACCTGTAGCAACATATGAGCTCCTGGTATGCTTGCTAAACCCACAAGCATCACAAATAAGTTTTGCTTTATTTGCCCTTTCAAACATGAATGAGTATAAATGACTCAAAAGCGTAACACTAAGATGACATAGGCCCTTGATGATATAACATTAGTAAGTCCCCCACACTACTACCTCTATAAATCTCCACAATGGATGAAATGGCTGAGTCCACCCCCTGTTTCCATATACCACAACCTGCTATGCTACATGTCAGTCTTAAGTACCGTCCTCTTCTTTTAAAATATCACCTTGGGAATATTAAAAGAAACACCACAGTTCAATTGAAGGACAATGACACTAATAAATAAAATATTTATTGGAAAGGAAGGAGCATGCAAAAGCAAAACATTGGACAATATCAAAGAGTTGGTACATCTCACAGTACCCTTACCAACCATGGGTTGGACCGTGCTATTAGCTGTTTGGATAGTCTCTGGAACTGATAGGGGAGTATAGGAAGAGAACTCCTTGACAAAACCAGTCACATGTCAAGATGCACCAGAATCAATGATGCATTCTGATGAACGAGCAGAATAAGCAAAGTTTTCCCTGAATGAAGATGAGATTCATGCACCATCGACCACACTCTTCTCCTCCCTTCTCTGGTTCTTCCTGAGCACCTGTGAATAAGCATCCACTAATGCCTGATTCCCTTCATTAAGGCCTATATTGTCTGCATCCTGTTTGCTTGCTACTGTCAGATGACCCTGGTAGCCTACACTTCCAACCCTTTGGCCTCCTCAACTACTAGGCTGCCCTCGTCCAAAAATCTCCCTCACCTTAAGCGGCTTAGGACAATCCTTGCTCTGATGACCCATTTCAATGCAATTGTAACACCCGTGAGTTTCCCCCTTGAACCCAACGTTACTTAATTTGGAGACCACTGGAGTAAACTTCATCCCTGTAAGTCCTCCTGCCCCAGTCTGGAGCCTAATTTGGGAACATACGACTATCACAATTATTCTCCCACTAATACGTGCTAGGCCCTCAATCAAAAGGAACGCAGCCCACAAGTTTGGATTTGAAAAGAACAACAGTGACGTTCCTCACCCTCAACTTCGGCAAAAGGTGTGGAGTCTAGTGACCAGCTTTCCAACGTCTCTTGCTTTCTAGCACTGTCTGGTTTGTTGTCGTCCAGTGACTTCTGCGTCATGCCAAAGCTCATCTCCTAAGGTGTGAGAACAACTGACAGACTTGAAGTGAAGGCCTGAGTCCCACCTCGCAATCTCCTAGCAGTGCGTTCTCCAGCGGCCCAAACAGTGAACAGAAGCTAACCTTCGGTGAAACTGTATCTCTCATCGACCACCAGCGGCCCACCTTGCGATCTCCCAACAGTCAAGCAGCGACATGATCTCCAGCAGTTTGAGCTGCAAACGGTGGCTCACCTTTGGCAAAACTGCATCTCTCATCGTCTGTAGACTCACCTTTGGCGAAATTGCAACCCCCTCTTTCTCTCTCTCTCTCTGGTCTCAGGTTTAGTCCTTCAAAGGCGGGAAGAAGAACAACTCTGATACCAAATAAAATCTAGTTTATGTTTGATTCCTGGGTAAAACCTGAATGTACAGACCCTTGGTATAGTTCCATCTTTAGAGCTTGCAATTTTACAATTAAGTCCTTAGACTTCCTCTACATATCCTACCTTAGGGATAGGACCCTAAACATACATACAATTACCAATAGCAGCTAACCTTGTTGAAAAGAACTTTGGTGAATCTCCCTGTTTACTTTATGTCCTTATTTCAGATCACTGGGAGTTTGGCCCACCAAGAGTTCATCCAATGACGGTTTTGTGGGGTCATTTTGATACTGTGTTTAAATTCTTTCTGGTGGTGGGAGGTTTAGGGGTAAAGCCTTTTTGTCTTTTCAATGAAGCCTTGCTTGTGAAATGGAAATGGCACTTGGTGACTGAGAGGGAGAGTTTGTGGCAGATGGTAGTTGGTGTTATTTCCGGTGGGATCATTTTGGTTGGCAGACTCGGTTTTCTAGACATTCTCACAGGGTTGGTGTGTGGAAGACTCTGAGCTCCGATTGGGCTGATTTTCAGCTTATGGTTTCTTGAAAGATGGGTGACAGGGAGTCCCTTGATTTCTGGGATGATGCCTGTTGTAGGGATTTCCGTTCGCGAGACACTTTCCCATTGGCTTATGGGCTGGCTTCCGGGCTCCATTGCTGATTTTCTGGTGAGGAATGCTTGGAACGTTCTATTTAGTAGGTCTGCTCAAGGCTGGGAGATTGATGAATTTTGTGCCTTTTTTCCTATTCTTTACCATTGTCGGTTTATCCCTATACAGCAATACTCTGTGCGGTGGGCTGGGAACAAGTCAGGGTATTTTCAGTGAAGAGCTATTTTGATCTGAAGTCCAGTTGGAGGGCTGCCGGCTTGGGAGCTGATAAATGTTGATCGAATAGATTCACTTGGGAGGCAGCCTGGTGTAAACTCTTGACTATGGATCAGCTGCAATGAAGGAGGCTGACTCTTACGAGCTTCTGTCTGTTATGCCTTCATGGCAGTGAATAAGTGGACCATTTGCTCCTTCTGTATAGTTGGGCTACTCAGCTGTGAGCTATTTTTTTTGTTCTATTCTGAATATTCAGTGGGTTATTGCCGACACCAGCAGGGCTGAAATTGTGGCCTGGTGTGGTCTTCGTCTATGTCACCTGAAACGGTCGATTGTGCACACTATTCCCCTGTTTGGTTTTTTGGGCTTTGTGGAGAGAGAGCAATCAGCGGGTTTTTGTGGGTCTGATAAGTTCAACTCAACAGCTGAAGGAGGATTTTTGGGCTCTTTTTCTTGATGTCGCTGTTCCTAGGGTTTTGCTTGTACAAAAAGCTTTTATGGCATATCCTCTATGTTATTTTGTGTAATAGCCTCTCTTTCTGAATCAATTTTTTTTTCTGATATAAAAAGACAATATTGCCATTGAAGAGAATTAATTGAAAATGCTGCCACTGAGGTCCAGGGAACTATTTCGTACATACATGATACATACATAATTGCGTGGCTCACTTTCTAGTTTTCTTAAAAGTGAAACGCTGAAGGCTCTATAAGAATTCATACTTATGTCAGAATACAGCATTTCACTGGAATCATTAATCAGTTTTTGAGGTTCAATTTAATACAGCTAATGTTGATCAAATGCAATTATATTACAATATCATATCATAATAATTGATATTCTTCTTCCAGTTTGTTTAACATTTTAAAATTTTTCTTTTTGCGAAATGGGAAGAGATATAAGTTAATTTATGTTCACCATTAATTATTGTCATGAAATGATTAATTTGAACCATCTGTTGCCGTTTAATAGTTATGAGGAATATTTGCACAAATGGGAAATTGTTAATGCAATGGTATGTTCTGTTGAATGTATTTATTTTGCTCATTTTCTCTGCCCTGATCCAAAGTATCTTCTCCTGAGTTTTGTGTAATTCGGATTATTTATAAAATTATATTCTTGCATGTTGCTCTTGAGAAAACCTTTCCTTTTATTTGCTGATACAAAGCTTACACTGGACAGATAATTGCATCTGAAAATCAGCCAGTTCGGTGGACAACTCCACTTGGACTCCCTGTCGTGCAACCTTACCACAAATTGGGAAAACATCAAGTGAGTGTCTTTAGATATATTGTTTCCTGAAAGGAGTTACTAATATCTTTAATTCATACATAAAGCACCGAAGCAAATAGTGGAAATCATTAAGTATTTCTTATTTTTCAATTGGATGCAGGTAACAACCTCCCTACAGACTATTACATTGCAAAGAGAAACTGAAAAGGTTTTTCCATGCATATTCTTGTCTATTCTTGTTACATTTAAATGCCAAGAGCCAACAGCTGCTTTAGTCTCCATTCTTTCCTGAATTGTGTGCGAACTACTAGTTAGCTGTGTGTGGGTTCTTTAATGTTTAGTTATCCACTTAACCAGTTTTTGCATGCAAAAAGTGTTCTCAATGTTGACAGCATTTGTTCCCCAAATAGAAAATTTGATGGTGCTGACTGGTGCAGGTCATGGTTAAGCGGCAGAGAACAGCTTTTCCACCAAATTTTGTTCACTCCCTTGATGGTTCCCATATGATGATGACTGCAGTTGCCTGCAGGAATGCAGGATTAACCTTTGCAGGTTCTTTGTTGTGTTTAATTTTATTCTTGTTGTTTTTGTTTTCTTTTTTTAAATAATAATTTGCACCTGTTTTCTATTTGTTTGTACTGCATAATAATATTATAAACAGATTGAGACCTAATTTACTGTGGTGCTGGTATAATATGCAGGAGTTCACGATTCATATTGGACACATGCATGCGATGTAGATAAAATGAGCATGATACTTAGAGAGAAGTTCGTTGAGCTTTATGAAACACCTATACTTGAAAATGTATGGATTGTCACTTTTAAAATTCCCACAATCAATTCTTTAGAAAGGCCCGTTTTGGTCTAATCATTTGTGGTAATGTCTAGCCATTTTATGTCATTTTTGTAAGTAGTTGCATTTTCATATATAGCTTGTCTCTGAGAACATTCATATCTGATGATGCTTTATTTTAAGTGATTGAGGTATGGTATGATGACCTCGCGAAATCCAAAAATCAACTACATTCTTGTGGCAGTGTCGTGTAATTAATATGCCCATTCTTCCTTTCCTTTGTTGCAGTTATTGGAGAGCTTTCAGAAGTCTAACCCAACATTATCACTTCCCCCATTACCCAGCCGGGGAGATTTTGATTTACAAGAAGTTATAGGATCTCCTTACTTCTTTAACTGATCCAAACTCTATTTCCATCTAAATTGTTGCCATGTTACTTCTGTGTTTGCTCCGCACTAATGGAGGAGTGGCTTCATAGAAAATTACCGGTGAAGGCTTGCCATGCTATTCCTTACATACTTCATCCCTGAAAAGTGAGGACTGAGAAGATCATTGTCAATGGTACAACTTGAGGCAGCATTCTTCTGTATGCACATAAATTCCACAAGCATTATGAATCTCTCTTTCCTATGACTTCTCTTCGATGGGGGTGATGAGCTTGAGCCGTGGTTTCTCCCAAGCTCACATGTACATCATGAGGCGGAAGTTTATATTTCACCCAATACTTAACTCCTTTCCTGGATCAGGAAATTATTGAGAAGGAAAATTGATAAAGCAAGATTGAGCAGAGGAACTTTAACTATATGCAGCTGCCTGCTTGAAGCAATTATAGGGGACATTGTGATGATTTGATATATAAATATTGAGATCAGAATTTATTTTCTCTGGCTTCAATATAAGGTTATAGCGTTACATTGCTCGTCTCCATACTGGCACGGAATTTTTGAGTTCATGGAATTTTTAATGCTCATTGCCTACAATCTGTACTTGGATCGGCGTCTACCCATCGTTTCTGATCTGCAATGATGATGATTACTGATTTTCAAGGACTGATTGCACTTCTGACATGGATATTGGCGAGGCCAATGCTGAAAGCTTTTTAACTGACAGCAGTATGTTTTGCTTTTGCCTAATTGTATAAAAGCTTTGTGGGTGTTCAGCAATTACATTGTATTCATTATATTGATATTAATGGCATTGTGTCGTCAATTAATCTGATGTTTATATTTAGTGACTCCCCCCCCCCCCCCCAAGCTTATTTCACTTTGGGCAGTGCTCTAATTAAGCACGCGTTAAGAAAACGTACTCCAGACGGTTGGCTGGTTTTTTGGTGTTAGTTAACATGAACAGCAACTGATGCTTTCTTTTTACTCCGCCCTATTTTGTAAGTGTTTTGAGTTAAAAAGGAAGATGGAGAATAGTAGTTACTATGGACAAGCCAACCTCAGGGGAACTCAGTGTGTTAACACTTCGTTTTAACAATGCTTCCAAAATGTGATAAGGGTTGATGCTTTGTTTGTTTGTGTTTTCTTTTTCACACACTTTGTCTTCTCTCTTCACGCATTACCATCTCTGCTCCATTCTAAATTGGTAAGTGATCATGTTCTTTGCCAAGAGTGGTGACATTAATGTTGAGTTTGGGCTTTGTCAATTATTTACGAGTATCTAAATTTAAAAGTTGTTTTGCATCTGTAGTTGGTTTTTTTGGGTTTCATTAGCTATGAATATTTATATAAATTTCTATTATAATTTGCTTAATTTCCTTTTCCTTAGCTTTATTATGTAATAATATATACTTATATACTATTTGTTTAATTAGATTGGGCATCGGTTACATTGTTGTTGCTTTATTGATGCTTTTATTGCAAAGGCTACTTATGGTGCATTGCAAAACTTATGAAGTTAAATTTATAATTTTCCTAACCAAACCTACATATTGGGCAAGTAGAGGTTGATCTACAAATACAAAAACTAGTGATGTTTAATCAGTTGACATTGGGCGAGTAGGGGTCGTCAAGGAGAAGATGTCGCAGCCTGCAAAGGAGTGATGCCAACAAATGCAATGAGGGCGTTATGAGGATTAGGTGGAGGAGAATGTCGTGTTTTGAGAATTTGGGATGTCTTTTGATGGCACGATTCAGAATTGTATTCGTGTTACTTATAGGAGAGGGGCAGGTTGAAGCGTAGACAGTACGCAGTGGAAGGCTCCAGGCAGTTCGTGTCGGAGAATAAATGGAGTCCTTTCGGAGTTTATGTGTTGACCTGATTGAGCTTGGGAAGCACGTTGTTAGTCAAAATTTTACGTTGAAGAAGGAATGTCAAAAAGTGAGTTTGAGGGTGTGGTTTGAGGTTCATAAGGCTTAGAGAGGTTTGCTATGGCTGATTTTGGGTTTATCGTGGCCGATAGAGGAGTTTGATGTAGATGTTTGAGTTGGTCTGTTTAGGCTCCAATGTTGCTAGAATAGTATCTTTTCATCCGTTTTGTTTTATCAAGTTTTTTTTTCTTTTGCTCTCTAGACATGTTAAATTTGCTAGAGCATTTTTGAGAGTGTTTTGGGTTGAAACTTTGTGGTTAACTAATAAGGTGTTTTTATCGCACTAATGCTCTCAAAATAATATTTATAAACCTAATTAACTTGTAGAAGGATAAGTCAGGGTCGATCTCATAAAGCCACGGTTAGAAATTTATAACTTAATTGCTCATATTGTTTAAGCAAATAATGGTAGAAAAATTAAATAAAGAAAGAAAATAATAAATTAAAATAAATAAAATAAAACAATCCTGGAGAAAAGGAAAAATAAGGGAATAATGGTTTAGGAGTTGAGGTTCACCATAATTTTCAATCTTTAATTGTATGATTTAATTAATTATTCCTATTAATTCTCTAACATGTGAAGGTAGCCGATCGTAATGTAACTACCAATCGCTTTCAAGCAAATAGCAACGTGCCTAATTCTAGCAGCGGCCTACTCTCGTAACCCACTGAAATAGGATCAAACCCATTAATAGGTGATCAATCATGATTCCACATAGGATCATGGACTACTCTTGTGACACGCAAGTCCTAGGTCTCATTCTATAGTTTTAATAATCATAGTTCACCTTTCGGTCCTTCCCCCAATTATCCAAGACATGTAATAAGTTTGTGACACTCCAACATGGATTCAATCAATAGAAAGAAATTGTTCATGCAAAAGAGATAAGAAATAATAAATTAAAACTCATACAATCAAGAAATTGGGATTGAGTTACTCCCAATCCCTAGGAAGAATAGATTACCTCATGAGAATTTGAATAAACATATTTATATATAAAATCATGAAATTGGGATTACAAATGGAGAAAAGAAGATGAACCAACCTATCACGAAGGCATACAAACGATCCTCTCTCAAAACCAAGATGTTCTTTATCCAAAATCACATAAAATTCTTCAAAATTAAAAAAGAAATCTAAAATAAAAACTAGGGTTCTTGGGCCGCTAAGGACGGCTTCCCAATAGTTCAAAATTCCTAACTCTAACCTAAACATGACCCTTATATACTCCCCCAATTATTACATTAAAATAATTAAGAAAAATCTATAAAATAAAAAGAAAAGGGGAAATGTCATCGACACAGGTCATGATGATGATATGCTGGATATTTGTGAAGGCTGACGGCAATTTGTTATATGGCCATGGCGAGTTCTTCGATAGGAACGGTGAATAACGCCTGTCATGGACCTGTTTTGCGTGGCCATGGCTTGTGTAAAGTGATAACGTGCATTTATGCCATTATTTTAGGCCATTTTTAGGGTGTTTTAGAGTGCGATTAAGGCTTACTTGCATAGTAATTTGCATATATTTGCTCTAACCCTTAGGAATACACTATTTTGGACATAGTTGTGCTTTTTGAGTGGTTTTGACAGGTTTTTGGGAGGTTTCTTCTCATACACATCAGCTAGAACACTTTGCATATGGATGATGAGGCATTAAGCAAAAGAAAAACTCAAGAGGAAGCCTTTGGAGGCTGCACGTGACAATACCTTTGTCACGTGCAGAAGTGTTTTGCATGGGAGCCTTCTAGATGAGGTTTTAAAGCTTATGGAGAAATTATAGACCATTTGGAGGTTGCACGTGACAATAACTTTTGTCACGTGCATTTATATTTTTGTACTGTCTCCTTTGTTTTAATATGCTGATGATTTTTCTTCAAAGAGCCTAGTCCAAATTCTACTTGGTTTGAGTTCTATTAAGGTTGGAAGGAAGAATGGATTCACTTGCCAAAACTACGCCGTTTTGGTAAGTGACAACGGTTAACACTTAGGGCACACCTTATGCATGACCTACAGCCCTATAAAAGGAGGAATAACTCAACGTTTTTGGAGATATACATTCTGCAACACGTTTTTGGTGACAACAACATCTAGAGCTTGACGGCTAGGGTTTCTGGCAGAGAAGGAGAAGGGTTGGAGCTGTTAATTATCTCTCTTTTCCTCTCTATTGGTACCATCTTTATGTTTTATTTTGGGTTTTATTTTATTGTAAGAATGATTATGGGGTAAAACTCTCTTTCTAGGGGAGCAATGTAGCCCCCCCCCCCCCCCCCCCCCCCCCCCCCAATGACCTATAATATTTCTGGGTTTATGAATTATGCTTGTTGATTATGAGAAATTCCTATTACATATTTAGTTCATCATATTTGAATGTAAAATCTTATTTATGCACGATTAGATTATCTCAGCCCTTGTCTATGGTGGATTGTGGTGAACTAGGTTTGATGATTGCATGATGGACCAAATCTGTGATTGTTAGATTGGTTGTTTTCCTTTGTTATCTTTTATTCTCATGGACCAAATAGAATAAAAGGCTTTAACCTTTCTTAACATGGACCAAGTGTAAGATTTGTGGGTAATGATCAATATGAATATAGAATAATTAAATTGTTTAAGAACAAGTACCATAACTAGAACATTACAGGGCATTGTGTGGTAAAGTTGTAAACCTAGAGTCTTTTAACTTGCTGTTTATCTCCAAAAGTGTGCTAAAGTGTCAACAGATTTCTATTTTTCTCGATTCTGTCTTTGCATGTTCAGTACTTAGAACTTAATTCAAAACAAACTCATTTGTTCAGACATAAAATAAAACTTGCTAGCTTAGTGCTTACTGCTTCACAGCATTAGCTACCTCCCTGTGGGTTCGACAACCGAAGTTTAAATACTTTCATTTATTACTTGGCCAGTGCACTTGCTGTAAAACCAACATAATATTTTTAGGTCATAAATCCCTTTTTAGCTGTGTAACACTATATGATGCCAATTTTGCCCTTTTTGATCTTTGTTTGGGCGAAATTGCTCTAAAAACCTACAAAATACACAAAACACAACAGAAATACTAAAAACACATGTTAATCAAATAAAACATAACTCAAACACAATAAAACACTCTAACATCTATTAAAATAAGGGATAAATACATACTAAAAATGCATATAAAATGGGTTCATCATTAACCCTAGAGAACCTGATGGTTTATGTGTTGTTTAAAGGAGATATATTCTATGCTATTTTTCTGATGACTTGAGTATCTTAAATGTTTACTTTAAGTTTGAGATGTATACCTTGAGAAGTGCTTTACCTTGTGTCAAGTTAATCTGTGTTATTTGTTACATTTGTGCATTGTTTTTGTTGTGGTTACAGTTTTTGAAAGCTTGTATGGCTGAGATTGAGGTAACATGTGTCACTTGAGTTGACTCCCATATGAGTTATGACTCAAATGAGTGAGAAATTGTGATGTTTAATATAATTGTTTGTTTGCAATATAGGCATGACACAAATACATGCATACACATTCTCATGTAAAGGTTAAAAGCTTTGAGGTAGGCTAAGGAAACAAGATTCATACTGAGCTATGTTTGCTTACCCGTTTTATTATATTTATCTCTCTTTCAAGTGCCTTACCAGAGTTAGGCGGATTAGTCCCAAGGTGAAGACCTTGTTTAGAGACTCCTATTTCTAGATGTATTGTTTTGAAATAAACACTCAATAACACAATGATGGGACTATATCTCTCACATTATACAACGTCGTAGAGTCAAATTCTTATCCTATAGAAACATAACCAAATAAGTACTTAAGTTTCATCTCGCAACCAATAGTAATATCATGCCAAACACAAGAGAAGTTGAAACAAAACCTAAATTGTGAATTACTGCAACTGCATAACATCATTGTTAGTGGCATATCATATCCATAACAAAGCAAAAACATGTAGTTCACGTAAACATGAGCATATACAAATCAATCACATCAAAGACAACAAAAACCAACAATGTACAAACATGCAAAACTATGTAATTAATAGGAATGAGCACACAATATAGAGGAGCATAGGTGGGAATGCCATCTATTTCCTCTCTAATTTGTCTATGAATAATATCAGCAAAGGGAAGATTATCACCTTTAATGTGAGGCAAAATAGTAAAAGCTAACTGATCACCATTGAACTGTATAAAAGCCATCTGACGCAATGTACCCCCAAAGTGATCAATCTTAATAGTGGTGAACCACTATATACTCATGATATGTCAAAGATGAGTTAGGTAGAGATGAGCTCAGTGGCCCGTAAAACACCTCAAGTCCTCCTATGATTAGAGATTTGTAGAATAAGCCTCCATAGCCTTCAAGCATCTAACTCCATCTGAGCGCCAGTAGTCTATTAGAGGATCTGATTCCTTCGAGTTTCTTAACTCCTATAAGTTTCATAACTCTTCTGAATTTCACAAATCCTGTGAAATTTTGACCTAGGAACTCGATTTGTCCCTTCTTAATTCCCGTCAGCTCCTTAGGATGCTAATTTTTAGTTGGGAACTCGGATTTATCCCTTTTTAATTCTTTTAAGCTCTTTGGAATGGGAGCCTCCAAAAATTAAATTGACCCCAAAAACCTCCAAAAATTAAATGTTAACTCTTTGGGACACCATAGTTGACCCATGGGAACTCCAAAATAACATAATTAATGCTTAGTAGTGCCACCATTTCCCATATAATGTTTGTCCCTTCCTTTATTAGATATAAATAGTAGTTATTCCCTTTTTTTACAAGGGGAGTAAGATCACAACTTAGAAGAAAAGAGCATTCCAAAAGGAGTAGTTATTCATTTTGATTGATTTTATTTGCTAAAAATAACACTACTAATAAATTCCTTTTGCTTTTTTACTCGCGAGAGTGCTCGGCGAGTCTTCAGGATACGGGCCGGTTCGGCTCTGATACCACTTGTCACGGGGTCAGGTTTCCTGCGCCTCTCAACCCATTGTGGCACTTAGCTTCTCTATCCACAGTCCGCTAAGTTTAGCCTTTGAGGGTTGAAGCGCACGTAGACTGGTTTTGCTCTGCCACTAGGCTTATAAGGAGAACGGCTCCAGTTCCCAACCAATTTGTGTAAGGATGGCCAAATCCCTTTTTCAACATCAAGTCCTCGACTAGTGGCGTGCTCTCCGCATTCAATTGGGTCAGCACGTCTGAACTCCGAAGGGTTCCATCCGTTCTCCTCCACGAACTGCATGGAACCTTCCGTTGCACACCATCTATGCTTTCAACCAACCCCTCTCATTTACGTAGCACGAATACATTCCTGAATCGTGCCACTGAGAAACGTCCCGCTAGCACCACGGTGCTCGGGTTGTGACACCCCACTTACCCCGCCATAGGACGGGGTACCCTGCCCCACCTACACATGGGCTGGGATACGGTTTAAAAATTTTATTACCCGCCTAGGCGGGGGCGGGGTACGGTAATAGGTAGACCCCGCCCCCGCTATGACGGGTAGCACCCCATCGGAAGTAAATGGCACGTCACTGCGCTAGGGTATTGGGACGACAACCTCTATGTTGGAGCCAAGATGGGGGCAGTGCCCCTTTTTATAGACCCAAGCCAAATTGGAAATTCGCCATTTAACGTACACTTGCCCACAATTAATGCCCCAATGTCTTTAAAAGTAATAATTTTCAAAATAACAAATTTGGCTCCACCAAATTTAATTAAAATAACTAATTCAGGAAAGAAATCAATATGAAGCAAAACCATATCTTAAAGCAAGTATCAATTAAAATTTAAAAGATTGCCTTCTTTATTAATAATGACTCAGGAGACCATAGAGGGGGTAAGCGCCCCTTCTAATAGCCCAAGGGGGGGGGGGGGGGGGGGTTTTTTTAATAATTTTTTCCAAGCATGGGGAAGGGGGAGAAAACTAATGTCAAAATTTAAGTAATTGCCCACAATTAATGCCCCAATGTCTTTAAAAGTAATAATTTTCAAAATAACAAATTTGGTTCCACCAAATTTAATTAAAATAACTAATTCATGGAAAGCAAAACATCAACTCCTTTTTGAAGCAAAACCCGTACACTAAATTTCTTCCCAAGAAAATACCAACGATGACACGGCTAGCAAACCACCTAATGGGTCAATGGAAAACCTTGTGGCACAACTTACTCTAAGTGAGTATCAAGAACTCTTAGCAGTTATGTCTACGCACTTGGATATCCTTCTGTTGAGGACCTTGATTAGGATCCAGAACAATCTAGAGAAGGATAACCGAATACCCAAACTCTAGCCCAAGCAATTCAAGTAATTAACTGGAAAAGCCGAAAATAAGTATGAACCTCTAATATGAGAGTTTATAATTGTCAGTAGCCAAATATCTGAATACATATATTGTCATAGACAAGGCATATTTATAGGCAAGCTAGTAACTAGGAATTGGAAACCTCTTACAATTAGGAAACTAAGGTAAAATACTAAAATACCCTAATACTAATTAAATAAAGGAAAATAATAAATAGGAAAGACTTCTAATATGATAAGGAAAGTAAATATAATAAGAGTCCTAGTAATAGTAGATATCTTGCGCAACACGACACGTGCACGTGACGCACGTCACGGGCAGTTCTCATCATTCCCCCTCCCTTTTGTCACGGGGTCAGGGTTTTCACCCGTGCGGCACTCGGTCACCCTAGTGGATGCGCCGAGTAAGCCATACCGATCAGGGCACATGTAGACTGGTTTCGCCCTGCCTTGGGCTTATCAGGAGAACGGCTTCAGTTCCCGACCAGTTTGTGTAGGGATAGCCAAGTCCCCTCTTCAACGTCAAGTCCGAGACTAGCGGCGTACTCCCCGCATTTAACCGGGTCGGTACGTCTGAACTCCGAAGGGGCTCCATCGATCTCCCGCATGAACTGCTGTGGAGCCTATCCCGTCTGCACCAGCTACGCTTTTCGCTCTGCCCCTCCGCAAGTAGCGCGCACCTGCGCCACTTGGGAGACGCCCCCCAGCACCTCGCTGTTCGGGGCGTGACACTTCAAAGACACCCTTGTCCTCAAGGGAAAGTTTTGGATCATGCTCCCCTAACTTGAAAAAGTTACTCCAAGAAGCTTCACGCCAATCTCCATCAGCTACCACCGTGAAACACTGAGCGCCATAAGGCTGCTTGCCTTTTTTAACATCACACTAGTGTTCCTCCTTAAGTGATAAAGCTGCCCAAGTTCTTTTTCTTCCATCCATCTTGAAATCCATTGTCATGGCTCGATAATCAGTAACAACCTTGCCGATACTTTTCAACCACGCAGTGCCCAGAACGACATCAACTCCCACCATAGGCAGCAGATGCAAATCAGTAGTGATCCTGACTCCTTGAGCATTTATCTTTGCATTTTGAATTATTTTCTCGCATTGTAATTTTTCTCTGCTAGCCACTCTCACCACAAAAGGTTTTAGGGCAGAATCTTCTAGTCCAACCTTTTCAATGATATCGGTATTGATAAAATTATGAGTAGAACCAGAATCTACAAGCAACAAAACTTTATGAGTTCCAATCCACGCTATGAGCCTCATAGTAGCTAGCTTTGATCCCCCTGTCATGGCATCAAGAGATAACTCAGCATCACAAGTATCTTCTTCGACTTCTGTCATCCTCAATTCACCACCATCACTGATGTTGTCTTCATCAACTAAGCCGGAATTGTCGATCAAGAACACCTTCCCAGTGCGACACCAATGGCCCTTATCCCATTTCTCGCCGCATTTGAAGTAGAGACCCTTCTTAGCTCTCTCATTAACCTTTTCATATGAAAGTATTCGACTTTTCTTGCCGTCCCTCTTGTATCCACCTTCATTGTGCACCTTTGCTGCTTGAAAGTCTTCCATAAGTTCTGCTTTGTTACTAGTATCTCCAGAATCCTCCTTAGTAAGCTTCTTTTCGCTATGGTAACTCCCCTCCAAGACTTCTGCCATTCTCATGGCCTCAGTTAGCCATTGAGGTTGCTTTAGCTTCAGTTCTCGTGCTATCTATGGCTTTAATCCCTTGATAAATGTACCAAGCAAAGACTCTTCAAACCAACCTCGAACAAGAAGTTGAAGTTGTCGAAACTCCTCTACATAGTCAGCAACCTTGCCATCTTGCTTCAGTTTGGTCAGTTATCCATGGTGGTTGACAACAGGAGAGGGGCCCAACTGAATTAGAAACTCTCGCTTGAATGCTGTCCACCCCATTCGCCGCCCATCCTGTTCATATTGGGCCTTGATCCAACGCCATAAGTTGTTGGCCTTTGCATCCAAATACATGCATGCTACTGCAACTCAATCATCTCTGGACACCTCATATACTCGAAAGTAGTGGACTGCCTTATCTAGCCACTCATAGGGATCACCTCCCTTAAAGTGTGGAAATTCAATCTTTGGCTTCCTTGGACCCCAATCACGGCATCTATTGCCATCAGAATCGTCAATGCCATGCTTTTGTCCCCTTCAGTGTTCATAGACTAGTCTCCATCCATGGTCTGTCCTATTGGACATCCCATCAGATTCGTAGCCATCTACATTCTCTCCACTAACTGAATCATCTCGTAACCACCGCTCGACAACCATCGGACCTTTCTCCACACATCCACCACGCCTAGGCCAGCCATGGTAGGGTATGTCTTCCGCTCCCGATGTATCATCAGCCTCCTGCGTAGATCGTCATGATCTACGATCGTCTCTATGAGTTCATCTTCCTCTGGTCGGTTCCATGCCCTTGCTAGCAAGTAGATGGTTGAGACTCTCATTCGTCTTGCCTTGTGATCAAACCATCTCAATCATTGTCGTCGAAAGCTCTGTCATGGAATTCTCCAGGGTTTCGAACCATTGCATGTTCGTCCTTGCTGCCTCCTCCGTCATTGCTGATGAAGAACGCAAGATAAAATTAAAATTTTTTAATTAGGATCTCTCAATGAAAGTACCAAATTGTTGAGCACCTTGATTAGGATTCAAAACAATCTAGAGTAGGATAATCGAACACCCAAACTCTAGTCCAAGCAATTCAAGTAATTAATGGGAAAAGCCGAAAATAAGTATAAACCTTTAATATGAGAGTTTATAATTGTCAATATCCAAATATCTGAATACATATATTGTCATAGACAAGGCCTATTTATAGGCGAGCTAGTAACTAGGAATTGGAAACCTATTACAATTAGGAAACTAAGGTAAAATACTAAAATACCCTAATACTAATTAAATAAAGGAAAGTAATAAATAGGAAAGACTTCTAATACGATAAGGAAAGTAAATATAATAAGAGTTCTAGCAATAGTAGATGTCTTACGTAACACGACACGTGCACGCGACGCATGTCACGAGCAGTTCTCATCATCTTCCTACATTTAAAGATTGTCGCATTGGTGTATATTTTTCCGCTACTCTGTCTAAAACTCTCAGAAACAATAAATCTTGGGTAGTAGACACTAGCGCCACTAGACATATATGTCCTCTTGCTAGCCTCTTTATGTATCTCCATCCTATCACTCAAATAACTGTACATCTTCCCAGCAACTCCCAAACAATTGTTCACTATGCCAGTGACATCATACTTCACCTCTCTCTAATTCTTTATGATGTTCTTTTTATTCCTCAATTTCACATGAACCTTTTGTCTGTTAGTACACTTCTTCAAAAATCTCATATGACCATACAGTTCCATCATGACAATTTCATAATTCAAAACCCAGCTAAAGAAGTCATAGGAAAAGGGGAACATGTGCAAGTCCTTTACATCTTATACACTTCATCCATCAACTCCACCTTCTTTACTGAGTCAGCCAACACAGTCACCATCACCACTTGGCATCATTGGCTAGGCCATCCCTCAACCAAAACCCTATTACAATTGAAAAATCTTTTGCAATATAGTGACACTGACACACACAAGATACAATCATGTCCCATTTTCCCACTTGCCAAACAGCACCGACTACCTTTTACCTATAACAATAATCTCTCTCCACACCCATTTGACTTGGTCCATTGTGACATTTGGGGCCCATATCACATTCCCTCACACTCAGGTCATAAATATTTCTTGACTACTGTCGACAACTGCACACGTTACACATTGTTATACATCATTAGTCACAAATCTGAAGCTCTTACAATCATTCCTCAATATGTTCAACTCATAAAAACACAATTTCATACTATCATTAAGGCTTTTAGATCTAACAATGCTCATGAGTTTTCTTTTCATGAGTTTTTCAAAATCCATGACATTATCCATAATTTTCATGTGTGAAAAGGCCACAACAAAATTTGGTTGTTGAGAGGAAACACTAGTACCCTCTAAATGTGGCTCGTTCTCTTTTCTTTCAAGCCCGAGTACCCTCTATCCTCTGGACAGAATGCATTCTTAATGTATCTTTTTTAATAAACAGAACACCTTCTGCTTTACTATGTGGTCAAAGCTCATATCAATTCTTACACCACCATACACCTGATTATCAACTCCTTCATACTTTTGGTTGTCTTTGTCACGCCCCCAAATCCTGAAATCAACAGAACTAGGAACGCGACATCCCCACACCCTCACTCGATAGGTCGAGGGGATTTGTGGCCAACCCGAATCATGTACAACTCCACAATAAGGGTAGAATTGTAATTCTAATGGTCTAATAAGACATTCAGGCAAGGAAACATGTATAACAGTACAGTTCACATTACTAAAATCAAGCAACACCCATGATAAAACATAATAAAGTTAACCAATCAGGTTTATACAACTGTCACAGACCCAAGTCCGGGAAATAAAATAATAAACAATAAACAGGGTCCATAGAATATCCTACACCAAGTGTCCTGATCTACTCTGCTATGGCTCCAATAGCTACTCCCTATAACCTGTAGGAAATAGAAATAAAGTAGGGTGAGTACGAATGCCCCATAGGTGATCCCCATCTTCACTATCCTATTCGTAAATCCCTATGTCTAAATGATCAGTGTATGCTTGTGCCAGTGTAGTGTTATGTTCTATCACAATGAAATTTCATTAAATCATAAATAAAACAACATATCACTTTTAAATCATTAATGGTTCACACCGGTAACCCTACCATCCATGAAATTCCCGCTACCAACTCCGGGAATTCAAATCACTACCAGACAGCCATATGTGGGACCTGTGGTGTCCCTAACGACAACTCGCCACATATGGGACTTGGGTTACCAGCCACATGGGGGACCTGCGGCCTCTTGCCAGCCCTATGTGGGACTAGCGATTAACCCAATCACTTTACCACTAATACCACACATGTAAGAAAATAAACAAAATAACCCAACCACTTTACCACTAATTTCACACATGTATATAATCAACATAATTCTCTAGTAGTCAGCATTTAATACATCAGTCATACGAAACATTTAAATCAACAAACCAGTAATAGCAAACCCCAAATAATATTTATACCATAAACTACGATATCAAGTCCAAGTAGCACCATTTTCTTTATTTATTTACTTATTTATTTATTTAGGGTTGGCCGAGGCACCCGGGGATGGCTCTGAAGCCGGCGTCCCCCCCATTTCCCAAGCCAGAACACTGGCACGCGCGCACAACGACGACGTTTGGGGGCAGCACTGATGCCGCCGCCCCCTTCCTTTAGATCCGCATGAGGTGCACAAAACAGTCCATGGGACGGCGTAGATGCCGACATCCCTCCTTCCCCTCACCTCTACTCGGCCGCACAGTGCGCACAGGCACCGGAGACCGACCCACAAAGCAGCACACAACGTTGCCCCTCTTCCATCTCCTTCTCATGGAAGATCGCTCCAACCCGGCCACGATGCCCCTGAAAAACGACGCCCTTGAAGCCGACACCCCTTCCTCCTTCTTCACGATGGCGTGGTACGACGCCCTTAAAGCCGACACCCCTTCCTCCTTCTTCATGATGGCATGGAGCGACACCCTTGAAGCTGACGCCAAATGATCACGAGCAAGCATATACCTTTAGCTTTGTAAATATTTATCTATACATATATGAAGAGATACTACACAAACTAATCATACATTTTGCGTTCCTGCAACACGGTAGTCAAGACTCAGTATCAAGAATCAAGAATCACCTACCTGGATCAAGTTTCAAAAGATCAATAGAACTGTTTCAAACCCTCTGCTCTTCCCTTACCAAGTTCTACGTACGCACAACGGACCTAGGGTTTCACCCTAGTTTCCCCCATTTATACTAACATTAAATAATAATAATAATAATAATAATAATAATAATAATAAGATTAGTAGGAATATTAATAATAGTAATAAAAATAATAATAATTTATTATAAGAATTAACCTCAAATATTATTAAATTATATTAATAATACTAATATTATTATAATAATCAGGCCTCAACATTAAATACTCGGATTAATAATATTCACATAATAATAATAATAAACTCAATAAACGTACTAATAATAATAACAGTCGTAACATTAATTATAACAATAACCTAAATACTTAAATAATCATATCAATAATATTACCATTGTAATAACAGAACATGTTAAAATAATTATTTTAATAATCATAATAATATTTAATAATAATTTAAAATATTAAAATTACCATATTAACAATAATAATGACTTAAAATGCTAACGCTAAGGTCACGCTGCTGAATAGATATTCCAAACTCTACTCGGGCCTAACTTCAATCTCACCTAAGTGCGGGTCTTTACAGTCTTTATAGAGTTTGAAGACTTTGCAAGTCCCACATCGATTGGGGAGGAGAACGACGCGTACCTCTTAAGAGGTCATAGAGACCTCTCCTAGCACAAGGCCTTTTGGGGTGCCTGTGTGGCATTACCAAAAACAAAACCGAGAATTGGGCTTGGCCCTAAACTGGACAATATCGTGCTATGGGGGACTTGGGTTGTTATAATCTTGCATTTGTGTCCACGTTAGCACATCACCATATTAAATTTCAACCACGTGCTCATCCCTGTGTATTCATTGGCTATCCTCCTAACATGAAAGCATACAAGTTTTATGATCTTCACAATAAAAGAGTTATTATTTCTAGAGATGCAGTCTTCCATGAAACCATTTATCCATTCCATATAATTACTTCAATAGATCAAGTTATTGATCATTCCCCAATCTAGTTTTGCCCCATTCCTCAATTTAGCAACAGTTTTTCCCATAACAACTCGTTAATTCTATAGATACTCCTGATATTTTTCGTCTAGACCTAGCAGTTGAGTCACCATCTGATCAATCTCTTTCTATATAATCACAACCCACAGTGCAATAATTGGTCCAATCTACTCAATTTGCACCCAATCGTCAGTCCACCAGGTCAACACGTCCACTACCATATTTATAGGCCTATCATCTTAGCCTGTCGCATTCTACTCCAACATTTAGTACACCGCATCTCCTAACCTTTATCCTATATCCAGTCATGTCTTTTATGCCTCACTCCCATAGTCTCATCAACATTTCAACCTCACTATTTTCTCACATACAAAACTACAAACCTATCAAGAGGTTGTTCAATCATCAGAGTGGCACCAGGCTGTGGCAGAAGAACTAAATTCCATGTTGTCTAACAAGGCATGGAAAGTGGTTCCATTACCTCATGACAAGCACACTTGGGGTGCAAGTGGATATATAGGATTAAATATGATTCAAATGGGTTAGTTGAGCACTACAAGACTCAGCTAGTGGCTAAAGGATATACACAGCAAGCATAGTTGGACTTTTTTGATACATATTCCCATGTGGCCAAATTAGTTACGATAAAAGTGCTACTAGCTTTAGCAGCATCTCACGATTGGCATCTTCTCCAACTTGATATAAACAATATTTTTCTTCACAGGGATTTATTTGAAGAAGTATATATGGACCTCCCTCTCAGTTATAACCCACAAGGCAATCATTTTTTTGCCTGGAACACCCACTTCACCTTCACCTTCTCTTGTCTGTCGCCTGCTCAAATCTATATATGGACTTCAACAAGCCTCACACCAATGGTACACAAAATTCTCACAAGTCGTTTTACAGCTTGGGTTTACACTGTCGAATGCAGACTATTCGTTTTTCACCGAAGGGATTGGTGATACATTTATTGTATTACTCGTGTACGTGGACGTTATTATCATTACCACTCCTCCATTAACTATTACAACCCTTAAACTTCAATTACAACACCACTTCAAGCTGAAAGACCTTGGTTCCCTAAAATACTCTCTTGGTCTCAAAATCTCGACATCCATCCAAGGAATCTTCCCGAGACAAAGACGTTTTACCTTGAAGCTACTTGAAGAGATTGGGCATCTAGCATGTCGACCAATGGCCACACCCATGGATCCGTCCACGAAACTCACTGCTACAGGTGGTGAATTACTTTCACCCATGTCCATTTCTTCGTACAAACGACTAATTGGGAAGCATTTATATCTTACTTATCCCATCCAGACATATGTTATGCAATCAACAGGCTTGCCCAATTTCTTGCTGCTCCACATACTCCACATTTGCAAGTAGCTACTCACCTTCTACGTTATCTCAAAGGGCAACCGGTCAAGGTCTTTTATTTTCCCCTACGCCCTCTACCCAACTATGGGATTTCTCTTACGCAAATTGGGGGTCCTATCCAGACACCCGCCGCTCAACCACAAGATATTGCATATTTTTGAGTGATTCTCTAGTCTTCTGGAAGGCGAAGAAAAAAGTCACAATATCCAAATCATCAACTGAAGCAGAGTATAGGGCAATGGCCTTTACTGTTGCTGAGATTATTTGCCTTATGTAATTGCTCCATGATTTTCAGACTCCTCAAAATAATTTGGTGCTTCTTTTCTATGACAACCGGGCAGCTGTCCATATCGCTTCTAATCCTACTTTTCATGAGCGAACAAAATATATAAAAATTGACTGCCATTTCGTCCGTGAGAAGGTGGCTTCCGACGCTCTCAAGTTAATGCACATACGGTCTCAAATCAACTGGAAGATATGTTTACCAAGCCTTTACCCTCCACCAAATTGTTTTCCATATTGACCAAGATGGTTGTCTCAAACCCCTACAAGCTAGGTTGTATTAAGGGTAAAATAGAAATTTCATTAATTGAGACATGTATATAAATAAAGAGGACAAACGGCGTGATAACACATTTGCAATAATAATAATGACGAAATAAGTCATCTCTTTCCTACCATTTCGGATCTATTTTTGGTAGTTTTAGAATCCCTACACTTCCAGAACATCATGTTCCTTTCTGAAGCTATAACTCATAAGTCATCCATTTTTCGATCAACATTGAATTCAGGAATGTCTTTTCAGCACTAGAAACATCTTCAAAGACTGCTTCTGAAACTGTATATGATGCCCTTTATCGACAGGCTCCTCCCTTGTTGTATCACGGAGATCTTCAACATGTTCTGCCTCTTCAACTTCAGTTTCAACCTCCTCTTGTTGTGGACTCGGTGCCCAAACAACGGCGGTGTTAGGAACATCACTAGTGAGATCAATAACTAGGGCCACCAGAGCCAGACAGTCACCGAGGCCCAAGAGAGAGAGGCTATGGGAGAGGGAAAGGGAGATGGTAGAGCTTGAATAGAGGGTCAATAAGTTCGTGGAAGCATATCAATGATAAGAGTTCCGACGTGCAGGTGCCACTCAATTATTTGGGCCTGGGAAAACAAGCTTTTGACATATAGGATCCAAAGATCCTTCATCGTCACCTTGGATCCTTTGCCTAGTCTAAAAGAGGCCAAGAGATCGGTGAGTTAATTGTCCAATAAGTTGGTCGGCAAAACCTCTATGTCTGTGGGCAGTTCAGTCTGAGGCGAAAAGTCCAAAGGTGAAGGGATCAGAAACGAAGGTCTCAGAGGAGAAGGGTTCAGAGGGTCAGTAGTGTTGAAAACTAGAGCGGGTGGGTTGGCCTGCTCTACGGTCACTCAGATTGACTCAGTGAAGCTGGATGCAGGTGGGTGTGTCAGACCAGTTGCAGGCAATGGGACCCTACAACACTAACTTCTGATGGGATCCTCGGGATGAAGCATGTCCGAAAATCAAATTGGAGAGTGAGTAGAACTAACTTCTTGATAGTCTTCGGAGGCAACTCCATCAATCGAGCTGGCGTGTCTCTCCGATGGAGCCACCATCTTTGTTGTGCGCCAAACGACCACGGTTATCCTCTCATTGTCCTTCAAAGTCCGAAAGACGATATTTGAAGGAAAGCGACTAAATAGGCCGACATTAGATGTGCGGTAGCTTGCGCAGTAAAATGGCTGACAAAAGATACCAATAGGCGCGAAGGTGAAGTTTACCACTCAACAAATCAAAAATTACAATAGCCCAGTTGATCTGAATGCCTTAAGAAACAAAATACATAGTCAACACCAGATCTTGTGGGACTGCACTGCATCCAGAAGTGGTTCTATTCATTTGAATGCCTTAAGCAACAGAGTCACTCCTCAGTCCTCAATGTTGATTTGGGTCTTTGTATAGAGATTTTTAATTTATTATGATTTTTTTATAATTTAAAAATATTTATAAGTGATATTAATTGGCTTATAAGTTTTAAAAATGATTAATTTTTTAAAAATAATCCCTTTAAATCAAACATAACCTTATATATATCGCATTTTAAAATTAGGATTTCGAGCTGCGCTACACTCTTATTAGTATGGAATATAAATAATTTTTTACATTTACCGAATGAGTTAATTAGATTGGAGTTGAATAATGACGTGTCAATATGTGAATTGTAGATAATATTTTAATTTTTTTCATACTAATCATTAGTGGGTAGGATTGTGACACATCAGTATCCGATTACCAATCCGATTAACTCATTCGATCAAAAATCTTTATTTGAAAATAAATGTTATTGTGAGGACGTAAGGTGACATAGACTTTCTCGAAGCTGGATGAGTTTTTGTAATAAATTATCTTATAATCAACATTCAAGCGACTTACCTTTTATATTAGAAACAATGTGTCATTTTAATATTGACTAATCATGAAATGTCAAGTCTTCATATATCTTGCCTTTCAAACTTTCTGAACATTAAGTAAAGTGGCAAAAGCTTTGTGAAACAAGTATGTCGTAAAGGCCCGTATTTTTAAGTGAGGATGTAAGATAGTCGTTATTTGTAGATAAAAAAATCTTGACAGTAATGTGGTTGTTGATATAAGCATTTGAATTTTAGTTAGGTCCGATTTAGAGTTAGGGGCTTTAAGCAATTTGGATAGCCTAATAAACTATTTGGAGGAGTTTGGGACTGCCAAACAACTTTTGGTCGGCATAGGGCATGGTAAACACACCTTCTAGTTAACATGATAGTTTAAAATGTGTGGCTAATGACGCCAAATTAGTTGATGCACACTAGTCGACCCGGGGTGTGTAGAAACCTGTGTTTAGGTTGATTTATGAGATAGTATTTATTTGGTAATAAAGATATCATTTTGGTATTGTGCTCGGCAATACGAGCATTTTGGTTGTAGTTGGATCCAATTTGGAGATTGGGACCCCAGAAGGCTAGTTGTGTAATTTTGGGTGTTTATTAATTTAAAGAATTAGCCGAAAAATATAAATAGGGGAGAAAGAGAGAAAGACTCCGAGCGAGCGTCATTTGTATTTCATGTTAAAGTGAAAGAGAGAGCGTAGAGAGAGCTTGGAAGAGGAGCTTGCTGAATTAGAGCTTCGAGTTTGGGTTTTGAGGTTAATTCATCTATGATCTAGAATGGAAACATGTACCTAGATCTAGAACTGTAATATATATAGGCGTATAACTATTTACTATTTAGAGGCATTCAGGATGCATTTAAAAGTGTGTATGATAGTTTTTGAGTAAAAAGTGGGTTTGTGAGCTTCTAGGGTTCACTAGGTCAATTACAGGCGAAGAACAGGCTAAAACGACAATAAACAGTACCCTTGTCGGAGTGTCGGTAGGTTTGAAGTTTGAAGGTTCAAAGGTAGGAGGTCAGAGGGTTGAAGGTCAGCAGCTGGTAGTCAGCAGCTTCAAGTTTGTGTTTCAGGTCAGGGTCTTTGAGGCAGAGCTATGAAGCAGTGTTCTGCTATTTATATTATAAACTTTTATGTCTCTCTACATTTAAGTTTACTTAAGTTACAATGTAAATAAAGAAATACTCCCCTTTCATATTTAAAGAAAAATACTATAAATCAAATTTTCACTCCTTCGAAATGTGAAAAATAAAAATTAACACTAAATCTAAAAAAAATCAATTTTTAGTTGAGGTAACTATTTGCAAAGTGAGGTTAAACCTCTCAGAAAAATCCCTAAAAATTAGGTTATCTTAGTTATGATATGAGAAACCATTGCCGGGACTTTTTATTGCAAGAAAACACCTTCTACGAAAATTCTCTCTTTTGGGTCAACACATGAAGATAGAATTGTGAATGACCTCTATTACATAGGGAGTGTTTTAAAACCCTAATGTCATACTTGGGTTGATTTGTTGATGATGGGCTAGTCAACCGAGGTCCCATATAGGGCTAGCTTGGAGCCAAGGTCCCCTATATGGCTGGTTGATAGCGGAAGGTCTCACAGGTAGCTGCTTTTCATGCTATGTTCCTATTGTGGTGGGCAGGCTGTGAAAGCCTTGCCCTATGCCAATCAACTGAGATGTAAAGTCTGTGTGACTTGATTGTATGGACCTTGTGTGTTTATGCTTTTATTGGTATTGCAAAGGACACTCTGTATATTATTGTGTTGTTATACATTCACTGACATATGTATACACGGGTAGTGTATTTTAAGTCATCTACTAAGCCTTTGTGCTCACCCCATATTATTGTCTTAATTTTCAGGTTCTGGCAGAAGGTAGTCTTGGGGTTTGCAATTGAGTAGATCGAGCAAACTAACCCTTGTTGATGTATGGGGCTATGTCTATTTGAACTGTTTTGTATTATTATTGTATTTTCTTCCTAGACATAGGTTTGTGGTTGTTATACTGTTTCGTACGATATGTATGTTATACTATGATGATATTTTATTTGATATTTCATTCGGTTGCATGATTTTGAAAATGTACAAAAATACCTCTATTGTATGATTGTACAGGTGCATTTGGGCAGCACCCGCGGTATGCCCCTTTTGGTGCTAGTCACCAACCCCTTGCCCTTGGGTGAGGGTAAGAGGTAGTCAAGTGCCCGGTTTCGGGTCTCCTAGAGTTGGGGGCGTGACAGGGCGATCGACGTGCTCCTTTGGTTGATGCATGCTGTTGTAGTCGATGCATGTTGTTAAGGTTGACGACAACCATAGTTTGGTTAATTTAGCAAGTTTTCAAATTTGTTTTTCCATTTAAAATTGATTAAGCTCACTGTTTTTCAATTTGGCATGGCTGGTTTTCGATCTTACAACTTCTTTGAGGGATTTTGGGCATGCTAGAATGTGGAAAACAAAGGGAGGAAGGCTTCTAGGGTTGGAATTAACTTTTGCATCTTGCTTTAACGTGCTTCTCTTAAGTAGGTAGCTTTACTATTTATCCTCCCCCATGTTCCTTAACCAAGGGCTAAGCTATGGGTGTATGAATTTGAATAGAAATCTTTTGGGAAACATATACAATCTTCTAGAATTTGAAACCCTAGATGATTAGGTTGAATTAGGGTTTGGGAAACCCTAGGGCTTGAATGTGATTTTTGGACTAGAAACCCCAAGCAAAAATTGAATCGCTTAAATATGGTAGTGTTGTTGTTGTGAATTAATTAGATATGTTGTTGGGAAATTTAAGTGTTTGCCTAAATTTCTACTTGGAATCTTAGATTTACCGATATTGAACAAATTAATATTGGTACCAATGTTAGTATAGTTAGTAGGGTGTCACCGAAACGTTGATATAAGTTAATGGAAACCTTAGTTTAGCAAATTTTATAGTAAGCAAGATCTAGATTTATAGGTGTGGATTGAACGTATCCAAAATTTTACAGCGAAGATTTGGTTATTAACAATGAATCAAGTCACACATTGTGGATGTAATTCTGCACTTAATCATACATATTGAGTGATGAACCATGTAAATATTATATTTGTGTATTTAGTTGTTTAGTTTCTCATTTACCTATTAAGAGCATCTACAATACAACCTAGTTAAAAGCTAAAGCTAAAATCAAATATAGCTTGCTACAGTTATCATTTAGCTGATGCTTCTCCAATAGCAGTTCATGTATTTTTTTGCTAAATCATTCCATTTCCAAAAGTACCCTAATTTATTTATTTTTCCCACCCCAGTCGTCTCTCTCTCCTCTCTCTCTCTCTCTCTGCGAGCGCGCTCTCTCTGACAAACCCATATCCGTCTTTGCGCGGTGATCGGCGGGGGGAGGGAGGGCGAGGGCGGGCGTCGGCGGGGGAGAGGGAGGGCGAGGGCTGGCGAGCGGGAGAGGGCAAGCGTCGGCGGGAAATGGTGGATGGGAGATGGTAGACGGGGAAGGGAGAAAGAGGCGTAAAAGGAGAAGAATATTTTAGTCTTTCAAAGGAAAAGGATGATGTGGCATTTTACCTAAAAGTTAAAATTTAAGGTATATTTTACTAAATTTATTGTTAAACTATATTTAGCTCATGGTATAACTGCACTATTAGAGTACTTTTTTATTAAAATTCAATCACATTTAACTATAGCTTTTGCTATAGCTCTCCCTATTGGAGTTACTCTTAGAGACAAAAGAAACACAATTTAAAGAGTTAGAAAGAAACACAAATTAAAGAGTTAGAAAGAAGTAAGAAAAGGTTTAAATACTGATCCATAAGCTTCTTAATACACGAGGAGGGCTTCACCACCATAGGTGGCTCTAAATCTGTTTTGCTGTAGTTGGCTTTCAATGACAGTTTGGCGTTTGTTTGAGTTAAGCCGCTTGTGGTGTAAACTAGTGTACCTTTGTAAGTTTTTTTTTTAATTAGATTAATATTTGAATTGACGGCCACGTGTCAATTCAAATAACGGCCACCGATTTCAATTGCGGGGTTCCATGCTGTCTGCTTATGAAAGCTTCAATTTCTTGCGTATGTTATTCTTCTCAGATCAACATCGTCGTTCCAACGTGGAAACCAACAAGCTCGGCTAAAATTGGCATCATCACTTCAAGCCGTAATGTTCATGCATCTAAGATCATCATCGTTTGTCTTTTTAATTTTTCTTTTTGTTTTTTTCCTCTCATGCTTCAATGTTTGATTTTCTCAAATAATCGATAGAAAGTTGTGTTAATTTCGTATGTCATTTCCCGATCATGTATGGAAGCAAATTCTATCAACACTGAAGCGCTTAACAATTATTATGTTGTTGTTGTTGTTGTTGTTGAAAAATTTTGAGAGTTTTCTATAATTTATGTTTATTTATTTGGTCGGTTCTTTGTGAGTGTTCTGGTGCTTTTTTTAGGGGAATTCTGAGGCTTTTTGATGGTAGGGTTTGGGTTTGTGAAATCCTATGAATATGTGCCTTAAATGGGGTTGCTTGGGTTGGGTTATGCAACATTTGATCCACAGATCATAACTTTGAATATATATATATATATATATATATATTATTTTAAGTGGCACATATCTAAAACATTTCATATATTATTTAGTAATACAATTATTTTTTGTATTATTTTTTTTATTTTATAATTAATATTTAGTTGTGTTTAATTATGGTATGTTAAGTAATTATTGCTTGTTATTTATTTTTTAAAAATTATTTTAGTCGTATGTTGTATTGATTTTTATTGCAACATTATATTTTTCGTTAATATTTAAATTATTTTGACAATATGATTTGATTATTTTTAAGTAGTTTATATATTTACCTATTTATATTTCATTAATTTTATTTATGGTGATAGAATATAATTATTTTTAAATTTAAGCTATTTATTTAAATTAGAATGATATATACATTTTATTATCACGTTATTGTGTTTTATTATTAATAAGGGTATTTAGAACAACTTCAAGAGCCTCTTTACAATTTTCTCCCCATATACAGAATTTTTCACATGTAAAGAGCTGTTTTTTAATATACACTCCAAGAGTCTCTCTATTTTTTAATCTCTATTTTTATTAAAATAATAATTTATTAATAATAATATTAATTGCACAGGAGAGAGGAGAGAGAGGAGAGGGGAGAGGGGAGAGAAGGAGAGAAGATAAAAAATAATAAAAAATTATGTGAAGAATGAATAGTGACTCTTCACAAATGAAGAGTCAATGTAGCGATTTGTACATGTAGAGAGCTTGATGAAGAAGCTATTGGAGCTCATTTTTGGCATTAGGCTCTCTATTTGTAGATAATAGAGAGCCTCTTGGAGTTGCTCTTATGGAAGCTATTATTCTTTTAAATTTAAACTGTTTATTTAGATTAAGATGACGTCTCTATCTTATTACCATGTTATTACGTCCTTATCATTAAAAGGGTATTTCATGAAAAGTACTAAAATCTTAGTTTAAAAGCTTATGCCTTTTATATCTATACAATGCTAACGTGAAAACGTAGTTGGTGTGTCACGCCCGGATTTCCAACCCAGGAAACCGGTCGTGACTCCCTTTTACCCACACGGAGGGCAAAGGGGTTAGGATACAAATCAATTTAACATTATAAACATACACAATACATTCAAGAAAAATAAAGTCCATCAAGCGTCCACAAACCCAATCGCTCTTTAATACAAAGTCCTCTTTTTCAATCCATCCCCTTTGGGGTTACATCGGTTCCCATAATAAAAATAACATAAACACTAAAGTAAATAAGGTCTTCCACCTTGGGGTCCCACCTAACGCCTGTAGGTTCCTGTAAAGAAAACAACATGGTAGGAGGGGTGAGCAACCACGCCTCGGTAGGGATCATGTCTCCCCAACCCATCCCATGACCTAATATCTACATGCCTTGTGTACAAGTGTTGTGTCGTGATACAATCATTCCACCAGATATATTACAAGCTATAACAAGAAACACAATCATACATGGTGTCATAAACACCCCCGGGCTTCCACGGCCACCGGGTTTCAAGAATGGTCCCGGGCTCCACAACCACCGGGTTCCACAAAAGTCCCGGGCTTCCACAACCACCGGGTTCCACAAAACGGGTCCCGGGCTTCCACGGCCACCGGGTTCCACAAAACATCCCGGGCTTCCACGGCACCGGGTTCCACAAAACAGTCCCGGGCTTCCACAACCACTGGGTGTACAAGCAAACACGCAAGACACATGGCCATACAGGCATAACATCAACCACTTAGTATGCTTAGTCACACGGAATAACATCGAACACTTAGCATCATATATTCACCGCATAAACCCGACCACACGGATACAATCTCACACGTAACATGCACGACTTCACAGGCATAATTTCAAACACATAACATGCACGCCTTCACGGGCATTACCTCAAACACATAACATGCACAGGCCTCACGGGTACTATGTCAAACACTTGGCAGGCATATTTACATATATCCAAACAACACGCCATTAAGGCCAACATTCATATAGGAGATCACACCTATATGAATTTACATATAAATAATATAACAGGTATAACTCATATTCGCCTAGAACCCTAGGACAGAGGAGGACTTAGGAAGAACAGAATCCCTACCTCAAGTAAAACGCAACAACACAAAGAAAGTCCCGATCCCACGTCGAACACCGTCCACCCACGAGTCACCGACCACCCACGCAAGACGCCCGGAAGAAACCGGGAGCTCTCCTTCCCTCTCTCTCTCCCTGCGACGGCCTGGTGGAGCAACAAACCCTAACCCTAAAACAGAGGGCTTCTCCTCCTTATATAGACAACACAACATCAAAACGACGTAGTTTTGATTAAGTGAGTCCCAAGATCAAAACGACGTAGTTTTGATTACACAAGTTAGCACCTTTCCGCACCCATACAGGCCAAAATACTCGAAATTTCAACATGGTCCTTTGGAGAAAGTTCCTTAGAATGACAAAACCAAGGGAACCATGCAAAAATATGGTGCACGCCAATTTGCACGTGAATTCCCAATTCACGTGCAACTCCATATGGACTCCAAATGCTCTCAAACTTCACCCCTAGCCTCCTTGCATCATTTAGAAGACAATTACACTTGCACGTGAATTGGACCCATATCACGTGCACCTCACATACATGTCCATTTGGCCTGAAACTTCGTGGTAGATAGAGGACATCATTCAAGCATCTTTCCTTTTGCACGTGAATTCATTGGAGTCCATTTACTAGGTCAAAATCTAGAAAAACTCTACTCGGGAGGCAAAACCGACTAACTCAAGGTACGGGTCCTTACATCCTCTCCCCCTTAAGACTTTTCGTCCTCGAAAAGAAATGACATACGAGGAAAACAACCACAAACTACCCATTTGCCACCTGGCAAGCCACAACACCCAAATGGGTCATACACCACGTACAGACAACGGCACATAACAGTACCACCATAATCCATAACCACAATAATGCACCAAAATCCACCAAAGGAAGGTGAGTTGCCCACGAACCCCCAAAATCTAGCACACAAGCCCTCAACATGTCCTCCATGGTCTGGTTCGTCCTCTCTGTCCACCGTCGGTCTCAGGGTGAAAGGCGACTCGGGTGAAGCTTGGTCCCCATAGCCTCCTGAAACCTGCCCAAAACGAGAAGTGAACCTCGAATCCCGGTCCGAGACAACCGATGATGGTACGCCATGCGTCTCACAATCTCGTTCATGTACCCTTGACTCAAGGTCCCAATAAGTCCGCTCGCGAACGGCCGGAAATGGGCCGACTTTGTGAGTCGATCCACAATCACCCAAATCATATCCTTCCTCCCAGTGGTGGGTGGAAGACCGGTCACAAAATCCATCGCTATATGGTCCCACTTCCACTCCGCTATGGGCAAGGGCGTAACATGCCCGCCGGCCGGGATGCTCGGCCTTCACCTGGCGACACGTGAGGCACCGCGAAACAAAGGCGGCTACATCGCGTTTCATCCCTGGCCACCAAAAATGTCCGAAGCGCATAGTACATCTTCGTACCCCCTGGATGCACGAGACTCTAGATTGGTGAAACTCCCTCATCACCTCGTCCCTGAGGGAAGAAGCACCACCAACCGCCCCGAAATGACAACTCATGCTCGGGACCCTCGTCCGGTCCTCGGATAGCTCACCGGCCTCAATACGGGCACGGAGAACCTCACACTCAATGTCACCCACTGTTCCTCCCGGACGCGCCTGTACAACTCAGCACAACCACCAAAGGACTCGGGATGTCCCACCATCACGAACAACAAGCCGCAGCCGCAACATCGCCAACCGCTCCATCGGCTTCCACTCCCTCACGGCCACCTCGGCTTTCCCTTTTCTGCTCAAAGCATCGGCACAACATTACCCTTGCCCGGGTATAGCAAGAGTAAAGTCAAAGGTCCCAAATACTCCACCCATCTCCTTTGCCTCAAATTCAAGTCCTTCGAGTAAAGATGTATCGAAGGCTCTTGTGATCCGAGAACACCACAAACTTTTCCCCCAAGAGGTAGTGCGCCAACTCTTCAGGGCGAAGATAACGCCGTAACTCCGGATCATGAGTAGGATAATTCTGCTCATGAGGCTTAACGCCTCGACCCATAAGCTACCACACTGTGCTCCGCATAAGCACACACCCCAAACCAACCCTGGACGCATCACAAGACACCTCATATGGAATATCCTCCCTAGGCAACCTCAACACGGGTGCGGTGGTCAAACGGGTTTTGAGGTCTCAAACGCCGCCGACACTTGTCGGTCAATCAAACTTCACGCCCTTCCAGTCAACGCTGTCATAGGAGCGCCAAACGGGAGAACCCCCACAAAACGACGATAGTACCCCGCCAAGCCAAGAAAACTACGGATCTCAAAAACGTTGGTTGGCCTCGCCCACGATGCCACGGCCTCAATCTTGGCCGGGTCCACCCTAACTCCCTCGCTGACACCACATGGCCAAGAAAGTGAACCTCCGCAGCCCAAAACTCACACTTGCTAAACTTAAGAAACAAGGCTGGTCCCTCAAGGTTTGCAACACTGTTGCCAAGTGCTCCACATGTTCCCTCTCGGTCTTGGAATACACCAAGATATCATCGATAAACACCACCACGAACGAGTCTAAGTATGGGGCAAAGACTTGGTTCATCAAATCATGAACACCGCTGGCGCATTAGTGAGCCCGAAAGGCATCACGACCCACTCATAATGCCCATACCTACACCAAAAGCCGTCTTAGGGATGTCCTCCTCCCCAACCCCGAGCCGGTGATACCCCGACCGTAAATCTATCTTGGAAAACCACTGGGCCCCACTCAACTGGTCAAACAGGTCATCTATCCGAGGCAACGGGTACTTGTTCTTCACGGTCACCGATTGGCTTCCCGTAGTCGATGCAGAACGAGCGTGCCATCGGCCTTCTTAGCAAAGAGCACCGGAGCACCCCAAGGTGAGGTACTTGGTCTAATATACCCTTGGTCCCCCAACTCCTCGATTTGCCTCTGCGGCTCCCTCGGCTCGGCTGGTCCCATACGATACGCTACTTGGGAAATCGGACCCGTCCCCAGGCACCAACTCAATGGTGAACTCCACATTCCTCTTAGGTGGCAAACTCCTCAACCGCTCGGGAAAAACATCCCAAATTGGTCCACAACAACGGGCCACACCCTCCTTTCCACCCTACCCTCCTCGGCAAAGGTCGGGTGCTAACCGTGGGTAATGGCACCCCACCGGTCCAACACCGGCCCGGCCCGACTCGCCTCACAATCCCACTCCCCTTGCGGGGTGCAAGAGGTCCCTGCAGGTGTCACGAAGGTCACCGCCGCCGATAACAATCTATCTTGGCCTGGAAAGCCATAAGCCAATCCATACCCAAGATCAGGTCGAACGTCCTCAAAGGCATCACATGCAAGTCAAAACTCGGCTCCACCTGCCATGGTTAACACACGACCACGACACACTCGCCGTACCTCAATCATGCCTCCCACCTGGTGACTCCACAACTAGGGGCCTCGCGGCCTCACACGAGCTACCCCAAGCCTCATCACAAGCTCAAGAACAAACGAACACGATGCACCCGTATCGAAAAGAACGAGCTAATGTACGGGAGATCAAGAGGGTACCTCAACCACCGATGGTCCGCTCCACCCTCGCCTGGTGGGGTGGTAGCTCGCCTCCTCCCTGGTATGTCGCCTCCGGCGCAAACACCCTTCCTTGGCCCGTGCCACTAGTCGGCTCACTCACTGGACGCTTCCCGCTAAGGTTGCCTCCGCCTCGGTCTGTTGCCGCTCCGGCCTCCCCCGAGGTCGGGTCCGACTGGATCCCGCCTGGCCGGGCTGCCACCGACGAGCTGGTCTCTCGGGCGGTGCACAAAACCGGCATCACTCCTTGTCTGGATGTCTGCCTCCAACTCCCCTGTTGCCACTTCGGCAAACCCGGCTCGGATGGCCCTCTCGTCCACATCTATGGCATTTCCGGTCCCTCTTTGGACACTCCTTTCTCAAGTGGCCTTGCTCCCCACGAGCAGAACAACCGCCGGGGAGACCCCCGCTTGGACCGCCCGTTTGCCACCGCCAAAGCTAGACCTCCCTGGGTTCACCAATGTCTGTCCCCTGCTGCGGAAGGAACTGCTATCCTCTCCTCCGTCTTGAGCCTCTTGGACCCTGCATCTCGATCGGGCCCACTTCGCAACTGGCGACCCTGAGGGGTCTGCCTCCCACCATCCGGCTCTCTCTCGGCTATACGGGCCGTCTCCACGGCCTTCGGCATAGGTCCTCGGCGTAGAATCGCCACCCCTCCCTAAGGGCGGCCTAAGACCCAGAGTGAACTTGTGGGCCTTCAGGTCCTCCTTTGCCCTGTCTCGGGGGCAAACCTACTCAGCTGAACTCCCGCTCATACTCGGGCACCGTCTTTGATCCTTGCTTCAGGCCAATTCCTCCCTCTTCTCGCCATCTCACCGATTCCGGAAGAACTCATCATGGAAGAGTTGCAAGAATTCCTCCCAAAACATGAGTTGCACCGCACGGCTCCCCGCAACACTCGTCCACCACTCCAAAGCATCCCCCTCCAGTTGCCGAATTGCCGGTCGCACCTTATCCTCCTCCCGGGGCAGGAGAAAGGAGAACACATGCTCTATCTGCCTCGACCACGCTCGGCTACCACGGGGTCTTCTCCCCCTTAAATCGCGGAGGTTGTTCCTTTCGAACCGTGTCACCACGTCATCCTCGCACGGGTCGGTACACCACCCGGCGAACTCTCACGCTCACGAGGCGCTCTCCTCCCGGTGGTGGTGGTGGTGGCACCACCGGCTGCTGCCATCTCACGGCGCACCTCCTCCCGAACGTCCGCCGGAGTCCCTCCCGTAGCTCTCGTACCTCCGGCCTGGATGCCTTCTTGTAGCTGTGCCGGTAGCAACGCATGCCCTCCAACGGATGGTCCCACCCGGACCCTCATGGGCAATGACTCATCGGCCATCGCCCTGGACGACGTGTCACTCTCCTCGGTGGCATTCTTACTACATGAAGTAAGATGCACAAACGTCGAACGCGTTTGACTACTAACAAGTTGACTACCCCTACCTCATTATCAAGTCAAAGCCGTACATGGCATTACACATATTTCAACCATTGCATCAATCAATATTGCACACAGCACAATCCACATTGTAATCATTCCCAAGACATCCCAAGAATATTCAGAGTTACACAGTTCACACATAATCATGTTATGCACATCCTTCACACATGACAACAAATGCAACTAGTGCCCTAATGCCAATGCATGCAAATCCTACCACAAGACTGGACTACCCTAAGCACACCTTGGAGGCTCAAAGAGGACCATGTTGATCGGGCATGTCCCTCCAGGCTCCTCCAAAGGACTCAAGATAACCAAGTCCGCCCACTACCCTAGGCAACTAGACCATGCTCGATACCATATTGTCACGCCCGGATTTCCAACCCAGGAAACCGGTACGTGACTCCCCTTTTACCCACACGGAGGGCAAAGGGGTTAGGATACAAATCAATTTAACATTATAAACATACACAATACATTCAAGAAAAATAAAGTCCATCAAGCGCTCCACAAACCCAATCGGTCTTTAATACAAAGTCCTCTTTTCAATCCATCCCCTTTGGGGTTACATCGGTTCCCATAATAAAAATAACATAAACACTAAAGTAAATAAGGTCTTCCACCTTGGGGTCCCACCTAACGCCTGTAGGTTCCTGTAAAGAAAACAACATGGTAGGAGGGTGAGCAACCACGATTCGAAGGGATCATGTCTCCCAACCCATCCCATGCACCTAATATCTACATGCCTTGTGTACAAGTGTTGTGTCGTGATACAATCATTCCACCAGATATAGTTACAGGTATAACAAGAAACACAATCATACATGGACCGGTACATAAACACCCCCGGGCTTCCACGCCCACCGGGTTTCAAGAACGATCCGGGCTTCCACACCACCGGGTTCCACAAAACGCTCCCGGGCTTCCACGGCCACCGGGTTCCACAAAAACAATCCCGGGCTTCCACACCACCGGGTTCCACAAAATCATCCCCGGCTTCCACGCCCACCGGGTTCCACAAAAGATTCCCCGGGCTCCACGGCCACCGGGTGTACAAGCAAACACGCGAGACACATGGCCATACAGGCATAACATCAACCACTTAGTATCTTAGTCACACGGGAATAACATCGAACACTTAGCATCATATATTCACCACTTCATAAACCCGACCACACGGATACAATCTCACACGTAACATGCACGACTTCACGGCATAATTTCAAACACATAACATGCACGCCTCACAGCATTACCTCAAACACATAACATGCACGGCCTCACAGTACTATGTCAAACACTTGGCAGGCATATTTACATATATCCAAACAACACGCCATTAAGGCCAACATTCATATAGGAGATCACACCTATATGAATTTACATATAAATAATATAACGGTATAACTCATATTCGCCTAGAACCCTAGGACAGAGGAGGACTTAGGAAGAACAGAATCCCTACCTCAAGTAAAACGCAACAACACGAGAAAGTCCCGATCCCACGTCGAACACCGTCCACCCACGAGTCACCGACCACCCACGCAAGACGCCCGGCGAACCGGGAGCTCTCCTTCCCTCTCTCTCTCCCTGCGACGGCTGGTGGAGCAACAAACCCTAACCCTAAAACAGAGGGCTTCTCCTCCTTATATAGACAACACAACATCAAAACGACGTAGTTTTGATTAAGTGAGTCCCAGATCAAAACGACGTAGTTTTGATTACACAAGTTAGCACCTTTCCGCACCCATACGGGCCAAAATACTCGGAATTTCAACATGGTCCTTTGGAGAAAGTTCCTTAGAATGACAAAACCAAGGGAACCATGCAAAAATATGGCTGCACGCCAATTTGCACGTGAATTCCCAATTCACGTGCAACTCCATATGGACTCCAAATGCTCTCAAACTTCACCCCTAGCCTCCTTGCATCATTTAGAAGACAATTACACTTGCACGTGAATTGGACCCATATCACGTGCACCTCACATACATGTCCATTTGGCCTGAAACTTCGTGGTAGATAGAGGACATCATTTAAGCATCTTTCCTTTTGCACGTGAATTCATTGGAGTCCATTTACTAGGTCAAAATCTAGAAAAACTCTACTCGGGAGGCAAACCGACTAACTCAAGGTACGGGTCCTTACATGGTGTGCGTAGTACGATCACAGCTATTTAATTTTGATCGAATGGTTAACATCGCAATTTTATTTAATTATACCACCACCACTACAATTAAATAAAACTGAACCATTTAATCAAAGTCGGACTTTTCTTTCCACCCTCTGCAGTTTAAGCAGCCACTCACCCTCAAGATACATAGCAAACAAAGATACCCACTTTGTTAGGAGCTTTATAATGCTAGGCTGCATTCCAAAGAATCATTTACAGAGATAAGCTGGAAGAGAGTATATACATAAATTATCATTTCTCTTTTTATGTTATCCTCAAATGACTTTACTTGTATCATAATTAGTCAGGCTAGAAAGCGTTCCAAAGAAACTCCATTTGTTTATGGAAAGACAAAATCAAACCACCTCATTGGCTGACTACAATCATATCTATTATTGCAATTCTACAGTGGTTGATGCAATTTTGCAGCTCTTTATTAACCAAAAATTGATTTGTGCAGCCACTCTTTATTAACATTCCGAAAATAGCAACACCTTGAAATTACATTCCTAGCAAAGAGCTAGAATTGTCAACTTGCAAAAAACATTCCAAAAATATTTCCTGTAGGTTTCCTTAATCTGTTGTGAGCTACTTGGTTTGAATGAAAAAAGAAGTTTATGATTTCTATTGCTTACATGCCTACAAATCATTGACACTGTCAGAAAGGTTCTCCTTTAAATGCAGTAAGTTCTCGTTTAAATGTTGTATGTAATTTCAAGACAAACATTTATCTCACATTCTAACTCGAATTATACTTAGATTTTGATACTTGAGAAACATAATACTCACATTTGACAGAATTTGTTGCAGTTTGTTTTCCCCTCTTCTTTATTGAGTGGTTTTATTCATAAACTGTTTTGTAGAAATTAATGAAGTGATCAGTCAAGCAATAAACTCACTTCTCCCCAATTTATTCCAGCCCTGGGGACCAGTGTAATAGGTGGACTGCTAAAATGGATGGTGAGAGTTTTCAACGTTTAAGCACTTTTGTGGATGATGTTGAGACTGCTAACCAAGAACAGTCAAATAATGCTGAATTTCTTGAAAAAATGTCTTCTGATGGAGAGGTGCTTCCAGAACTGAGAATTGCTACCGAGGCTCTCTTCAGAGTGGAACTAGACTTGGCATGTTCTTCTGAGAAGTTGGTTAATTTGAATATACTTTTGATGCATGTAGCTACAAAAGAAAATGATTGTGAAACCTTTGCATCTGAAAAACAAGATTGGTTTGCTGATTCTGTGGACATTGCTCTTGAATTTGATGTTTTGGCTGGAATTTTGGACTCAGAGGCAAAAGAATTAAATAGCTTCCTGACTGATATCCAATCAGTGATTGTGAATGTACGAGATATAATGTCTTCATGTGAAAACCTGGGGCCAGCATATACAGTAGTGGAAAACAAGCTACATGATTATGAAGAATCATTGAAGCAATCACAGATCCAAGTCTCAGAAATGAGACAGCAATCAGCCGAGTTCCAAACAGCATTGTTGAGTTATTTTGAAGAAGCAGATTGTGAGATCCTAAACTTGTTAGTGCAATTTAATATATAAGAAGATATACTGAATTAAAAATATATAAGTAGAAAAAGAGGATTGACAAACAAGGATTCTGACAATGCAATGTAGTTGGTTTCCCATGTTAATATGAATGAATTATCCTTTCTAAGTCTAGGGAGGTTTTTGAAAACCGGTGATCTGCTTTCTTATTATCTGTAGTGTTATTTTAAACAGGGCATAGTGACAAAGAAGGTCAATCTTCAAATGTGTATGCAACGATAAAGATGCATTCTGCAGAACAACAAAGACGCATTTTAAAAATGCTAGAGAAATCTTTGGCACAAGAGTTGGATCTCGAGAAGAAGTTGACAGAGTCAAAACTGATGGAAGATGAACTAAATCTAAGGTTGCATTCATCAGAGCAAGAAGTATTTTCTGTAGAAGAAGAGGTGGCAGTTGTTTGGCAAAGATTGCTAGGGGCAGATAACGTTGCTGAGGTCATGATGGGAATTTCAAAAGAGCTACTCAATCGGCTCCAGATATCTGAATTTGATTTGAGTGTTTTGGTTCAACGAGAAAGTGAGTTAAATCTGGAGCATCAGGATTGCCTTCATCAACTAAAATCCAAAGAAGATGCTTTGCAGAAAATTGAAAGTTGCAGCACAGAACTTCATGTCTTGATTTTAAAACAGACAAAAAGTTTAAAAGAAACTTTGAAGGAAGCCAAAAATAAATTATGTGTTTCCAATTTGATGGATATAACTTTGAAGGACAACGTGTGTTCTTTTGAGAAGCAGCTGAAACAATCTGAGTTTCTGCTTTTGAGTTCAAAGGCCTCTTTGGATGGCCGCCTGGAGCAGCACAGTATTTTATGTTCCGATCTTAGTGTGTTGGAAAGAGCTATTGAGGATCTGAAAGAATACTTTTACAAAGTTTTAGGTGTGGCCAAGATTGCAGAAAACAAGCGTAAATTAAGTGAAACTAATGTTAAACTTGATGAACTGTGTGTTCATAAAGTAAGTGACGGTGACTCTGAGAAGGTGGTCTCACTAGAGGAGCAGTTGAAGGAATCTAATATTCAGCTACAGCATTTGGTAGACTCTTCTGAAGCCAATCAGGAGAAACAAAGCATGGTGAATAGTGCTATTGAAGATATGGGAAATGTAATTGATGATCTGAAGTTGAAAATATCAAAAGCTGAAATGCGGGCTGTGACTGCAGAAGAAAATTGTATGCTATTCTCTGATATTAATACTAATCTAAATGACAAAGTGAGTTTTCTGAGAAGAAGAGTGGAATTCCTGGAGAAATCATTACATCAATTGGAGGGAACAAAGAAGGAAACTGCCAAGGGCATTAGTCTTCAGGCGAAAGTTATAACAGATTGGGTTATGCAGTTGGCAGTTGAAAGGGAGCGCCTTTATAGACAGGTTTTCCTCTTAGGACTTTTACTAAAATCTGAAATGAGCCTTTTTTATTGAATTTTTGTCGCATGAACCATGTGTTGAGATTTTCCTAAATGTCTGTTGCATGATAAAAGGTTAAGGTCAGATAGCTATAAAAGGGGATGAAGTATGACAATATTATTGATTTCATTATTAAAAAGCCATCTAGCTCTCTTTCATGGATTATGTGATGTAGAGGCGGTCAATTTATATTATAACTCAACTCAATCAAAGTGAACAACTTAATCCCCTCTACTTCCACTTATATTCCAATATATCTTTTAATTAGTATTAATGAAGCAGTTAATTTGTTTGAAGATGGTTAGAAATCCTGCTCGTGGATAGAAAGAGTGTAGGTGTCTGCTTCAATTATAGCAAGCGTCCACTTTGATGGCAGGAAGTCATTAGGAACCTACCTATGAAGACATGACTTTATTTTGTTAGGGTGTATCATCTAATTTCTTTATATTTATCGGGGACATGCTCAATAGTTAGCTCTAATAAATTCTTCTATTAAACTAGTATCTTTTCTTCTATGTTTCTTGCCGATATCTTGTTTAGTAAAGAATAACAATTTCTTGGTAGAGAAGTTGTGATATTCAAATATGGACCCCACCACTGTTAAAGCACATTTCCATGAAGGAAGTGGACATTGTGCTCAAGATTTTACTAGTACTACTACTATCACAAAAGAAAAAAAGAAAAAACAGTAAAAGATTGGCCATCAGGAAAAATTGAGGTAATAGATCTATTTGATATTTTACATTTATAATATTAGAAAAACTTGCAAATTTAATGACAGTTATGAATTTTCCCTTACTAACATGGATACTAATACTTATATCGGATTGTGGTTGAAAAATGGCTTCCATAGTCAAAAACCTCTGAAACAGTAGAGGTATATGTCTTGCTTTAGATTGTAGATTATTTTGGGTGTAAGTCAGGAATCTATTTGATAATATACTTCTGTTGTTACTTGCATGAATTGTATAGACGAACTACATTTACATAAGACTAGAGAGTATGATAGAGTTTGTTATAATTTGTCAATTTTTTTCATCATTTTATCAACACATGTTCAAACTGTTTCTCCTCATTTCCTTCATTCCTCGACAATGCAGACAATCTTCCAAGTATTGGTAGAAGAGGAAATTGTAATTTAGAGGATTTTTATCAACCAAACAAAAATTATTTTTTCCCAAGAAACTTTGTTTTCATGCTAAACTTAGCTCCTGACATTTCAGAACATACAGAGATCGATGTTTGACATAATGTGTTTTCATTCATTACACTCCAGCTACAGCTATCAGACCCCCTGTACTTAATGAGGTCTATTTTGTGTTTGTTGAAAGAGAGATTAAAGCGCTATAGGGATCCTTTACGGACATATCCAGCAATCAACAAGTTTATTTATTTTCCCGGTCAATTTAGGATCATGGTTGGAATACTTAAACTAAAGTTGGTTTGTTATTGTAAGAAACCAAATGCAACTAGACGTTAGCAGGTGAAACATCTATAATAAGTGTCTTTGAATTAAACTATGGTACGCTAAAGGTTGTATTCTTCTCTTCAGAGTTTTCAGATTGACAAGGCTGCAACAGAGTTATCTGTGGGCGTGAGTCAGACACAACCTGAAGATTCCACATCGAATCTCAGTGTGGTGAGGACCATAGATCTGTGGGTGCTAAACTTCAAGCATGTTCTTATGGCGATCATCATTCTACTTATTTTCATGGTGACTTCGATGTTGCTGGTTGATCATTTATCAGTACCTGGGTAGTGCAAAATCCTACATTTGGCAGATATCACACTTGAGGGGTGAGATTTGCATATCTGAAAACTGGTGTCGCATTACCTCGTTTAGATAGGGAGAATTTCCTTGAATATTTATGTCATCTTATCAGTGAATGCTGTAAAGGGAAGGCAGCGTCAAGAGCGCAGAGGAAGGACAGTAAACTCTGGTCTACACCATGTAGCTAGCACATCTAGTAGTTTTGTAAAAATGAAGTTCCTGATTAGGAGACTATCCTCAAGGGAAGAATCATGTGCATAAATCTCTCTGTTGTATCTCTTGTAGTGATGTAATGACATGCTATATAAACTCCTGATGTCATATTTCTAACATACCCTGGCTGGAATTTGTTACCCATGGTATTTTTTTGAGAAATATATATATAATTATGCTGCAGGATTGATGCTTTTTATCCAGTCGCATTCTGGTGGTTTTGTCCTGATGTCATCGAACGTGGTTGTGACTTGTGCAGTAAGAAAAAAGAATAATGTACGGATGGGATTCTGGACATATATTCCAAGCAAAAAAGCATTTCTTTTCCCCTATGGTCAATCCATTTAACATGCACATATGTAAATGAACATCAATGGTTCAAAAATTAGACTTCGATTAATAGCTGCCTTAAGAAAATTTTATAATCCTACGTATATTCACAACAGCATGGTGTAACTGTTGTGTCGGTCAAGAATTAGTATTTAGTCTGAACTCGAAATGTTAGGCAAGAGCGCCCATAAATTTACTGCATGGTTACGTTTTATATTTTCGAGTTTGTATACTCACGTAAACATAGAAGTAATCCACATTTAAGCATCCTGCCATAAAAACAAAACAAAAAAATACATTCAACTCCATTCCATAAATGTCAAGTGGAGCTAGTGTTAAAATTAGAAAATATTAACTTAATATGCATAATTGATATCTTATTTATTTAATATAATGAATATTTAATTAATAATTGTTTGGCACATTGGTATGGACTTGTGATTAGGTTAATGAGAATTCTCAAATATGTTTTGATTTCATAAAAACATATTCTATCATGACAAATACTAGCGAACATTCACTTGATTTTCTCTACGAATCGAAGCTGAATTTTAATAAGTTTATTATGAATTTTTTTTATTTGTTCAATAACAGTTAACATATTAGTTATATAAATAAATGCGAATTTAGGACTGCCAAGTACTCGATATGCAATTCATAGGTCCCTTTTGCATGATCAACTTTCTACGAATGGGATCATTGGTTTTGCGTTCAACTATGTTTTCTATAGTTTGCATTAATTAATGAGCTATAGGATCACATTTATAACTTTTAAGGTTGTATTTATTGTAAGTTTTTATTATAAAAATGATTTGAAATTATGAGTAGATTATTGTTGAGGATTGTGGTCATTGGTGTATAATGTGGCATTCTGTGTACAATTATTTTGAGTACACGATGTTTGATATGTATATATGGATATTATAATGAGATGATGCATTGACTAAATGACACGGATATAGATTACATTCTAATGTTGTGAACTGTGTGCTGTATTTTGACTACTTTATGCTGTTATAAGAGTTCTTGTGGAGATCAAATGAGAGGATGCATTCCATTGTTGTGTGATGTGAAAGAGAACTGGTTTGTACTAATTCCATAATCAAGTAGGTTGTGTATGTTGTCTTATTGTTCAATGTGATGTGTCTATTACTAATTCGGGAGATCCATGGCTTGGAGTGTGAGCATAATTTGGGGTGAGACTCGTGGATGGTATAATTCAGGTAGTGACCCATGGCCTAAATTGTGGTGGTGTATTGATTTCCATGATTGAGACTCATGCCTAAGGTGGCATGACATGTATTTGTGGTAGGGTGCTCTACCTCTCAGTGTAGGTAACGGTAAGTGGACTAATGTGTGATTGTACTATTGCATTCTTCATTATATGAGCACAAAGATACACCTTACATATAGTTCCTAGGTTTGGCTGAACATCGGGTGGTGAGGCGTTGCAAGTCACTTACTAAGCGATTATGTTCACCCTTTATTGTTCATGTGATTTTCACAGGTGCTAACAAAAAAAGAGGCTGATCTCATTGCTTAAGCAAAGGCTATTATCCCATGTTGATGTTCGAAGGACTTTCCTATTTGTTGTGTCGTACGCTTGTTACCTTTTTTGTATTTTGTCCAGACTTGAATCTGAGACTGTTGTAATGAGGAACATGAATTTTACGATATAACATGATTCGATTTGTGATATTTGTTTTTTTTTTGGTTTAATTAACTTATTTTGCACTAACTTGAGAAAGTACATAAGTACTCTTGTTGTATAGTTGTACTTTGTAGTTATATTGTTACAATTAATTCTACTTACCATTTATGATTTTTATATTTTCATGAAGAAGATAAATAGATGAGAGCATCGGCACTTGAATGATCTTGCTTGCATTTATATAATTAGAGTTTCTAGTATTGTCCTAAGATATATAATTTCTTCACAATAATTTCCTGAATTAGTATTATGTCTTGACATGACTTAAATCCAAGATCATTTTTACTTTTATACTATTTTAGATGCTTGAAATAATATGATCGATAGTCCTTACTTGAGTTAATGTGAACTCAAATTCCATTGTCCACCTCACTCTTAATCCATTTATCTTTATGGCTCTAATGTACAAACTATCATCATACTGTGAGTGGTGGCTCAGTTCTATTTCTCTTTTGAGTACTTCTGAAATGTCTTTAAGCCTAAACTTTTTGCCTTTAGATACTAATGTTAGAGACAATTATGGAGAAATGAGATAAATTTACAAGGAACACAATATTATTCTTACTACATCAAAATTTGAGATAAATTTATAAGGAACACAATATTATTCTTATAAGCTTACAAACTCTATAGAAATAAGAGTTGTTATGATAAAGGAGAGTTCAAAATGGATATCCATCTTTGCTTGTTATTAGTAGTCACTTCTTATCCTAATATTTTATAAATGTTGTATGAGTTATATGACAAAAATAAGATATATTTTGTTATAACAAATTAAGATAGTTAAGGTTAAACATATAATAGATTATGGTAAGTATAGCAACTCATTCTTAATTTTGAGATATTTGTCTAATACTCAAATAAATCAAATTATATGATTATCTAAATTATTAGTGATAAAAAGTTTATTTATCAAAGTTTGCAATTCTCTTCAAAATTATAATATATATATATATATATATAAGTTACAGAATCTATCTTTAAACTCACATGGTTAAAGTATGGTATATATTATGATTAATATGTTAGGATTTTAACAAACACCTTTATAGTGAAAATATTTATGAAACACATTCATGGTACAATTGTTGTTAAGTTTTATGATAATTATGTTTGTTGAGTTATCTTTTTTTTTTTTTTCTAATTTGTTGATGTTTGAAATGTTTGCATGGTTTTTGTGATATAAGTTGTTTTCTTGGACTTGATATTTCAAGTTATAAAATAAATTTAAATTTATATGTTTTTCTAATACTTTATATTATCAAAGTAATTCATATTGGTAGTTTTTTATAAGAAAATTGGTTGTTACCAATGTAAATGATTTAACAAAGTTGAGCATTTGTTAACACGGAAATTTTGTTAAAGTGGGTGTTTTTTCAAAGTGGATAACTTGCTAAGAGCACCTAGTAAACTAGTTATAAATTTAAATAAATTTATCTATACAAAATAATATTAACTACAAATTATACCTAATATTTATATTTTAGCTATAAACTTTGTTAATATTAAAAACTTCAAAGTACCGACTAATCAAATTTGATTAAATTTAAATAGTTAATGTCTCAGAGTTTGCAATGTTAATAAAGTTTATAGCTAAAATATAAATATCAAATACAATTTGTAACTAATATCACTCCATGTAAATAAATTTGTTTAGATTTTTAGTTAGTCAACTACTAGTACTCTAAAAAGAATAATTTGATAAAGTAGATCGTCATTAGCTATTTGCCAAAGTAAGCAATCTATTAATGTATTTTTAAAGTGACAAGACAGAATATGATATCAATAATAGTTTTATAGTTATTTTTTCGGAGTAACCAATCAAAAATTTAAGTTTTCTTATTAGTATTACATACACTTTTCATTGTATTATCCCTCTTTTTGATTAATGGTGCAGAAGTAACTCTTTATCTTAAAAAAAATATACTATTTATTCTTCATATAATATGTTATATTATTTGAATGGATTAATGAGAGTTTTCAATTATAAAATTAAAAAAATTAATTTCAATAAAATAAAATAAAATAAATAATAACTTTTAAAATTCACGTTGATAAATGACCGTAGAAAAACTTTTTATGAAAATAAGACAGTGCAAAGATGATAATAACGTGGTAATAAAAAAATTAAAATCTGTTTGCCTCGTTTAGTCTTTAGATACCTTCTATAGTACCAAATAAAAGATTTTTAATTTAAAAAAATAACAAACCAAAATTAACTAATAAAAATAAAAAATAAAATTATTAATTTTTTATTCGATAATTTTTAACTATCATTAACGATTAATTAAGAACTACTTTATAAAATACATTAACTAAATACTCTGAAAATATATATAAAATAAATAAGAGTCAATTTGTTATTACCCCTAAATTTGAGGATTTTAAAAACACCATCCGCCCCCTCTTAATATTCCGAATCCACATTTCAGGACCTCGTGCAGAGGCAACATGGAAGAAATCAGAGAATATAGACAGCAGCAAGCACATGGACGGGGTACGTGAACTTCTCACCGTCCAACCGCTATTGGGAGGCCATGGATGCACTTAAGCAATCCGTGTCCTCGGTCTCGATCGATGTTTGAGAAGCGGCTACGACAAGGACAACACTGCCTCGCTGGCGCTGCTGGTCTGACGGGCGGAGGATGAGCTGCTCTCTGTCCTCGTTGAGCACTGGCAGCAGCATCGTGGGCTTGGGACTCGCTCCTTGTAGAATCCACCAGCTCCCGAAGCAACAACAAAAGCAAATTTGGCCGCCAGTGATATTGAGACAAGGGACCGGGGTGAGAGTCGACTGGCGAACAACACCCATGAGATCAATCCGTGGCCGTGGCCGTGGCCGTGGACTGGACTTGGTAGCCAACGGCCATTGTTGTAGTTTAGACAAAAAATAATGAATTAAAGCAGAACAAGTTTGGAACATAATCTGAATTCCATTAAACCAGCACAACGCACAAATTTTGTATCAGATTCTAATTGTTGTGTTGGCTGTGTAAGAAACAGTGTCGGCACAATACACAAATTTTCTGTCCCGAAAGGAAGAAAGATCCACTGGGTGAAGGGTCAAGGTGCATTGTATTTCAATGCTTTGCAGTGCGATCGACAGAAACCTTAACCCCAAAGAATGAATAAATCATGAAATTTGGAATCTAAACTTGATCCGGGAAGGGTGTGGGGGTCAGATTTATTAGCTTGGAATGAAAAAAAATGGAGTTACAGTCTGCGGGTGGTTAATTAATTTTCTATAATATGTTCTGTGGTTGAGATAGTGACCATGACACCTAGTACACAAAAAAGATAAATAAATTGAAACGAAAACGAAGCCTAAACCGTGGACTGACGGATTCTTCAGACACCAGACTTGGGCTTGAAACAATCAATATTGCACAATCCAACCGACCTGATCATGTCTCCAAAACTGTCAAAATTCAATACCAAGACTCAGCCAGTTTTGAATATAAGATACGAAATAATAAATATATGAATGGAAAATAATGAGTGCAAAACAGGGAAAGAAATCAGCATTTAAGTAAACAAAAACAAGAAGCTACCGGTCAATACTGTTGCGTCCCTTTTCCAGTTGCTCTGTTCCATTATTCTCATTCTCCGAATGATCCACACTTTTTCTTGATTTTTCTCTCTTTTCAATGCTGAGTCGTGATTTCTCTCTACCATCTACACTTGGTCTTTGCCTTTCTCTCTTGTCTGTATTAGAACTAGATTTTTCTCTCTGATCTGTGCTTCTCCTGGATTTTTGTCTGCATTCTGTACTGTTTCGAGGAAGTTCAATTTGATCTGCAACTGGATCAGATCCATTACGCAGATGACCAACCTTTTCAATAGCTGATATGAACTTCTTGAGATGCTTAATGTATTGTGGGAAAAGCTCCAAGTCACAATGATTCCCTCCCTTAATCCACAAGGGTTCATATTTCTCTTTACACAGCTCCCAAAGTTGCCTACCATGGGAGTAATTAACGACATCATCTGCTGTTCCCTGCAAGACACAATTGACATATCAGTATGCTTGCAGAAACTAGTCGATAAAATTACAAGCCAGAAATTTGTAATAACATTTTTGTGCATACACAATTTAATATGATAACTTATACGTCCACCATAAGGTAATCATATGTATAATAACTGATTGTTTACAGTTATAACATAGAAAGACTATTTAAACCGAGACATTCATATGGTGTTTATTAAGCTTCCTACTCAGAAATCAGAGCATTCTACTAAGTCGTGAATCACAATCATCCAAAATGAACAAGTGAGGGATACTAGACATAACTTGAGGTAATCTAATCACTAACTCAGCATACGGATGTTGCTAAATGAGTTAAACTAGGAGCCTTTGTTTTTAACATGTGTGTGTAACAATGAAATCATTGAACGAGATGTTTTCACTAAGTGCAGAAGAATCAGTTAACCATATACTTACATGGATTACAAGCACAGGACAACGAACCAACGGTATTTTATCAATGTTCTGCAATGTCCAGATACATGTGTGTTAATAACCACCCAACTGTAAAAATTTAAACCATTGCCAAAATTATAAATGAATCAATAAAAATGGAGAAATTAATGATAAACACACCTTAAAAATGTCAAACCAGTATGTTCGCTTCACTGGGTACATAACACGGAGTCCAGACAAGATTGAGCTGTGTAAGACCACAGCCCTCAATCGGGGTAACCTAGTCGCCAATTCTAGTGTTGGTCCACTCCCGACCGATTGACCATACAAGATAACATCTTCCTCCTTCACGCCATATTTCTCTTCGAGGCATCTATATGCAGCTTCTATGTCTGCATAAGTGTTTTGCTCACTTGGCTAAGTAAACAAAAACACACGAAAACGATATCACCTTCAAGATCCATTGGTGTTTGGGTACTAAAAAATCTCCAACAATGCCCCTGCCCAAGAGATCTTGAATCCAAAAACTAATGCATTCAAATATTTGAATGGATTATTATTTGATTTTAAAAATACTCAACAAAAGGGGGGGAAACGATTCGCCCATTCCTTTGGATACTACTAACAGAAGTACAACACATAAAATTCAAATTTTTAGTTGATTCCCTTGATTTTCATACCTTCCCTGAAGACTGCCCATACCCAGAATAATCATAGCTGCAAAAGGAAAAAAGGAAAACGAAAATTGCATATAATACCACAATTAAAATTGTGTAAGTGTGTGTGTGTCAACGCGACATGGATTAAAAAAAAAAGAGCTAAATCTGGAACTGAGTTTGACTGACCCCATCAAATTGACTCGGAGATGAATACTGAGTTCACAGAACAACTCGTACATCTGACCCAGATCGGCGGCGTTACCGTGAGAGTACAGCACCGTGAGAGACGCAGCGGGGTTCTTTATGTACACAGCCACAATATCGTTCCCCCTCTTGGTGTGCAGCTTCAAAACGTCGACGTTTTCCCTTGGCGCAACGTCTGGGATAGCCAGCCTCGTCGCGGCTCCGTCATCGGAGGCGGCGGTCACCGTGTACGACGGCGGCCGCGGCGGAAAGAACGCGAACTTCGCCGCCATTGTCGAAGTCACTGCCCCCATTCCTTACGCCCCGAACACAAGATCACAGGATCAGGATAACACTGGAACCTCAACCACTGTGGTTTTCGATCGAATCGGACCACAATCGCAACAACCTCGATTCGAGCATTGGTATGAATATGGAATCGATTTGAAGGAGAGCGAGAGCAGATGTAGGGTTTGAATTGGAAGAAAATCCGAGGGAATATTGGTGGGAGAGCGAGCGTGCGTGCGTGGTGTAAGAGCGAGAGAGAGAGAGAGAGAGATTGTTTGTTATGGGGGTGGGAACTGCTAGGAAGAGAAAGGGACAGGGAGAGGGGTTGAAGAGGAGGGTGGAGGACTCCAGTGTCCAGCGTGTGAGGAGGGGGAGGATGGCACGTGCGAGATTTGGGTGAGGAATGACTAGATGACAGTGGTTGCGTAGGATGAAGGTGTTATCATCGTTTGACACGTGTACGACTGGGGCTGGCTGAGATTTTGGTGTGTGCGTCCAATATAGATGCTGGATTCACTCGCCTAACGCTCGCCACATTTTTGACCTTTTAATTACCGTAGCATCACGTGCTAACTTGTAGGATGGGAATAGGGTGGGAGGGGCTGGACTGGTTTTGGTTGCTCCCTTTTCATTCCAGTACGAAAAATTTATTTCGTTCTGGAAATATATAAAACGTGTGTGGTAACGATACTTGTATATTTTTTTCACCATTCTGTTTGATATCTCTTTTTAAAATTAATTTTTAAAAATACTGAAAACAGATAACACATTTTTTGTGTTTTCATTCTTGAAAAATTATTTTCCGCCGTTGATGCCGCCCACCCCGCCGTTGATGCAGCACCCCCCCCTGCGCGTGACGTCTCCTCCCCCCCCGCGGCAGAACCCCCCCCCCCCCTCGCGGTAGCCCTGGCTCGACGGCTCCCCTGGTGCCACGCCCACCCCCCCCTGTGCGGCTGCGTGCGATGTCTCCCCACACCCCGTTATGCCACCTCCAGCATCCTATTGTGCCTCTGCGCATGATGCCCGCCTAGCGCGACCTCCCCACCTGATGTGACGTCCGCCCAGCGCCCGATTTGCCGCCAGTGAACGAAAAACAAAAACGCGAAATAACAAGCAAACACAAAAACGAGTTTTCATCCCTGGTTTTCATCCCTGCCTGGGTTACGGGGCAAGACTGGAAATCTCCGCACCCTATACTGATCTAGTGGTACCATGCATATCCGTCCCGACCCGCTAGCAAAATGTTACATCCAGGACGTTTCGAATTAGTACCTCCCTCCCACCAATGTACTCTTCCAACCATTACACGAGTTAATGTTCATATAATTAATATATATACTTATAATATAACATATGAATAATAAAATTATAATAATAATAATAATAAATAATAGATGATTTATTTTACAAATAATAGATATAAATGTATTATTACTATTTTTATATAAAATAGATAGGTTGAAAAATAAATTTTGAAAAGATAACTGATTAAAATGAAAGAAATAATTCGTTTTGTTATTTTGAAAAATTATTTTTAAAGTGGTTATTATGAATCAAATAAAGCAGTTAAAAGGGAATCGAATAAAACAAAGCAATTGATGACAATAAAATCAATGCCCAGAATGTTGAAAATGTTGCCTCGATCAAAGTTCCCTCCCTAGCTATGACCGATTTGTTTTTTCTTTTTTTTTTCTCCCTGTAAATGCTATGACTATTTTTTAGAGTTCATTTTATTTTTCTTTTCATGTAATAATTAAACTATGTATCTTTCGTGGGTCTATATGGACTTCGCCTTTTACTTGCGAACTTTCATGTTTTTTATTTTGTCTATATATTAATATGAGAGGAGTTTGATTCTGGGGACATGGTGGCACAATTTTTTGTTCTTTTTATGTGTTAGTCACCCTGCTACTAACCGAATGTATAAACCTTTTTTCCGTACAAGCTCAATAAACATTTTAAGCCAAACACCAATTTCCTGTTTTTCAATTTTGCGTAGTTTCACTAAGTATTTTCATGGAATATTAGCACTATGTAGATAACTATTTTATTAGAATGTATGTTAAGATAAAATTAGTGCATTAAATTTCATTATGTTAAATGCTTTTGTCCAGGCAAGTACGTTCAGGGTATACGACATTATGGGGCAAATTGTGTGCAAAATGAATGGAGTTTATCGTAACAAATCCATGGGCTTTCTATATAGAAGGATAATTACAATAACTAATCATATATGTAGTTTGGCATAATTTAATTATTTTTCTATGTAATTTTGGCACTGGATCTTTTGTTTTGCTTTCCGGATAAGTTGATAGAACTATGTAGTTTTGTAGGAATACTATGTATTTTGTTATACTAATTACGGATCTATTCAATTTTACTTTTTATATATTTTTTCCTGTAATGTCTCACATTGGCTAGAGATACGAAATAAAACATATACTTAAGGTGTTATAAATACATCTCCTAGCAAGAGACTTTTAAGTGTACTGAATGCCTAAAAGGGTTCATGAAAGCCAAAAAACCAAAATAGTGTGGGTAAAAATTCAAAGTGGACAATGTCATATGATAGGTAGTTTGGGCCATCAAAAATGCTATCAAATCCCATGTCATGTGTCAGTGAAGACATTGGGCTCTTAAGAGGATGAAACAAAATATCTACTAATGATAGTTTGAAGTTAAACACCTCAATCACTGTACTAACCCTCATTGGTAAGTTTGATCGTACATAAAAACTTGGTTTCATCATTAACAATTAAATCATTTAAGTGCTATGTTATAAATTAGACGGAAGATAATAAAAAAAATCAAATAGAAACAGAGAAAGAACAACAAGATTTACGTGGAAAACCCAAGACGGGAAAAACCACGGGCAGAGAGAGAAGAAATTCACTATTTTGTGGGAGTACAACGGACGGCTATGCGGCTTATGGCTCTCATAACCCTAACGACAGCCCTAGGGCCCTATAAATAGGGTATTACAAAATAGTTTCCAATTACCTCTTTTACCCCATTAAATAAAAAAAGGAAACAAAAATTTGGGTCAATATTACAAATCTCCACCTTAACACAAATTCTACCACGCAAGCATAAGTCCCTAAAAAATAGCAAAACAGATTTCCTCCTCTACCACAAAACCCCGAAGGGTAATAATCAACGAACACTGACCAAGTCCAAGCAATGCTCAAACTTGGCTACTTGGAAGTGGCTTTGTCATCATATCTAAAGGATTATGAAGAGTGCTGATCTTGCTCACAACAACATCACCACGAGCAATGACGTCACGCACAAAATGATAACGAACATCAATATGTTTCGTTCTCTCATGATACATCTGATCCTTCGTAAGAAATATAGCACTTTGGCTATCACTAAATAAGGAACTAATCTGCAGATCTTCACTCAGTTCACTAAAGAGTCCCTTCAGCCAAACAGCTTCTTTACAAGCTTCAGTAATAGCCATATACTCGCTTGTAGTAGACAAAGCAATCGGAACTGTAAGATAGCTTTCCAACTGATAGCACAACCACCAAGAGTAAAAACATATCCAGTAAGAGATCTTCTTCTATCTAAGTCTCCAGCAAAATCAGAATCAACATACCCAATGACTCCATCTCTAGTTCTGCCAAACTGTAAGCAAACATCAGTGGTACCACGCAAGTATCTGAAAATCCACTGAATTGCCTTCCAGTGTTCCTTACCAGGATTCGCCATGTATCTACTCACCATACTCACAGCATAAGCTAAATCTGGTCTTGTACAAACCATGGCATACATGAGAGAGCCCACTGCACTAGAATATGGAACTCGAGACATATAATCAATCTCATCAGGTGTTTTAGGAGACAAAGTAGATGAAAGTCTAAAATGAGCTGCTAATGGAGTGCTAACAGGTTTAGCATTTTGCATATTAAACCTCTGCAAAATTTTCTCAGTGTACCCTTTTTGACTTAGGCACAATGTACCTGCCTTCCTGTCTCTGATAATCTCCATACCAAGTATCTTCTTTGCAGCTCCCAAATCTTTCATCTCAAATTCTGTATTAAGTTGGACTTTAACTTTTCTGATCTCATCTTTATCCTTGGCTGCTATCAACATATCATCAACATATAGAAGTAGATATACAAAAGAGTCATCACTCCTTTTAAAGTAGACACAACTGTCAAAACTACTTCGTTAAAATCATGGGATGTCATAAAAGAGTCAAACCTCTTATACCATTGCCTGGGTATGTTTCAAACCATAGAGAGACTTCTTCAATAAGCAAACACAATCTTCTTTTCCAGATGCTATAAAACCTTCAGGTTGTTCCATATAGATGTCTTCCTCAAGTTCTCCATGTAAAAAAGCTGTTTTGACATCTAATTGCTCTAACTCAAGATCATGTTGAGCAACAATACCAAGTAAAGCTCGAATTGAACTATGCTTAACTACGGTCATCAAGTATAATCCACATCTGGAACTTGGCTGTAACCCTTTGCAACAAGTCTTGCTTTAAACATGGAATCTTCAACTCCAGGAATTCCCTCTTTCTTGCGAAACACCCATTTGCAACGAACAACCTTTTTATCCTTAGGCAAATTCACAAGCTCCCATGTTTTGTTCTTGTGAAGTGATTCCATCTCCTCTTGCATAGCTATCATCCACTGGTCTGAATGATCACAAGTACTGCATCAAAATAAGTAGATGGCTCTTGATTTCCATTAATTTGTTCGGCACCGTCACGCCCCGATTCCAGGAACCCGGAACCGGGTACATGACTTCCCCTTGCCCGCACCCGAAAGGTCAAGGGGTTGGTGACTAGCACCAATAGAGATTACACCGCGGGTCTTGTCTCAAATATCAACCCTGTACGGTCATACATCAAGGGTAATCCTGTACTTTCCCATATATCATCATGCATACAAAGAGTCAAACAATCATACGACATCACATCATACAAGATGCAAATACAACGTCCACGGACCCATGTCCGGGATATCACATAAAATAATACGAATATAATCGTATCATACATCGAGTAGTGGGCGTCCTCCTGGAAGAAAGTCCTCCACTAGTCTCGGGTCACACCTGAAAAGGGTAAACAACAAGTAGGGGTGAGCGACAAGCTCGATAGGTGACCCTAACACTCCACATCATGCAACACATATAAGTCTATACTATATGCTCGGTGTACTCGTGCACCGTGTAGTGTGCACAATCATCGGACTCGGCCTACAACAAACATCAGGACAACTTGTCCACGATCCTCCATGGGATCCCAGCTCGGGGCACTCGGCCCTAGCTCCACGAGCTCAACGGCTCAACTCAGGCCTTAGCCTGTCCACGCTAGTAATATGTCCGGCCACGGTCGCCACACGGCTGCCATCGGTGCATATGCCTGTCACGTCAACCACATAGCACTATCGGTGCATCACGGTGAAAACCCAAACAAGTCACGGAGTTCATGCCCCAATACCTCACATCAACATACTAACATTAGTATGGCATGTCATTCTCAACATTTCCTTTAGAATTGTGCCGGTCTTCACAAGTAAATCCTCAACCCTTGATTTATGAAGGAAGTACTCATAGCAGCTATTTTCTTGAAATTAAAAGTCCCAGGCATTGGGTTCCCTTATCATAAATAAGATAATCTGATTTTTTGGGGATTTTTCCGAGATGTTTAACCTCACTTTCCAAAAAATTCACCACTACGAACTTTTGGGTTTTTCCGAGATTTTACACTAAATCCCAATTTTCACATTTTGAAATAGTGGGAATTAATTTTTCTAGTATTTTTCTTTGAATCCAAATGGGGGGTATTTCATTATTTACATTGTAACTTAAGTATAATACTTTAATGGTTTACAATGTAAATGTCCAGTGCGATGCGGTTACATTGGTCTTGAACACTTGTTTCACTCCTACGGATTTGATGCTCCTGGATCGATGCTACGGATCAACTTTTCACGCTACGGACTTGATGCTCCGGATGATGCTACGAATCATCGTTTTCCTGCTACGGATTTGATTACTCCGGACTTCGATCCGGACTAACTACTCGGACTAACTCCTCCTGGACTAACTACTCCTGGACTACCGATCCGGACTAACTCCTCCTGGACTACTGATCCGGACTAACTCCTCCGGACTACTGATCCGGACTAACTAAGTTGTTGACTCCATAGCGCGACTCCATAGTCGCTGACTCCATAGCACTCCTAGACTCCATAGTCGCGACTACATGCTGACTCCACTCCTTGACTCCATAGTCATTGATGGGTCCGTCGACTCTAAAACTCGCCAGGTACTGTTCATCATCGTTTTTGGCTGTTCTTCGTCTGGGAGCAACCCAGTGACCCCCAGACGCTCATAAACATCTGTTTTACGCAATAAACGCAATATTTACCTCAAAACGCGTCCTAAACGCCTCTAATTCGCACGATAACATCATAAATACACACAAATCATATATTCATCTAGATCTAAATCTAGACCTCCATGGTTGACTTCTCAACCCTCATAAAATACACACTCATACATCCACAGATCACATATTCAGAGATAGGATCGAAATAAGACGATTAAGGACACCTACCTGGAAGATTATTTGCAATCCACGAGCTCCAATCGCCCCAAAATCGCCAAGAAAGCTCTACGCTCTTCACCTTCTCTCTCTCTCTCTCTTGCTTAAACATGCACGTACCAATAATTGGCAATTAAAGATATAAGGCTTCTTAATTATATATATACCGTTGCCAATAATATGCCTCCCAAGAATAATTGACCCGAACGCAATAATTGACCTCCCGAGGTCACGAACTCCAAATTGAGTCAAATTATTGCAAAACGCTCGAAATAACGAGCACAACACTGTTCAGATATTATCACACTCAAATGACTGCTCAAACGCAAAGTCAACCAATAAACCCCAAAAAGTCAACAATCGGGTCAAACGGGGCCCCGACTCGAAATCGGGCCCAAGTACGGTCAAAATGCTCACATCGACGGCTACACTACCGTCCAGGATAGTTACATTCCCATAGAATGAGTATCTCTCAAAACTACCCAAATACAAGTCTTTACGACCACATTCAAAGCATATGCAACCAAATCTGCTTCATTATCATATCTTTGTGGAGGCTTAATTTCTCGCCTTGGTCTATTCATGGCAATAGAATATTGAGGAGCTGGAGGTGGTGTAACAGATGAAGAAACAACCTTCTCTTTAGTTGTAGGACTGGGCTTAGCTGGACTAGATGAAGATGATGGACTGGATTGAGAAGTTGATGAAGGATGTCCTGAATCAATATCAAACTCCACCTGTCTTGTAGTACTCTGGTGATCTGGCTTAGAAGAATCATGAGAGGATAAATCATGTAACATAGCGTTTCATCAAAGATAACATTTCGCTAATAACAACCTTCTTGGTCTCTAGACATCATAATTTATATCCTTTAACACCAGTCTTATAACCTAGATAAATGCATTTAACAGATCTACACTCCAATTTACCATTATTAACATGAGCATATGCGGGACAACCAAATATTTTTAAATCTAATAATCTGTAGGAGTACCAGTCCATACCTCATATGGTGTCTTCTTCAATAGCAGTAGAAGGAGACCGATTAATGAGAAAACACATTGTAGCGATCGTTTCGCCCAAAATGAGTGGTAACTTTGCATGTGATAGCATGCATCGGACTCTTTCCATGATGCTTGTTCATACGTTCTGCAACTCCATTTTGTCTGCGGAGAATGAGCAACTGTCAAGTGACGCACAATTCCTTCAGACTTCAGAAGGTATTAAATTTATTAGAACAGAACTCTAAACCATTGTCCGTGCGAAACCTCTTCACCTGTTTTCCTGTTTGCTTTTCAATCATAATCTTCCAATCTTTGAAAGTAGAGAATGTATTACTTTTCTGCTTAAGAAGAATGTCCAGGCATCCTAGAGAAATCATTAATAATAGTCGGCATATAAATGGCACCACCTTTAAAGCCACTCTTGCTGGCCCCCAAAGATCAAAATGAATATAATCCAGAGTTCCTTTGGTTTTGTGAATGCCTTTAGTAAACCGGACTCTCTTTTGTTTACCATAGACACAATGCTCACAAACGAAGATTGCTGATGCTTTGCCCTGTAATAAGTCCCCTTCTACTCAATTTAGCCATTCCATGCTCACTCATATGCCCTAGACGCATATGCCATAATTTAGAAATATCAATCGGACATGGAAGAAGCGGTTGCAATAGCGGCAGCTCCCGAAACTGTAGAACCCTGTAAAACATATAACGCCCAGCTCTCTTGTGACCTTTCATCACCACAAGAGAACCCTTGCTGATCTTGATCACTCCACCTTCACCGGTGAACTTTTACCCTTTAGAATCAAGAGTACTCAATGAAATCAGATTTCTCTTCAATTCTGGAATATATCTCACATCTCCAAGTGTTCGACCACACTATCATGCATTTTAATTTTGACGTACCAATGCCGATAACTTTGCAAGAGGCATTGTTCCCCATAACAACAAGACCCGAGAACACGTTTCATATGTTGAAAACCAGTCCCGATTGGGACACATATGAAACGTCAACCAGAATCAAGGATCCACTCTCGTATGCCTTGTGATCGAATCGAAACCACAAGGATCTCTCCATCACCGTAAGTCTCCACCACATCGCTTACCAGATTTCTCTGATTGTTTTCCAGCTCTTTTATTCTTGTTCGCAACTTGTAACACTCGGAAATAATATGACCTTTCTTCTTGCAATACCTGCAAAATTTATTATCTCTATTTGCGGATGTCGATCTTCTCTTTATATTACCACCAAAATTAGGATTGCGTTCTGTGACCTACCACGAACAACGAGACCTTCGCCTGTGACTCGAGTTAGAAACACCAATAATTTGCTTTATCTTCTCATGAGAAAATAAAGCCTCATAAACCTCATCAATAGTGAGTGTGTCACGACTATACGAATAGTATCTCTAAAAGTTGAATATGAAGACGGCAATGAACATAACAGATTAACGCCAAATCCTCTTCATCGTATTTAACTTCCATTGATTCTAAATCGAAACAATTTCTTTAAATACGACTAAATGATCTTCAAGAGATGTACCTTCTGTTAAACGATGAGAATATAATCGTTGCTTCAAGTGCAACTTACTGGTCAAACTCTTAGTCATACAAAGCTGCTCTAATTTCAACCATAAGGCAAGGCGCTTTTCTCACGCAACACATCCTGTAAAATCGATTGGATAAATGTAGATGTATTTGGGATAGAGCCTTACGATCTTTACGTTGCTTCTCTTCAATCGACCATGAAGAAGGCATCTTGTTAAACCCTAAAAGCGCATCATCAAGATCCATCTGCGAAGAACAACCCGCATCTTAACCTGCCATAGTGAAAACCTGGTGTTGCGATCCAACAGTGAATATCATACTTCATTGTTGCCATTATCAAGAAATCCAAGAATGAAAATCAGAAAATCAAGAACCCTGGAGCGGTGAATTAGAAAACCGAAAAACCCTGGAGCTCGATACCAATTTGTTATAAATTAGACGGAAGATAATAGCAAAAATCAAATAGAAACAGAGAAGGAACACCAAGATTTACGTGGAAAACCCAAGATGGGAAAAACCACGGGTAGAGAGAGAAGAAATTCACTATTTTGTGGGAGTACAACGGACGGCGATGCAACTTATGGCTCTCATAACCCTAACGACGCCCTAGGGCCCTATAAATAAGGTATTACAAAATAGTTTCCAATTACCTATTTTACCCCATTAAATAAAAAAAGGAAACAAAAATTTGGGTCAATATTACATGCTAATATATGTTTTTTAATATGAACCAAAGTGTTTGTCTTCCACATTCTCATCAAAAGTTTATTCCAAGCATTTTGTGTTTTTGAATTGCCATGGACCATGGTGTATTCCAATATGGATTTGGGGGGGGGGGGGGGGGAATTTTTTTAATTATATATCTGTATAACTTATATATATTAAATTTAATATATAAATATATATTATAAAATTATAAATTTTAATAATAGTTATTTATAGATAAATTTTAATTTTAATTAGCCATATTACATATATATATATATATATACTTATAATTAAATTTAATTAGTAATATAATTTATTATCTTATATTGTTTGTGATAAATATGCTACTAACTATAATAGTGGTAAATGAATTATATGATTTTAAAAAGTTATCTAATTTGATTATAGGATAATTTGATGAGTTTTTTATGATTTTATGTTATTAATTTTAACTTAAATGGTACTAATTGTTAGTGCTGATCTCAAGGTTAAACAAGTAATATCTGAGTCTTGAATCTCCATAAATTTAATTAAAATTAAGGTTTTCAGGTCTCATCTCATCTTGGCCTAACCTCCAATGGCAGCAAAGAATCAAAATTTAATTTATAATTTCGATAATGATATATGTTTTTGAATTTTATATTGTTTTTATAATTATAATAAAATAAAAATAAAAATAAAATTCGACAGTTTAATATGTAAATACAAATATTATTGTATTACATAAGGACTCTCAATTTAATAATTAACTTGGACCTCCTAAATTTCAGAATTAAATCTATTAATCATAGTTTTAGATAATAATTTTTAAACATAAATTACATACTTTATATTTCAGTCTCCCCTAACTAAACTTTTTAAATCCGTCGCTGGATGTATTTACCCCCTATAAACCATATCCGGCTTAGAAACCTATTGTATTCCTAAATGATTTGTCAAGTTGTTTTTAGTATTATCAAATCCTTCATAAATTCATTTACTAGCTCCTTTAACATAATGCTCTCCTTGATTGTGTTATCTCACGCAAAACTTATAGGGGGGTGGTCCAATATCCTAGCTGATCAAGTCATTCAAAGGCGGCGTAGAGTTTCTTGCTCTAGAGAAAATGAGTTGGGAACCCGAAGACTCTTGAGGAGAACGTCAAATTTGTTACAAAAAAATGAGTGACTGTGTGACCTAAATGAGAAAATGTCACATGGGACGCACACGACTTAAATCACAGGTGAAGAATTCTAGAGTTCTCTGCTACTTTTATTGATTTGAATAGGTTTTAAAAACTCAAATAGTTATATGGGTGTTGGGAAAAATAGCATCCCAAACATTTAATGTAAGGAGAAATTTAATGCATATGTGTCACTGGAAAATCCTAGAAGATTTAATTTACAAAGGGAGTCGGTTCGGCTAATTATTTTAACAAATAAATAAATAAATAAATAAAATTTATTTATTAATCTATCAATTACTTTCTTTTAATTAAATTTATAAATAAATTTAATAAAATTATTATGAAATTATATAAAAATATTTATTAATAAATAAATATTTAATTAATACTAATTTTTTAAAATATTACTAAAATAATGAAATAATAAAAGCTTGCATGGTACCACTAAAATAATTAATCGCGCCGTATTCACGTTCGATTTTTACAATGGCTCACATTTAAACCATGAGTATATTAATTATGTTCTTCTAAAACACTGTATCGAAGAAAAAATCTAAAACAACGATCTTATTCTATATTTCTATATAAGTAGGTGACTTTTTTTGTCTTTTCAAAACCATGCTGGAAGTTAATCATACAAAGCCGTTCAACAAATCGTCATTATTACATTTAAATTATTTATTTAAGTATTAATTTCAAAGACGTGAGATGTCAACGGGGAACGGAACGGCTTGCGACGAAAAAACAACACCAATCATGTTCAAATTTGCAGGAAAAAACAAGATAGATTAATGGTGTCGGTCGGCCTTGTTGGGATATTCAGAGCTGAGCAGCAGCAGCGGCGGCTCCTCTTCCTGTCCTGCATTATTATTTACGTTATAAGGACAGCTTACCATTTTTATTAATGTCAAATCTGATTATAAAACTTGATGACATTATAAAACTTGACATTTAGCTATTCTATGGAACGTCAAAAGATGGGAAAAGATAAGCTATTCTATTTAGTTTGCACCCGACACTTTGGTTTTATTTTTTGTTACGCAAAGCTTGCATGTATTTGAAATTTGAAATTTTGCATAATTTAGGTAGGGACTCCTTGAAAAATAAAATCACTCCTTAAAAAAATAGATTTCGGTCAAGAAACCCCCTTAAAATGCGCTTTAGTATTTGCAAGCATTGATTTGCGGAAAGAAAGAAAAAAATGAAAATTAAAAATGTAAAAGCAGGCATTGAAGCTACAAGAAAATCGGATAAAAAGGAGATTCGATTTTACTTTGAAGAGTAACTACTACGAGGAAAATCAGGGAGAAGGTCATAATGTACAAGTCGTGATTTGATCGGATAAAAACCTTTATCCTTCACCTTACCGAATGTAAATTTTGGAAGCATACAATTTGAATGTATTCAAGTTTGGACCCGTTGAAAAAATTGATAAAAAATATCTCACAAAATACCTCCAATTGGCATGTTTGATATGTAGTAAAAAAAAAAATATTATATTTCTGTTTCATATTTGGTACATAAATAACAAGAAGATTAATGATTCTCATATTAATCTTATGCCTCCATATAAGGTTAAATCCATTCCCCCACCCCTTAGGTTTATAAAGATTATCTTGCATAAGAGGGCCCTCTTTTTTTATCATTTTATTCTTTTTTTTTTTTTGACATTACCTATTGCCCAGCCCTCCCGCCGAAACCCCATCCCCTCTTCTTGTCACCCAAACTCGACACCCACTTCTTGTCGCTCAGCCCTAACCCCCGCCTCCCTATCACCCAGACCCTCTCCCTGTCACCCAAACCCCCCTCCCCGCCCCTAGCCCCTCTCCCCATCGCCCAACCCTGCCCCCTCTCCTCATCGCCCAGCCCTAGTCCCGCCACCCAAATTGCAAGCCCTCTCCCCGTTCCCCAGCCTCACATACCCCGCCACCCAAAACACAAGCCCTCTCCTCGTCACCCAGCCCCACTGCTCAAATGAGGAAGAAAGTTTTGTAATTAAAAAATAATTAAAGAGTTGAGGATATTTTGTAATTATATTGATGCATTACCTTTCTTAACTTTGTATACCAAACACGTCAAAGGTAATTAAATATTTCATTCCGTTTTTCATGTCAATTTTATTTCTTTACTTATTCCATTCTCTCCCAGTTTATTCGCGCGTACCAAACGAGTTATTAGAGTGTAATTTATTTAATTTGGACAATTAGATTTACTTTTAATGGTTTATATTAGAGTTTTATTTAATTACATTGAATTACTACAACAGTAACTATAGAAATGGGACAGTTAATCAAAACAATAATCTAAACCGTTAAAAACATATCTAACATTTAAAATATTAAATGAGATAATCCGATTCTGCCAAATATTTTCAATTTGTTCTCTTTGTGTCCACTATTTCTAATTTGGTTTTTCTCCAATTCACCAGAAAAAGGGTGGGTCAAGTATTTTTTTAAAATCAAATACTTTTTTCTTTTACAAAATTATAGTTGATCCAATGTAGAAACAAATATCATAAAGGTTGATTATTAAATTTGGTGTTTGGGGATTTGTAGTTGTTATAATGATCCGTGTTTGGGGAGTTTGATAGTTAACCTTGTAATCTCATAGTAGTGACTGATTTTCGGAGGGTTTCATGGAGTGAAGATGTTGTGCGGAATTCTTGAGACGTGCTAGAGGATCTCAAAGTTAGTAGAAACTTTATCGGATGAGAGATGAGATCTTGGAAATTGTTCTTAAAGTGAGTCCTCACGAATGAGATTGATAGAGATGTGTTTGTGCATTAGATGGCATTTGATGGTCGAAAGGGAGATGAAAGGAGCAAACTCCTTGTTAGAGGAGCGGAGTCCCTATTAGAGAAGTGGAGTCCTCATCAGAAGATCAAACTCCTTGTCAGCAAAGTAGATTCCTCATCTGATGATTGTAGTCCCTATCTAATCTTTAGAGCCCTTGTCAGATGAGCAGAGCCCTCATCCGATGGTTGGAGTTCCCATCTAATCTTCAAAGAAAAATTTGCACCGTCCTGATAGCCTGATGTTATCACTAGATTCCGTCCGAAAGGAAAATCGCTTTTGGGTGTGATTCACCTTAACCTTCATTCGAATTGCAATAAAAAATTAGAATCGCCACCAATCGTTATTAAGGTGTAATTGATCACCTAAAGGAAATTAATCTATGCCACCGGAGGCGGGCTCGAGTGTTTGTTACGCGTGAGAAAAGATTAGCACTCCCAAAATATCCTTTCGGTACTTATCTTAAGAGTTAGAGGCTTCCCACTTGTTTTAACCATTAACTTAGATTTAGCTAGTCTAAAGGTGATGTCAAATTTGCTTACGGCTTAAAGTTCTACTCTTTTTATTTTTCTAAGTTATTTGTTAAAGTTAAAATTAAGTCAAATTTATTCTAAGCTTCTAAATTTTTTGTTATTTTGTTTTATTTTTTTATTTGTTTGCTTTGTTTTGTTTTTAATCCTTGATAAAGTCCAAAATTAAATCTAAATTATCTAAAAGTATAAAAAAACCCAAAATTGAATTAAATCTAAGTCCTATGTTGACGTTTTAAGTTAAATACTACAACCGTGCTAAGGGTAAAAGGAACAGTAAAAAAATATCAAATATTGAAAAGGTTAAAAGGAAGGTTAATCGAAAAAGAATCTTTACTTTGTTTTGTTCTATTATTTATTATGAAAACACATTCTTTAATTTAAAAGAATAAAAACCGAAATACTTTTCCCCTTTTTTGTTTTTGTTTTTATTGTTTTTTCGTTATTTTTTTCTTTGGAAACATTTTAAAAAAAATACTTTTTTGTTTGTTTAAAAAACTTTTTTTCTTCCTTTTTTTAATCTAAGAAAGATTTTCATTTTTGTTTTTTATGTTGAAAATAGTTTTGTTTATTTGAGCAAAAAGTTTGTTTTTAGGTTAGAAAACAATTTTTGTTTAGGAGAAGGCTTTTTTTTTTATAGAAAATGTTTTTAACACAATTTTTATTTAGGATTTTTTTGTTAAAAAGATTGAAAGTAAATAAATTACTAAAACGCAAATGTATTATGTGTGATTGAGACTCTAACAAAAAAAAACTCTTTTTTTTTCTCTCTTTTTCCTTCTCTCCCTCTCTTTACTATACTTGGCACAAATTACAAATTACATGGCCATAATTGCAAGTTAAAGCTAACAAAATTCCTATAGGCCCAAACTAAGGCTATGTTTGGTATGTATTTTTGGTTTTCTGTTTTAAAAATTGGTATTTGAAAACGAAGGGTATCGTGTGTTTTCTGATAAATTAAAAACAAATTTTTGTTTGGTAAGTGTTTTGTAAAAAAGTGCGCAGGCCAGATCTGCCGGGGGGGGGTGTTAGGGCATCGGGCCAGGGGTGGCGCCGGGCCGGGAAGCCGCAGGGGGAAGCCGACACGGTGGAGACCGGCGCGCAGGGGGGAGCCGATGCAGGGTGTCATGGGGTCGATTTCTTGTGCCTCTCAACCCATTGCGGCACTTAGCTTCTCTATTCATGGTCTGCTAAGTTTAGCCTTTGAGGGTTAAAGCGCACGTAGACTAATTTCGCCCGCCACTGGGCTCATCAAGAGAACGGCTCCGGTTCCCGACCGGTTTGTGTAAGGATGGCCAAATCCCTTCTTCAACGTCAAGTCCTCGACTAGCGGCGTGCTCCCCGCATTCAACCGGGTCGGCACGTCCGAACTCCGAAGGGATTCCATCCGTTTTCCTCCACGAACTACCTGAAACCTTCCGCCGCGCACTATATACGCTTTCAACCAACCCCTCTCTTTTACGTAGCACGAATACATTCCTGAATCGTGCCATCGAGAAACGTCCCGCCAGACCACGTTGCTCGGGTCGTGACATTCTCCTCCACCCAATCCTCGCAACGTCCTCGTTGCGCTTGTCGACATCGCTTCCCCGCAGGTGCAACACCTTTACCAAAATGCTCGCCCACTTGCCCAATGTCCAAAGGATAGGAGGCTTCCAAGATCGCTCCGACGCGCTCCTTCGTACTCCCTTACCCAACTCGTATCACACTCTAGGATACTCCAACTCTATGGACGCAAGGCGTGCAAGACACTATCGGTCGACTCACCTCCGTGAGCTCCCACCTTGGGATCACGCTACTTGCGAGAGTGCTCGGCAAGTCTTCAAGATACGGGCCGGTTCGACTCGATACCACTTGTCACGGGGTCGGATTTCTTGCGCCTCTCAACCCATTGCGGCACTTAACTTCTCTATTCACGATCCGCTAAGTTTATCCTTTGAGGGTTGAAGCGCACGTAGACCGGTTTCGCCCTGCCACCTGGGCTCATCAGGAGAACGGCTCCAGGTTCCCGACCGGTTTGTGTAAGAATGGCCAAATCCCCTCTTTAACGTCAAATCCTCGACTAGCGTCGTGCTCCCCGCATTCAACCGGGTCGGCACATCCGAACTCCGAAGGGGTTCCATCCGTTTTTCTCCATGAACCGCTTGGAACCTTCCGTCGCGCACCATCTACGCTTTCAACCAACCCCTCTCTTTTACGTAGCACGAATACATTCCTGAATCGTGCCACCGAGAAACATCCCGCCGATAACACGTCGCTCGGGTCGTGACAAGGGGGGAGACCGTCGCAAGAGGAGCCGGCGCAGGGGGAGCCGGCGCGGGGAGGCCAGGGTAGGAGGAGGTCAGGCGAGGGAGCCGCTCGCGTGAGGGAGAGACGGGACGGAAAACACCGAAAAACAAGTGAAAACACACAAAAGATGTTTTCGTTTTTCTATACCCAAAACAGAAAGTTTTCAAAAATAAAAAAATAAAACAGCTGCCAAACATAAATTAACTAATGTTTTCGGCATTAAAAACAAAAAATCGCTTCCCTAAGGCAAATAAATAAATAAATAAAAATACATAGGAGAATAATATTTACACTAAGCATAGCACAGAACACCATAAACACTAATATTTGGCATACCCTACGGGCAACACAGAAAGCAAAATAAAAAAAACAGAACCGGATTGACATGCAAGCATCGAAACAACAGGGGAAGCAAACTAATTAAGCCACACAAAAAAACCTACCAGCAACGAAAACAAAGAAACAACAGATGGGAAACGGCAAACAACAAAACAAAAGGAAACTAGTTATGCCAAACAAGAACAAAACAAAACAAACCAGAAGAGAGGAAAAACAGAACGTGAACTGGGGCTACCAATAGCACTTAAATTCATTCAACCAAATCGCCAGATGGGGGGGAAGCAGAGGAGAGCAAACCAAAGAGGACGAGCAAAATGAAAACATGACCGAACATCTAGAACCTAGAAAACTGGTAAGTCAGGACTGGGAACGAAAAAACGTCTAACAGATGAATGAATCACTCAAGCAGAAAGAAACGTTTTTTTTTTTTGGAAACATTTAACAGATGAAACGTTTTGTTTTTTTTTAGATGAATGACTGAAACTAGTAAACGTTTTTTTTTGTTTCACTTTTTTTCTTTATTTTGTTTGGTTTTAGGAACAGATGAATGACTCAAACAGAAAGTGATAAGAACAACAAGAACATTTAACAGACAATAAGACCAAATAACAAAGAGACCCACGCAAACCAGTCCCAAAACCAAAACGAATCCCAAACCATACACCCAATGCTAACATAGTCCTCCTCGTTGCCTGCTGTTGTATTGTTGTCTTCGTTTGTGTTTTTTTTTCAAACAAAGCCAGAGATCAAACTAGAACCAAAACGAATAACATGCACCCAAAACCCCACGGAGTGAACCCTAAACAGAAAGGGGACAACACGGGCCAAGGACAACCAGTCCAATAAAACAGCTTAAGCAAACATGAAAACAAATTAATAACCAGAGACTGATGCAAGCAAGAACAGAAACCAACCACGCTCCTCTTCTCCAAGGGTACGAACTGGGATAACCTCATCGAGTTCCTCGCTTCCTTTCCTACTTCAGTAGCAGGGAGTCGCGCCGGAACGGCAATAAGCGTTTGGGTCGAACTCTGGTGACGCGTTGGACGACTGGTGACGTTATTTTTTGGTTAGAGGGAAAGTCTCCGCCAGATTTGGGAGAGAGAGATGGGCGGTTGGGTTTCCGTAGGAAATGGTGGAAGAGCTTACGGCGGCAACGGACAGGGGTTGAGTTCCACAGCGGCTGGCGAGCGGATCTCCGGCCAAGGGAACAGGGACTCTCGGGGTTTGGCGGTGGACGAAGGAAGGTTTATGTGGGTTTTCCTGGTTTTTCGGAGAAGGGGGAAGAGGGATCCCTTTGTATGGACTTGGCGAAGGAGATGAAGCTTCCCTTTTCTTTATTTTTTGTGAATTTCCGTCAGAAATAGAGATTGAGAGTCCGTGCGCGACGATCTGTTTGGGGTTCTTTAAATAGGAGAGAGGCGTAGGGTTTTGGGATTGCTTGGGCGTGGCTTGGATGGGTGGTTTGGACTGCGGCCTGCAGGGCATGGGGAGGCGCGGCCGGACGTGCAGAGGAAAGCTTGTTTCGGCAAAGCAGGGGAACATGGGAAGGGAAAAGAGGAATAAAGCCGGGAGGTGCGTGTGCCTGCTGCATCTCTGCGCCTGGGGGACAAGAAGCGTGAAAGAGATGAGACGGAGAGGGAGAAATCGAGAAGAGATGGCCGACTGGCTTTTTAAAAAAAAAATCTAAATTTTATTGTTTTGTTTTTTGTTTTGTTTTAATTTTGAACTAAGGAGAGGTGACATGTGTACAGGCCGGAAGAGAAAAGGAGGACGGTTAGGGGGTTTTAGAGGAGCCGGAGTTCGCTGCGGCTGTAAAAAAGAGCCGCACCATGCGGCTCTTTGATTTTTGATTATGTTATGTTAGTTTGTTTTAAAAATCAATTGTTAGATTATATATTTACATAATATATGTCATAACTGTAAAATTTTATAGTGATCTTACAGGTTAGATTTTGCACAAATGCAATTAGAACAAATAAAAAAGATAAATAAATAAGAAAATATATTTATTATCTTTTTATTTGTTCTAATTGCATTTGTGCAAAATCTAACCCTTAGATCACTACGAAATTTTACAGTTATGACATACATTATGTGAATATATAATCTAACGGTCGATTTTTAAAACAAACTAACATAACATAATTAAAAATCAAAGAGCCGCATGGTGCGGTTTTTTTTACAATGCAGCGAACTCCGGCTCGTTTTAGAGCGTGTTTGGTACCTGGTTTTGTTTTTGGTTTTCTGTATTAAAATACGAAAAATTCATTATTGTTGTTGTTTGGCGGATGGTTTTTTTTTTTGGTTTTGGGAAACAATTTGTACCGAGTACGAAAAATCGGAAACAACTTCTGCGTGTTTTCGCGTGTTTTCTCCCCGCTAGCTCCCCTACGCGACGTCCCCCCTTGACGGCTCCCCACGCCTCCCCTACAACATCCCCGCGCGACTTCGCGACGTCTCCCTTCCTCCCCTGCGCGACTCTGCGACGGCTCCCCGCATGATCGCGATCGCGATGGCCGCCCCCCCCGCACGATGCCCCCCCCCCACCCCCCCTGCGCGATGCCCCTCGCGACGGCCGCCCCCCCTGCGCTGCGCTGCGCGCGACGGGCTGCCCCCTGGCGCGATCGCGCATGCGACGGCTCCCCCCCCCCGTGATGCCTTCGGCTGTCGTTCTCCCCGCCCAGCCGCAACCTCCACCCGTTCGATCCGACCGGCGCAACCTCCGCCCGTTCGATCCGACCGGCACAACCTCCGTCCGTTCAATAGCACGACCTCTCCCGGCGTGGCGCAAAGACGATGTCCCCTCCGAAAGCGTAAAACGAGTACGGTTTTACGTAAAAACATACACAAAACAAAAGCACCGTTTTAAATTTTATAAAAAATAATTTCTAAATACGATTTCCAAAAAAATGTTTTGAGAACAGAATACAAAAAACATCTACCAAACATGCCCTTAATTTTTCACTTGAGTATTTTTTAACCGATGTTTTTAGAATTTTGGATTCGGGAAGTCAATTCGGGTCTCAAAAAATCACGAAAAAAAATTATTTTTAGACTCGGAATATCGCGACGAGTGACCCCGTGTTATTTTTATTTGAAAACAGTCTTATTTTGCGTCTAGCCTGTATTACATGTCCTGAAATTGTTTTAATGTAGAAAACATATATTTTATTTATTTTATTTAAAAAAGCTCCAAGAGTGAATATATACGATATGTATATCAAAATTTTCGAATAACGAGTAAAATAAGAATATGAGGTTCGTGACTTGATCCGGAGTGCCGTTTGAAAGATCAATTATCGTTTGACCACCATTAGCGATCTAAATGCTGTTTTGACCATAACTTCTTTGTTTGATCTAGAAATTGAGTGCGGTCGAAGGCGTTGATCCCAAAATTTATTTTTCTATCGTCTGGGACTGACTCTTTGGTATTTGAAGGTCTTTCTAAATAAATCCTTAAAATCGGGCATTTATGGCTCAACGGTCACGGCCTTTTGTCGTCCTATAAAAATTTTACGAAGAGCAAAGGTGGCTTAGAAGAAAATTAAATTTGATAAAATGCGTCGATCCTGGACAAAAAGGGTCCAACACCTGTTTTGTGTCTTTTGGCCAGTTAGTGGAAAATTGAACTAAAATGTATTAGAGGTTAACCATAAAGAGCAAAAAAGGTTTTGACATTATGTGTATTTAATGAGAATGTGATTGTACAAGATTTCATATATCAATTGAGAAATAAATGCATTTAAATATTCTATAATGAAAATATTAAATGATAATATTGCACTACCGAGTTTCAATTGTGAATTTTAGTGAGCTATTGTATGTGATGTGATTATTACCCTAAATTCCATTTGTGGGACTAAGATTCCTTTGATAGGATTAAGGAAATTCCTTCGAGTGGAATTTCGTTGGACTAGTAACAACATTGGGTCCCTAAGATTTGGCCATACTATATTTATTGAGTCTCGATGTAGCATTCACGATGATGGACTAAGTTTACACCCATTCCTGAGGATGGGCATGGCATCCAAGGAGGTGATGACATACTTGTCTCGGGTGGAATATGTTGTATTCCTTAAGTGGACAAATGCAACATTCAACCGAAGTGTTAACTCATGTTGTCATGGTGGCGGGATGTCCTCAGCCTTCCAGGTCGGTAATAGTAGGTATGAGTGTTTATTGGGTGAAACTATTGTTGCATTAGTCACTACATGAGTACAATCATACACCTAACATGCATGCCTAGAGTTTGGGATAGATTTTGGAGACTAGATCCCTACTAAGATGTGGTTTGATCCCTCTTCTATATATTTTATAGGGTTTAATAGGTAATAGGTGGACAAGCTAAGGTGGTAGGCGTCTCTAGAGTTATGACTTGTTTTATTTTATTATTTGATTTTAGTGTACCCTGTTTTAGGAAGACCTAAGGCAATATAATAACTATTTGGCCTTTTGAGTTGAGAATGCCAGGTTGGCAATAGTGTAAAGTGGGTTTTCTCCAAATGAGTTTTAATGAACCTATTACCTTTATGATAGTTTAAAAGGTTATTATTTATATTTCTATGTTGGCATAACAGGTAAGAAAAAATGTATACCTCTTGGTGTGTAAGACTGTTGTATAAGTTAGGATAGAACTCGTATTACGGTCCTTCTTATATGTTTTATACTAACGCCTTGACCCTTCAAGTGTGGATATGAGTAGTTACAAACCATTTCCAAGGTAGAATGAAATCAGGATACAATAGAAATGGTAGAGCTTTTGGGGTTTTCGGTGTATAGATGGCGATGTATGTGGCGGGAGAGTGGTGAGAAGCAGATTAAGGTGGAAAATGATTCTTATACAAATTCTGGCATTGTGAGTCCACTACGAAGTTGTTGGAGCTAGATTTTTTGATGGGGGAGATTTATTCGAACAAAGTTCACATATCCAATAGGTTCTCCTTTATTTTAAAAATATAAATTCTAATAAAATTAATATTTTATTAAATATACAAAAGATTGTTGAACCTATTATTTGGAGCATTTACAATGAGTTCTCTATTATTTAGCTTAAATTTAGCTAAAAAAGATAACTTTTCAAAGTTTATCTAACTTTTTTTATAACTCCAAATAATAAGTTTAACAATTTATTAGCTATTGTAATAAAATAATAAATTTTAATTTTTTTATATTTTAAAATAACACATATCTGCAATTGACAATTTCTCTCCTCATAACACATTTTGAGGAGAGAGAGAAAGAGAGAATTGATTATAATCATTTGACAATCTCAATACAAATGAGAAGAGAGAAAATAGGGAATGATTCTTTTAATTAAAAATAATATACGATATGATTAAAAATAATATACAATTTCAATGCAAATAAGAAGGAGATAAGATATATATGCCTCAATAAATTTGGCCAACCAAATAATTGTGGGCTAAATTTACTATACACTTATAGAGTCGTTTACTAGACCTAACTATTTTATAGCTTTTGTTGAGTTGATTTCAAATTATTGCCCGGTTGTAAAATGTGAATAGCTAAATTCGGAAAAGTGACTTTTCCAAATAAATTTTAACTAAACTTTAGTCATCCCACTATGAATGCTCTTATGATTGAGTCATATACATAGATAATATTGGATGACGTGGAACAAACGTACTATAATATGTTACATTTCTTAGCTATGTAGGATGAACATATGATCTTATATATTAATCACTAGACAATTTCTAAAAATCTAAATAATTAATTCGGTTGTACTTTATCCATTAAATCTAAGACATTTTTTTTTACTATTTATAATTTTTAACAATTTTCAATTAACATTTTTTACCGTGTGGAAAATTTCTTTATATTATTATATTATTTGTTAATACCCTATGTACTTGTATATATTAATTAAGAGTAGTGCTAGGTACAACCGGCGTTGTGGCATCTTTATGTCCTTGGCCGACATGGAATAAGCCACATCGGTAATTTTTTTCCACGAGTCGATGCGCTTCTGGATCATTGCTCGAGCTCTTGCTTGAGCCTATGCTCGAGGCGGTCTCAGCAGAGGCTTGAGTAGGGGCTCGAGCATCCGTGCTCAAGACATGCTCGAGCTTCAAGCTCGAGCACGCCTCGAGAAAGGTGGCTCGAGTCCCTGCTCGAGCATCGAGCAAGCCTTGAGCAAGGGCTCGATCATCTCTCTCACGGTCAGGTCTATGAGTTTATGAGTTCCATCAACTGTAATTTCCGATAAAACTTCGAATGACCATAACTTTACGCACGTGGTCCGATTTAGGCCCCTTTTTTTTATTTGTAGGTATCGATGAGACGCACAGGTCCCAAACACCTATAGGGGGTTTGCCACTCTCGATTTTTAAAAAATGCACTCTTTCACCTTGAAATTCAGATTTTATGCCATGTTCTTCTCAAGTTTACTATTTCTATTTTCTGCCATCTCCTTTAGGGCCACAAGAGAGTTGAAGTTTGTCAATTCTTTTCTCTTTCGTTTCTCTTTTTCTACTTTACGACATATTGGTCGTTCCAAATTTGAAGATTCAATATGATAATTCTCCTTTCCTAAAGTTGATGAATTTGGTGTCAAATCATTTGAACTTTGTTTCTTTTTTTGTTTTGCTAGGTCCATATGTTCCACCCACTTTGGATGAAGTCTTAACACTCGCTAACAATGATCAAAGTTAAAAGACTTTCTTTCAAACTTTACAAACATAGAAGATTCAATATGATAATTTTGAATATAGAAGATTCAATATGAAGTCTTAACACTCGCCAAATGTTGAAGATTTAATATGATAATTTTCATGAAGAATCTCTTTAAACAATAGTTGCGGCAACATGGTCTCCACAATAGACTCCATATTCTAAAATAAGAAGGTAGGAACGTTGGATATTTTAAAAATATTGATGGGAGATCATAAACTTAGATTTAACATTAAAAAATACAAGGCCTATATTTTTAACAAAATATTTCCAAACACTCATTCTATTTCATTTTCATTGAATCATTAAAAAATGTAACACTCGATGCATGCATACAAATTATCAATAAACTCATTCTAAATTTTTTATAGTTTATTGAGTCCGTCGCTAAAATGGTATGATTACATGTGTGGTCACCGTGTAAAATAGAACTCTCATAATGTAAAGACTCGTATTTGGGTAGTTTTGAGAGATAGCCATTCTATGGGAATGTAACTATCTGAACGGTAGTGTAGTCGTCGATGTGAGCATTTTGACCGTACTTGGGCCCGATTCCGAGTTGGGGTCCCGTTTGACCCAATTGTTGACTTTTTGGGGTTTATTGGTTGACTTTGCGTTTGGGCGGTCATTTGAGTGTAATGATATCTGTTTTAGTGTTGTGCTCGTCATTTCGAGCGTTTTGACTGTAGTTTGACTCAATTTGGAGTTCGGGGCCTTGGAGGTCAATTTTTGTGTTGGGAGGTCAATTATTGACTGGGTCAATGGTTGACTAGGTCAGTTGACTGGCAGAAATATAAATAGCAGAAAAAAAGAAGAAGAAGAAGCTTTCACTTTATGTTTCACGTTTGTGCGTTTGAGAGAGAGAGCTTGGAGGCCTTGGCGATTTGGGGCGATTTGGGTTCGTGGAGCTCAAAGATTCACTTCAAGTAGGTGTCATTGAACTTCTTATCTCTCTCTTGTTTTAGATCTGCACGAATTTATCATGATTTATGGAATTGAGCATGAACCCTAGAATTTGGGGAAATCCATTTTGGGTTAGATCTAATGATTTAGCATAAGATCTATGGTTAAGAATCGTTTTATATCATTGTAGATATATGTTTCGTGATTTTGGGGTTGATTAACCGTGTTTTTCATGAGGGTTGATAAGTCAACCATGAAAATCTGAGTTTAGATCTAGATTTCGGAAATCTGTAATTTTATACGTGTTTCGTTGTTTCGCGCGATTTAGAGGCGTTCTGGACGCATTTTGAGGTAGATATCGTAGTTTGTTGCCAAACAGGGGTGTTAGTGAGCGTCTGGGGAGTTTCGGGCGTGTTCCGGACGAAAAATAGGCAAAAACGACAATGAACGGTACCTTGGGCGCGTTATTGGGTCGAACTAACGAAAATCCGAAGTTCGGGTCGTAGTTCGTAGACCCGTAGTTCGTAGTTCGAAGGTTCGTAGTTCATAGGGTCGTAGTTCGTAGACCCATAGTTCGAAGGTTCGTAGTTCGTAGGTTCAAAGGTTCAGTTTTAAGTTCATAGTTCGAAGGTTCGTAGGTTCGTAGTTGTGGGTCGTAGTCCGAAGGTCGAATATCGTAGCCTCGCTTTGAGTCTTCGAGGCGCGCCCAGCCTCCGCACTCCGCAGCTACGAGTCGTCGTTCAGTAGCTACGAGTCGCAGGTTCTAAGCTACAAGTCGCAGCTCCAACAAGGTAACCGGACACTGGACAACACTGGACTGGACCTATTTACATCGTAACCTATACCCATCTACACATTTAAGTATTTAAGTTACTATGTAAATAACGAAATGCCCCCCCATTTGGATTCAAAGAAAAATACTAGAAAAATTAATTCCACTCTTTCAAAATGTGAAAATTGGGATTTAGTGTAAAATCTCGGAAAAACCCAAAAGTTCGTAGTGGTGAATTTTCGGAAAGTGGGGTTAGACATCTCGGAAAAAATCCCCCAAAAATCAGATTATCTTATTTATGATATGGGAACCCAATGACGGGACTTTTGATTTTAAGAAAATAGTTGCTATGGGTACTTCCTTCATAAATCAAGGATTGAAGATTTACTTGTGAAGACCGGCTACGGTTCCAAAGGAAATGTTAAGAATGACATGCCATACTAATGTTAGTATGTTGGTGTGAGGTATTGGGGCATGGACTCCATGACTTGTTTGGGTTCTCACCGTGATACACCGATAGTGCTATGTGGTTGATGTGGCGGCATATGCACCGATGGCAGGCCTGTGTGGTGACCGTGGCCGGGCATATTGCGCGTGGACAAGCTAAGGCCTGAGTTGAGCCGTTGAGCTCGTGGAGCTAGGGCCGAGTGCCCCGAGTTGGGATCCCATGGAGGATCGTGGACAAGTTGTCTGTATGGGCGGCCGAGTCCCGATGTTTATTTGCAAGGTTGAGTCCTGATGATTGTGCACACTACACGGTGCACGAGTACACTGAGCATATAGTATAGACTTATATGTGTGTTGCATGATGTGGAGTTTTGGGGGTCACCTACCGAGCTTGTCGCTCACCCCTACTTGTTGTTTACCCTTTTCAGGTGTGACCCGAGACTAGTGGAGGACTTTCTTCCAGGAAGACGCCCACTACTCGATGTATGATACAATTATATTCTATATTGTTTTATGTGATATCCCGGACATGGGTCCATGGACAGTTTGTATTTGCATACCGTATGATGTGAGGTCCGTATGACTGTTTGACTCATTGTATGCATGATGATATATGGGAAAGTACAGGATTACCCTTGATGTATGACTGTACAGGGTTGCATATTTGAGACAAGACCATGTATAGTCTCTATTGGTGCTAGTCACCAACCCCTTGACCTTTCGGGTGCGGGCAAGGGGAAGTCATGTACCCGGTTTCGGGTTCCCTGGAATTCGGGGCGTGACACATAACACCAGAAAAGAAATTTCATGATACAATTGGAGGATTTCTTTTAAAGTTTTGAATGTTTAGTGCATTTACTAACATAGTAATAATTTTTTCAATAATTACAATTGCAACAATTTCTCTATACAAAAACCCAAAGACCGAGTTTAAGAGTTAGTCTCCAAATATCAGGAAAAATATAGAGATGATCGAAAACAAATAAATTAGACCAACATTGGGAAAAAAGAAATAATACAGAGATGGTTCATGAAGTAAAATCTACAAAATACAAGTTTTTAAAATTCATTGAACATGGATGTGAAAGATGGAACATGGAATCCATTAAATTAGCTATCACATTAAATTATAACGTCTGTCACATTAAATTAAAATCATAATTCTGTCAACACATGGGAGTTACTAGTCGTAATTTTCATAGGATTTGCAATGTGATCTTTTGGCACTTTAATTTATGAGTAGCCGTGCATCATTGTCATAAACCACACCTTCTCCAACCTCTCCTCCTCGCCTGGGCAACACATTGGAGTTATTAGTCAGTAAGTTTCATAGGATTACAATATGATCTTCTGTCACATTAAATTATGAGCAACCTCTGCATGATTGTCACAAACCGCACACGCTGAGTTAATGTAGGCCCGGTTGAGATAAATCTTCATGTAATTGCATGCTTTTATGTAATTGCAAAAGCAAAGCAAAAGTTGCTTCCTGTGTTAGAATTACGGTTAATGTTTCGATTACGGTAAGGTAATGCAGGCCTAGTTGAGACAAACCCTTGACTGGTCAGCTGCAATTGTTTTTTGCAGGCTCTATTGTATTAATGAGGAAAATTCATGTTTATGCGTTAAAATAAATTGGTCTATACTATCATAATATAATAAGCATGTCTGGTCCAATCGATGATGAGGTACAAGTATGATGTTAGGCACTAAATAGAATATGAATGTTGCGATTATAGTGGGTTAATGCACTAAATAAAATAAATTATTTTTTAAGGAAAAATAATATAACAATCAAGATTGATTGTATAACAATATTTATTATGTGCATAGGAAAAATAGGATAACAACCAATATTGATTATTTATCCATATTTATTGTGGGCAAAAGAATTGTATATTGAACGTATACAAAAGATAATCAAAATCGAATCACGAGAAACTAGCAAAAAGAAAAACCTTTAGGAAAGATATATTCGCTAAAAAATCAAATTATTTACTATAAGAAACCATAAATTTAATAGAATTATGTCTTATGTGGCACCATATTGTTGCCATAACTCGCCGACAAGATCTTTTTGGAGTTGACAATGGATTTTTCTATCCCTAAGAACATGATGATGTTAAATGAAATCGCTAAATTCAGGTGTAGGGCCACTTGACGCTGGATCATGTGTACTTTCAGGGCAATTGTTCATAATCAAAATTTTCTTCATCATGGTCACCCCTTTCATCTTCAATAATCATATTATGTATTATGCATGCTAAGATAATTTTACCTGAGTGTTTCGATGTGGAAAAATCGTGCGGGTCCACGAATTATAGCAAATCGTGCTTAAAACACACCAAAAGCACACTCCACATCCTTCCTTGCGGACTCTTGAGCTGCAACAAATTAGTTTTCCTTGTTTTCTCATGGAGCAGAGATAGTTTTAACAAATGTAAGCCATTATGGATAAATTCCACCAGCAAGATTGTACTTCATTGCATAGTTATGACCATTAATAGTGTAATTAACGGTCAAAGTACGCCCTTGAGCAAGGTCGAAAATATAAATGATCTATTAAGTACATGTATATCATTATGAGATCCCGGTAAGCCAAAAAAAAAAGCATGCCAAATCCATAGATCGTAAGAAGCCATTGCTTCCAAAATAATTGTTGGTTCATGAAAATTTCTAGAAAAGATACCATGCCGGACAGTTGGCCAATTCTTCCACTTCCAATGCATACGATCGATGCTTCCTATCATGCCTGGAAAGCCACGTTCCTCACCAATTGCAAGTAATCTAACAATGTCATCATTGCAAGGTTTTCTTAAGTACTCTTGAGAAAAAATTGAAATAATAGTGCTGGCAAATTTCTTTATACTTTTTAATGTAGTACTTTCTCTAATCTTCAAATATTCATCCATAAAATCTGCCGTGACACCATATACAAGCATCCTTATAGTAATTGTTATTTTTTGAAGAGAAAAAAAACCAAACCTTCCATCACTATCTCATCTTTGGACAAAATAAGGTTCATTAGCTTCTACTGCAGCTTAGATACGAAGAAATAGATGACGACTCATCCGAAATCTCCTTCAAAAAATATTTGTGAGGATAAACTGGAGGATCAAGAAAATAATCATGAAATAAAATTTGGTGAGCTTGCAATCAATCATGTCTTATGAATGTGTGTAATTTTTTAGAAGAACCACTTGATCCTTGATCTTTCAAAGTAAGCCGCATCGCTATCTCAAATTCTTCATTAGAATCGAAATCAATAAGTGCCATTTTATGAAAAAGTGAACGATCCATTTCCTTATCTAACACACTACGGTTCTCATTTCCATAAAATAGCTATTTTATTTCCTTATCGGAAAATAGCTCCACCCTACGCTTTCCATTTCCAAAAAAAATCTGCAAAAAATACTAGAAATAATGACATACATAAATAATGCAAGAGACATTGCATTTGACAACATTCATAAAGTATTTTCCTTTTAGGGATGTTTTAATTTGCACGCAATGGAGACTTGGACTTCGGCTCCATTTCAAAAATGTAATCGTTATACAACGTGAGTTATTAAAGATGCAATAAAGAAATTTAATTTTCACAATAAAGAAGGATTTCAGAGGCGGACCACATTGACAAAGATAAAAGTGATAAATGAAATAAAACCTAAAGTATTAACAAATGGACTGTAAAGACCTGTATTTAGGTAGTTTTGAGAGATAGTCATTCTATGGGAATGCAACTATCTCGAACGGTAATGTAGTCGTCGATGTGAGCATTTTGACAAGATTTGGGCCTAATTCTGGGTCAGGGCCCCGAGTGGCCCAATTTTTGACTTTCCCAGGGGTTATTAGTTGACTTTGCTTTTAAGCGATCATTTGAGTGTGATAATCTCATAATAATGTTATGCTCGTTATTTCGAGCGTTTTGACGTAATTTGATTCATTTTTGGAGTTCGTGACCTTGAAGGTCAATTATTGCGGGAGGCCAATTATTGGAAGCAATATAAATAATGAAGAAACTGCCTTATCCTTTATTTTTCTTGGTGTGTACGTGCTTGAGCGAGAGAGAGAGAGAGAGAGAAGGTGAGAGCTTGGAGGAGGAGCTTGACCTTGGTGATTTGGGGCGATTGGAGCTCGTATATCGTGAAGAATCATTTTAGGTAGGTGATTCTAACTCTATATGATTCATAGTAGGCTTAGCATGATTAACTTGGGTGAAATCATGGAATTTGGGGGTGAACCCTAAGATTTGGGGGAAACCCAATTTTGGTTTAAATCTTGTGATTTAAATGCATAAAAGAGGTATTTCTGATTACATGAAATTTAGAGTTGTTTAAGACGTGTATTGGGGTGTATATCGAAATAAATGTGTTTATGAGTGTTTAGGGTTGCTTGGGTTGCCGTTATAGTTGAGAAAATTGGCAAAAACGATAGTGAACAGTGTTTTTCCTGGCTAAGTGAACATTGTTTTTTCGGACTAAGTGAACGATATTTTTCGGTGCTAGTGAACGGTGTTTTTTCGAGCTAGTTATTCCAGACTAGTGAGCAGCTTTTTTCTCGGGGCTAGTGAATAGTATTTTTCTGGGCTAGTGTTTTCGGACTAGTGAACGGTGTTTTTTTCGGGCTAAGTGATCATTGTTTTTCCAGACTAAGTGAACGGTAATTTCCGGGCTAGTTATTCCGGACTAGTGAACGATATTTTTCCGGGCTAAGTGAACAATATTTTATAGGCTAGTTATTCCGGACTAGTGAACAGTGTTTTCCCCCCCGGGGCTAAGTGAACAGTATTTTCCCGGACTAGTGAACAGTGTTTCGGATGAGTGTTGGCTTGTGAGGCTATCTTGATGAGCCTGAGAGGCTATTGTTGAAGGCTTATGAGGCAAGATTTATATAAAGCCTAAGAGGTTCCTATGTTTGAGAGACAATACTAAGGCCGAGATGCACTATGGTGCCTGAGAGGCAATCACTGTTCCTGAGGAAATATTTGTGTGACCAGGGAGGTTTGATTTCTATGTGAATGTGTGATTTTATGATTGAGTTGGTGATATATATGTAGTATTACACGAGCACATGCCTACACTATTTTATGAGTTGGGATGGGTCGAGGAGAAAGGATTCTCCTGAGCTGTGATGGCTCACCCCTCCTGTTGTGTTTGTCTTTGTGTGTTTCAGGTGCCTAAAAGAGCTAGGAGGTTCATCGGGGTGAAGACCCCGTGTGTGTTTGCTTGTTTTGTTGGGTTGTAATAATATTATGTAACCCTGTGAGGGAAATGACATGTATGAACGTGTGTTTATATTGTGGATAAAAATGAAATTATTGTATTTGTATGATATATGTGTGATATGGTTCAGGGATGGCACCCGTGCTAAGGTCCCTTTCTCGGTGTTATCACCAACCCCTTGTCCCTTCGGGTGCGGGCTTAGGGATTCACTAACCGGTTTCGTGGGTCGGATTCCGGGGGCGTGACGGATGATATCGAGCCTGGTCTAGTGGGCCTAGGGTAGTGGGGTGATTGATTACTCTTGCGTCCTTTTGAGGAGCATGGAGGGACATACCTGATCAACACGGTCCTTTATGAGCCTCCGAGGTGTACTGAGGGTAATTAGTTATGGTGTAAGTGTGCATGCATGGATAGGCACTAGTTTGCATTGAGCATATGAAATGGATTTGATGTGTTACCTGTTATGATATGATGAATCGTGTGACAAGATAGATATGTGTGCCTGTGTGACGGCCTATATGTGTGCATTGTGTGCTTGAGTTTGTTAGTGAGCCTTAGATGTGATTGACCCATGTGATGGGTATGGAATATTGAACCCTTGTTTCTTTGTGTAGTGAAAATGCCTCCAAGGAGAGTGCCACGTGCGTCCGGGGGCGATTAGTGATGAGTCTTCCACCCATGTGGCGCCGGATGCGGGGCAGTCCGCCGGGGGAAATGAGTTGTTGGCACGGCTTGTGGCCCAAGTAGGGGCGTTGAGGGAAAGTATGGGGGACGAGGTCCGGGAAGCGGTGCACCGTGAGTTAGCGGCACAAGAGGTGGTTCCACCACCACCCCGAGAGGAGGAGTCCCAGCATGAGGATAAAGTTCCGCGCGAGGCGTGGGCAACCCGACATGTTGATGAGGACGTGGTTACGAGGTTCCGAAAGGAACAACCGAGCAAGTTCCTGGGAGGAGGTGATCCAGGTGGGCGCAGAGCACCGGGCCGAGGCATATAGAGCACCTATTCTCCTTTCTCCTACCGCGAGAGGAGGATAAGGTGAGATTGGCAATCCGCCAGTTGGAGGGTGAGGCCCTAGAGTGGTGGCTTAGTGTTGTTGGGAGCCGTGATGTCCAGGCAATGTTGTGGGACGAGTTCCTTCGGCTATTTCATGATCGGTTCTTCCCCGAGTTCGTGAGGTGGCGAGAAGAGGGAAAAGTTTGCTAGTCCGAGGCGGGGGTCGAGGATAGTGCCTGAGTACGAGCGGGAGTTCGAAACCTGAGTAGGTTTACTCCAGAGATCGTGGCGAGGGATGACCGGAAGGCCCACAAGTTTACCTTGGGTCTTAGGCCTGCTCTCGCGCAAAGTTGAGATGTTCCGTTTGAGGACATATTCGAGAGCGATTGAGACGGCCCATATTGTTGAGAGGGGTCTCGACGAGGGGAGACAGGCTCATCAGGGATGACAACTCCGAGTGGATCCGATTCCAAGAGGCCCAGGATAGAGTCGGGGGCGGAGGGTTTTGTGCATGCTAGGAGTCGGGCTTCGGTGGTGCCAAGCGAGGTCCCACCTTAGTGGGAGACAAGGGGGTTTGACCGGTGGTCCACAGGGAGGTTGTTTGTCTTGTGGGGATCCAGGACATTGGAAACGGGAGTGTCCCCCAAAACATTTGACATGCCACACTTGTGGTCGAGAGGGACATCTCGGTAGAGTGTGTCGTAGCAGAGGCGTCTTGGGGGTGCTAGTGGACATCACGAGTGCCAGGGGTGACACCCAGGTTCCGAGCTCCAGTGAGAGGTCGGTTCGTCCGTGGCGAGTAGTCGGGCAGGATCTAGCCGGTCCTAGACCTCAGGGTAGGCCGGAGACAACCACAGGGAGGTAGAGGGGCCCGGAGCGGGAACCATCTAGAGGATAGAGGACAGAGGAGCGAGGCTACTGCGGTGCGGTTCATGGCGAGTGTTTGCCTTAGCCAAGACGCCATTGGAGGGGGGCAGAGCTTCCATCTCCACCCACGAGGGCGGGGCAGGACCATCCGTTGTACGAGGTCCCCTTCGATTCTCGTATAATAGTATTTGTTTTATTTAATACTTGGTGCCTCATGTTCCTTTGTTCTTGAGTCGGTAGTGGATAGCCTTGGTTTAGGGAGTGGTGAGGTAGAGAAACCTCTGTCTATTGAGTCACCGGTCGGTGGTAAGTTTGAGGTGCGACGGGTATGTCGCGATCGTTTTCTCACCGTGGGTGATGTGGAGTTGTCTTTTGATTTATATGTGATACCTTTGAGGGCATTTGATTTGATTTTGGGCATGGATTGGTTGATAGCCTTTCAAGCTACTATCGATTGTTATAGACGACGAGTGTCTTTTGTGACACCGACAAGGATTCCTTGCACCTTATTAGGTGAGTGGGATCGCGAGGCAAGTCGATCCTGGACCGATGGTAGAGCGGTGGGGCACCATTACCCATAGATTGGCAGCACTTACATTCGCCGAGGGGAATGTAGGAAAGAGAGTATGGCCGGTGGTCGTGGACCAATTCCAGGACGTGTTTCCAGGAGGAGTTGTGGAGTCTACCACCTGAGAGGGGTATAGAGTTTTGCATTGAGCGCTACCGGAGGTAGGGCCTATTTCGTAGGTGGCCTATCGGATGGGACCCTCGAGTTGAGAGAGCTGCAGAAACAACTAGAGGAACTGGAGGGCAAGAGATTTATTCGGCCGAGTACTTCGCCATGGGGAGCACCAGGTGCTTTTTGCCAAGAAGGCGGATGGGACATTGCGGTTGTGTGTTGATTACGAGAAAATTAAATCAAGTAACGGTGAAGAACAAGTACCCATTGCCTCGGATAGATGATTTGTTTGATCAATTAAGCGGGGCTCGGTGGTTTTCGAAGATAGATTTGAGATCGGGATATCATTAGTTGAGAGTCGAAAGGAGGATATCCCCAAGACAGCTTTTCGGTGTCGATATGGGCATTATGAGTGGCTGGTGATGCCTTTTGGGCTTACTAATGCACCTGCAGTGTTTATGCGATTGATGAACCAGGTTTTTGCCCCTTATCTCGATTCATTTGTGGTGGTGTTCATTGATGACATCCTTGTGTACTCCAAGACTAGATTAGAGCATGAGGAACATTTGGAAGTGGTCTTACGACTTTGAGGGAGCATCTATTATATGCCAAGTTTAGTAAATGTGATTTTTGGATGCGGGAGGTGCATTTCCTTGGCCATGTGGTATTAGCGGGAGGAGTTCGAGTGGACCCGGCTAAGATTGAGGCGGTGTCATCGTGGAGGAGGCCGGTGAATGTGTTTGAGATCGGGAGCTTTTTGGGCTTGGCACGTTATTATCGGCGCTTTGTGGAGGGGTTCTCCCGTTTGTCGGCGCCTCGAGCAGCCTTGACCCGAAAAGGGGTTAAATTTGCGTGGATCGATAAGTGTCGGCGAGCTTTTGAGACTTTGAAGGCCCGGTTGACCACCGCGCCAGGTGTTGAGGCTACCACGAGAAGGGGTGCCTTACGAGATGTATTGTGATGCATCCAGAGTTGGTTTGGGATGTGTACTAATGCGGGAGCGCAATGTGATTGCATATGGTTCGAGGTAGTTGAAACCTCATGAGTTGAACTATCCCACGCATGATTTGGAGTTGGCAGCGATGATCTTTGCTTTAAAGAGTTGGCAACATTATCTTCCTGGGGGACAGGTTCGTGGTGTATACAGACCATCAAAGTCTTCGGTATATCTTTACCCGGAAGGATTTGAACTTGAGACAACATCGTTGGGTAGAGTATCTGCAAATGTTTGATTTTACCCTTGTGTATACCCCCGGTAAAGGGAATGTTGTGGCGGTATCCTGAGTAGGAAGGGCAAGGCCGAGGTGGCCATGAGGGAATGGAAACCGATGGAGCGATTGGCTATATTGCGGCTCCAGGCTAGTACCTCCGAGAGAGGCATGGTTTTGAGTCCTATTGTTGTGGTGCCCGAGTTGTATCGGCGAGTCCGGTATGGACAATTGGGGCATATTGAGTACGAGGTACTCCGTGCACGGATTATAGCTAGGGAGTTAGCGGGAGATTGGGCCAAGGGTCCCGAGCACGAGTTAACTTTTCAGGGGCGTTTGATTGTGGCGTCTCCTCTTCGTAGGGATGTAATGAGGGAGTTCCATCGGTCCCGAGTTGCTTGTTCATCCAGGAGGCACCAAGATGTACCATTCTCTTCGGAAACATTTTTGGTGGCCTGGGATGAAGAGGGATGTAGCAGAGTTTGTTTCTGCATGCCTTACCTCGGCAGGGTAAAGGTTGAGCACCGGCGTCCAGCGGGTCTGTTGCGGCCCTTAGCGGTGGCGAGTGGAAATGGGACCACATTACTATGGATTTTGTAATAGGACTTCCACCCACCTCGGGGAGGAAGGACATGATTTGAGTTATTGTGGATCGGATGACGAAATCGGCCCATTTCCTAGCTATCGGGGAGCGGGATCCCATTGGAGCTTTGAGCCGGTTATATATTAGCGAGATCGTTAGGTTGCACGGGGTGCCCTCATCTATTGTATCGGATAGGGATGCGAGATTTACATCCCGATTTTGGGCAAGTTTGCGGGAGGCTTTAGGGACAAAGCCGAACTTGAGTACAACTTTTCATCCCGAGACAGATGGTCGGTCCCAAGAGGACGATTCGGACCTTGGAGGATATCTTTGCGAGCATGTGTGTTGGATTTTGGGGGTTCGTGGGCCACTCACCTACCTTTGGTGGAGTTTGCCTACAACAACGGCTATCGAGGCGTCCATTGGGATGACACCATTTGAGGCATTGTATGGGAGGCCTTGTTGGTCTCTATTGTGTTGGATTGAGGTGGGCAAGGCCGCTCTATTGGGACCATAGTTGGTCCAGGAGGCCACTAAGAAGGTAAAAATGATTCGTCGGCGTTTATTGAGCTGCAAAGTAGGCGAGAAATCCTATGCGGATCGAAGGCGAAGGCCTTTAGAGTTCTCGGTGGGTGATCATGTATTCCTTCGTGTGTCCCTGAGGAAAGGACATCGACGGTTTGGAAATGGCTCCAAGTTATCGCCGAGATTTATTGGCCCTTTTGAGATATTAGACCAGATTGGTCCTGTGGCATATCGATTGGATCTTCCGTCACGATTGAGCAGGGTGCACAGGGTGTTCCACGTATCTCAATTGCGGAAATATCATCCACACCCAACTCATGTGATTGATTGGGGTGATCTGGATATTGTTGATGATATCTCTGTTGTTGAGGTTCCTATTCGGGTGTTGGACAGGCGGGAGAAGCTTTTGCGAGGCAAAGCTATCCCTTTGGTTCGTGTCTTGTGGAGACACCGTGGCATGGAGGAGGAAATATGGGAACGCGAGACGGAGATGCGGGAGCATTACCCCGAGTTATTCGAGGACGAACAATCTTGAAGGAGGGAGATAGCGAGAGCCTTATATGGTATGTGTATGTATGCTTATTGTGTGTGTTTACTATTTTATCATTCTCGTATGGTTGGGTGTTATATATATATGGCATTGTGCATAGGTGATATGCGGTGTTTTGAAACCGTGTTGAAATTTGGGCTTTTGGGCTTTGCGGATTTGTGTGTTGCACATATGAGATATGTGGATTTGTGTTAATCATATGGGATATGGGTTTGTGTTGCATTTGTGATTGTGTTGCATATATGAGATATGACATTAGTTTGTGTTTTGTTTTGTTTCACATATGTGATATGTGGTGTTAGTCATATGTGATATGACACTTTGTGGTGTGGAATATATGGGATATATGTGGTCTAGGTGATTATATATGATATGTGGGTTTCTTGTGGGGTTGTTTAGGCCTGTTTCGACTTGTTGTGAGTGAGCTATGTGATGAGTGACATGTGGGTGGCATGTTTGTGAGTTTTGATGTTATGTGGGGACTTTGCATTTGGATTTTGTAATGAATTTGTTGAGTTTGAGTGTGACTTTGTGTTGTTGTTTGACTCCTATATTTCTTTTCGAGGATGAAAAGTCTTTAAGGGGGAGAGGATATAAAGACCTGTATTTAGGTAGTTTTGAGAGATAGTCATTCTATGGAAATGCAACTATTTGGACGATAATATAGTCACAATGTGAGCATTTTGACAAGACGTGGGCCTAATTCCAGGTGGGGGCCCAGAGTGGCCCAATTTTTGACTTTGCCAGGGGTTATTAGTTGACTTTGCTTTTAAGCGATCATTTGAGTGTGATAATCTCATAATAATGTTGTGCTCGTCATTTCGAGCGTTTTGACAGATAATTTGACTCATTTTTTGGAGTTCGTGACCTTAAAGGTCAATTATTGTTGGGAGGCCAATTATTGGAAGCGGTATAAATAATGAAGAAACTGCCTTATCCTTTATTTTTCTTGGTGTGTACGTGCTTGAGCGAGAGAGAGAGAGAGAAGGTGAGAGCTTGGAGGAGGAGCTTGACCTTGGTGATTTGGGGCGATTGGAGCTCGTAGATCGTGAAGAATCATTTCAGGTAGGTGATTCTAACTCTATATGATTCATAGTAGGCTTAGCATAATTAACTTGGGTGAAATCATGGAATTTGGGGGTGAACCCTAAGATTTGGGGGAAACCCAATTTTGGGTTGAATCTTGTGATTTAAATGCATAAAAGAGGTATTTCTATTGATTATATGAAATTTAGAGTTGTTTAAGACGTGTATTGGGGTGTATATCGAAATAAATGTGTTTATGAGTGTTTGGGGTTCTTTGGAGTTCTTTGTTATAGCTTGAGAAAATTGGCAAAAACGATAGTGAACGGTGTTTTCACAGGCTAGTGAACGGTGTTTTTCCAGGCTAGTGAACGAGTGTTTTCTGGACTAAGTGAACGTAATTTTCCCAGGCTAGTTATGCCGGACTAGTGAACAATGTTTTTCCGGTGCTAGTGAACGAGTTTTTTCCAGGCTAAGTGAACGGTCCCCCCCCTAAGTGAACGATAATTTCCCGACTAGTTATTCCGGGCTAGTGAATAGTAATTTTTCGGGCTAGTTATTCTAGACTAGTGAGCGATATTTTCCAGGGGCTAGTGCACAATGTTTTCCGAACTTGTGAACAATTCCCACCCCCCTGGGCTAAGTGAACAGTATTTTTCGGACTAGTGAACAATGTTTCGTAACGGTGTTATCGGATGAGTGTTGGGCTTGTGAGGCTATCTTGATGAGCCTGAGAGGCTATTGTTGAAGGCTTATGAGGCAAGATTTATATAGAGCCTAAGAGGTTCCTAGGTGAGATGCACTATGGTGCCTGAGAGGCAATATCGTTCTGAGGAAATATTTGTGTGACCGGGGAGGTTTGATTTCTATGTGAATGTGTGATTTTATGATTGAGTTGGTGATATATATGTAGTATTACACGAGCACATGCCTACACTATTTTATGAGTTGGGATGGGTCGAGGAGAAAGGATTCCTACCGAGCCGTGATGGCTCACCCCTCCTGTTGTGTTTGTCTTTGTGTGTTTCAGGTGCCTACAAGAGCTAGGAGGTTCATCGAGAGGTGAAGACCCCGTGTGTGTTTGCTTGTTTTGTTGGGTTGTAATAATATTATGTAACCCTGTGAGGGAAATGACATGTATGAACGTGTGTTTATATTGTGGATAAAAATGAAATTATTGTATTTGTATGATATATGTGTGATATGGTTCAGGGATGGCACCCGTGCTAAGGTCCCTTTCTCGGTGTTATCACCAACCCCTTGTCCCTTCGGGTGCGGGCTTAGGGATTCACTAACCGGTTTCGTGGGTCGGATTCCGGGCGTGACATGGACGTCGTTGGAGAAGATTGATGTTCGGTGCGTATGAGAGATGGGGTTAGAGGGAGCGGAGATAGAGATCGACGTTCTTGGATTGAATGAATGTTGCGGACGAGAGAGATTATAGAAGAAGGGTTACGCTAAAAACGGCAAGGCCGTTAAAAATATAACCGACCTTTTAAACAAAATAATATTTTAGTAAGAGTGTTGAAATTTTATTGAGTCCATTATTTTATGATATCAAATGAGACTAGCTATAATATATAAAACTCAATTCCTTAGCTAAATTATAACTAAAGTTTATTGAGTCTACTACTAATGCTCTAAACTTTCATTAGAAAACCGCAAATGTCTTGCGCCACCCTTTGACACTTGTTTTCTCGACATTTAATTAGACCCGTTGTAATTGGTTCCCATTTTTGTAGTTTTCCTAAAAAAAAAAAATAATTTAAAGAGATAATTGAAAACGGTAGGCCCCATGGTATTTAAATTGGATTCAAGATGATTTTAAAAAACGATAAGTTCGGTATTAGTTTATTTTAATTTAATAATAATATAATTTTAAAAAATAGTGAGTTCATAGATATTTAAAAAAAATTATTTTTAATTATATATTTTTTGTATTAAAATTTAAATTTTATTCTATCGGAAGATTCGAATAATTTTATTATTATTTATTTTTAATTTTTTTCTATTTTATTACTTGAGCCTACCCACTAAAAATATATAATTTTTTAAATTTATTATGTGACTCAATTTTAATATATATATATATATATTAAAATATATTTTCTCTACTACCAAATATAAATTATTTTTAAATTATAATTTAATATGAGCTCCAACAAAATTCAGAATACAGAATACAAAAATCAAAACTCATACCAAACAAACTCAAACAAAATATTAACTGCTTTGTTGACGCAGAAAAGTATCAAAAATTTTTTTCCCACCAATTGGATGACATTGAAATGAAATAGTAGGCAAAGAAAATACGTGAACTATCTCTAACAAGTTGCCTAAAAATCTTATGGAAAACCTATGGTATAGACAGAATTTCAATTATACCCTTGAAAATAATATGCCGTTAGTTACATGAAAAAATAAAATAATAATAAACATAAAATAATTTTCCTTTCATATTCCTTTTCTATCTTTTTTTACCCTAACCAATTGTCTAATGGAAAATTAAAATTTCACTTTTTTTTCTTTTTATCAATTTTCTTTTCATATTTTTTTCACGTGTTTTTTCTAATATATTTTTTATGTTTTGCCAAGCGAATAAATGTTTATAAAATAATAATAATACAACTCACAAGTTTTGAAAGATGCCCACGAAAGTTTATTATATGGTGGTGGTGGTGGTTTTTATTGAAAGATGCCCACGAAAATTTATACAACTCACAACTAATAATAAATATTTGGTGGTGGTGTTTTTTATTTTTATTTTTAAAATATAATAGCTAAAAACAATAAAAGTTTATTTTTACTTTTTATCTAAAAATTGAAAATAATATTTATTATTTTTAATTTTATGGTTTGTATATCCCATTTTAAAAACTAAAAAAAAAAGAGACAAAACATACCTGCCTTAAAGTGTATTGAGGGCAAAAATGAAAATAAAAGGAAAGTCTGTAATAGTCAGCAAAAAGGTGAAGAAGAAAATTCTTTGGTGGGTTTGTTGCTTTATATCTGGGCCCTCCAGATTTGACTCTCTCTCTCTCTCTCTCTCCGAACCGTTTCCACATTCAAAGTCGTTCAGATTTTTCAAATACATCTACAGTCGCCATCGAACGACAATTCGTACTCGCATTGCAAGGCCCAAAACCAAGCCCCATACCAGGTTCCTCCAAGGTTTGTATGTTCACACTTCAATCTTGTTCCTAGTTTTTGCTTCATCGTGTTGTTCTTCAGTTCGGATTCTTCGTTTTTTTGTTTCCTTTACTGGTTTCCGCATTTCCAGATGTAACTGTTTTGGAGTTCTCAGTTAATTGTCCTGATTTTATACGATACCGTGTTAATCACTGCCGCAGTTATACCAAGTCTGAATCTGAGATTATGTGCTTATGATTGTTTATGCCAACTTTGTCATAATTCGAGAAATTTTCGTTACGTCTTTTTTTTTTTCCTTTGGTTCTGATTATTCGATTTTTAGTTGATTTGGAGTTCTGGGTCAATCCTCTTAATTTTTGTAGGGTAGCATGTTGTTCTGAGATTTTTATATTTAAGTTGAACTCTGTTCTGAATTATTGTTTCTACTGCAATTGTTGAAGATTGTTTACTTGGTTCTTTTTAAAATTCGGTTGCCAGTTTACAGGTTCATAGTGTAGTTACTTCTTAGTTTTCACTTCCCAGCCATTTTTTTTAGTTTTATAGGACTTTTTTGTTGATGTTTTCAGTTGTTGTTTTGAAACGCTGTGATGGGATCACTGATGATGGGTTAGCAGCAGTAGCTGAGTTCGCTTATGATGGATTATTGGTGCTGGGAAAAAATCTGGGCTTCCTTCGTTTTTGGGTTGTTCCCGCATTGGACCTTTAATTCCATGTGAAAATCTTAGTCATGGGTCGTGTTTGATAGACGAAGACATAAGTACAAGCTACATAGAAATATAAATTTGGGTATCTTTTTTCTTTAAAATTTGGGCACATTATTATTAATGATGGTAATAATAATGTTTTTTTGACATGCATTTTGTTTCACATATTATTATAATTTTTTCAAAACAAAAATTCAATATTATATACCGAAAAATGAAATTGAAAATTATACCAAATCAGATACCTACTCTAATCAAATAGTTTAAATCATTCAGTGTTTAGGATTCAGCAACTTTTATTTGGTGGTATTTAGCATTTAGCCTTTAGCACTAAGAGTAAACAAATGCAACTGAATTGTATTTGGTAATGAAATTGTCTATATAATTCGCTTTTGATTTCTTTTAACAAGTTTGGCATGATTGTGAAAAAAAATGATTCATTGTTTTGTTCTGTGATTTTGATTTTTCGGTTTTTAGTTATGTTACTGATTTCGAGATCAGTACCGTAGTTTTGTTGAGTGAGACTTAGAATTTAGTTTAATATTGTCATTAAGTGTTATTTCTAGTGTAACTTTCAATATTATGTGTTTCTGATTGTTTCACTGTAAATTACCAGTCAATTGACTTTTCAAGGATATATTTGATTTGTTCTTCCTCATACGCTACACACTACGTTCGTAGATGACAAAATTAATTCATTACTTGATTTCACTAACTTCAGTTGTAGGATATATATTTTTGAACACCAAGGCCTCCTTTGGTACATTGTTTCTAAATGGGGATTCTGTTTTCAAATCCTAAAAACGCAGGTCGCATAGCATTATAATATGATTAATATTTGAGTTGTGTTTTGAAAATATGTGGTCCTGAATATGTTTTTAAAACTTATTTCTAACTGTTTTTTGTTTCTAAATCTAAATTCAATTTTACTGGAATTTTTTTTCTTTTTTTTTTTTCTATTTTATTATCTGAATCCATTATATTTTATTTTATTATTAAATATATTTTTATGAAATCAATTAAAAAAACACTTTTAAAAAACTCATTTTCTTTCCTATAAAATAAAATTTATTTAAAAAATTTAAAATTTAATACGAACTCTAATACGAATTCAAAATCATGAAAACATAATACAAAAATTAAAACACATACTAAATGAATCTCAAGTTTTTGTGCATCATTTTCATAGCATTTTTCTTGCCCTGAGATTACCTTTTTTGATATCTATATATATATATATATGTATGTATTGAGAGAGAGAGAGAGAGGAAGTGTGTGTTGATATATTGTGAATGTGTGCGTCATCCTTAACATGTGCACTGTTAATCTGAGTTGTTAGATGTTAAATTTAACGGTTTAGATTTAATTTTCGTTTAACTATAGCAATTCACTGTAGTAGAACTACAGTTGAATGAAAATTAGATTTGAATTGTTGGATTTAAATCGAACGATTCAAGTTAACCATGCGCACCGTTCCCACGTTCACAATTTATCATTATATATACATATATATATGTATATATATATATAAAGATCACTTGCCCTCCTATTTTCAATTTTTCATTTTCTATATATTTGTTTAATCCTTTGCTGATGAATTCTGTTAGTTACACATAATTATAAAAAAAAAACTAATAATAAAAAATCAAAAGGGTTTCCTAACTTTACATACTATTTGATTTCTTCTATGGCAGTATCTTTGGGACAGAATTTTCCCTGCAAGATGTTCTCTGTATTTGAATCCAAAACATTACCAAATAATGATTGATCAAGCTAATTTGGTTATACTTGGTGTCTCCATCGGTCTCTCTGTTGGCATTGTGATAGCTTGCCTTCTATTTTTTGGAATAAGATGGTTCAGAAAGCGTCCCAAGCTTCAACAAAATGTGAATGAACGCGGTGCAGCTGCAGTTCCAATCCGCACTAATGGCTTTGGCACAAGCATCGACTATTCTGCATCTCTCACAGATTCCATTGCTGGTCTAGAACATAATTATCCTCTCAGAACGCAGGTCCCTTGGCAGGGTCATCTGAACAAAGATCGATTTGCTTCAACTTCTGGCATACCAAGATATTCTTACAAGTATGTGATTCTTTGAACCTTGAACAAGATTCTAGAGTTATAGTTTGTGGAGTTGGTGCACCAAATTTATCTTCCTACATTGAAGTCCCTGTTAAATTTTTGTTTGAGTATTCAGTATTCACAAATTCATCAGTAGATCATAAGATAAATCAGGAGTATAGGAAAATTTTGTTTATCTTAAAATATAATTTACTCAATTAGAATATACCAACTAGCAAAAAAATTAGTTTGTTCTTGTTTTGTTCTAAACTTTGATTTGAAATACTTGCAAAGTATTAAATGCAGAAGGCAAACTTTTCTAACTCATGTTAACTTTATTATATTATTAATACTTTAATTTTGGGTTACAATCAACCAAACAACTTAACATATTGTCTAACTTTACAAAAACAAAAAACTATTCTAATCTCAATTAAACACCGAGAAAATTTTGAAACAAAAAATACAATGATGAACTTTAAGAATTCTCTTAATCGGTCAAGTATTATATTGTAATCCTAAAACCTTTTATGTAGTTTTGTGCATTTATACGGAAAATTAATTAGGTTACACCTTGAACTAGATTTAAAAATTTCATTGATGACATTTCTCAATCTTTGAAGTTTGAAGGTGATGTTAGGGTGTTCAAATCAAAAGGACGAAATCTCAATTGTTGATTTCAATCAATAGGGTGTTCTAAAAGTAGTTTCCTAAACTTGGTGTTTAAGTATTTCATAGTTCTCAAAGTGATGCCTAGGCGACGGCAGCACTAGAGAAACACTTGGGCATTGGGGTGCCTAGTTGTGACAATGAAAGGCACCTGCCATGGCGATTGCCTCATCTAGGCTATGCTCGGGGTGAGCTTTTTATTTATTTGTTATTTTCGAAAGAAGGGACAAAATGACAATGTTTTGTGCCTTGTTTTATTCATTTTTTAAGAAAATTGTGTCATGTACCTCTTTGCCACCACTATGTCATTTTTGGCTCTTGGTCCTTTGACTTACCACAAGCTAGGGTTTATCATTAACCTCAATGAATCACAACTTCCATCCTTTGTTGTCAAACAAAATCGACGTTCTTATTTATTTTCTTCTCTGCCGCACGATATCTTCTTTTTCGTTCTTTGTAGTCTATTTTCTTCTCCGCGCAACATCAGCTTTTTCGTTGATTTCTTTTCTGTCGGTCATCTATTGTTGCTTTTGCCGCTTCCCTTTCCCTCCATAGTGACTGAGATTGTCGCTGCTCAAGGCCTCTCTTCCTCTCTAGCAATGATTTGCGATTGACCGATAGTAAGTTGTTAAATTTATTTTCTACGTCAATCACTTAGGAAGACCAACATGATTTATTTTCTACTTTTTATTTTTTAATTCAATATTTTGTATTTTAAATTTCAACATTTTATTTATTTTAATATTTTAAATATATGTGAAACTTCTTAAATTTATTAATTTATGCATCAACTTTATTTTTTTATCTCTATGTTACAATGTTAAAAATTAGAATGAAAATTCATATATAGAAAAATATATATATATTACAAATGCCTAGATCTCCTCACCGAGTCGGACCCTCCAACGCTTAGATCTCCTTGTCGCTTTGAGTACTATGAAGTATTTTGCATGCAGAGCTCCATTTTGAGTAAAGTATTTTTACTGAAAAGTCAGTCAAAATCGCCTTCAAGTGTTCCTGAGTTAAAGGAGCTTACTGAGTAATATGCAAAATAAATCTCATCGAGTAAACTTATTAAGGTGACTATGGATTTAAAATTGTTCATGTTGAGTATTGTTCATGCAATATGAGTGTTGTTTTCCTTTGCTTCCTGAACTAAGATTCCTGAAACCCTATGTGGAGTTGTCTTTTTGGAGTTAGCTTTTGGATTCAACACTTGCTTACTGAATCACTCCTTATTAAGTAGCAGTCCGAACATCTTGAATAAAGCTTTCGAAAACTCCTTACTGAAATAGTTTACTATGATATCTTGTGGAAATGCTTTCTGAAACGCATTCTAAAACTCCTTTCTCTTATGGCTTTCATAGTTGTGCATACTAAATAAACTCCCTAAGTTATAAGCTTATAGAGTTATTCTTTCTGTGTAAATTTTCAAAAAATCTTTTCTAAGTAGTGTATGTGCGAATAAAGGCTTTCAGAGTAATGCTCTCTGAATAACAAACTTACTTACTCCAGTTTATTGAATAGTAAGTTTTTGAAGTGGTTTCAAATTAAAGCTTTTGTGAATAACCTTCTAAGTAGTGGTTAGTAGCCATTCAGTAATTGAGGCTTTTTAGAAGAAACATATTAAGTCTTGAAACTTTTTATCTTGAAACTCCATAAAAAATTGTTACATACTCTTTCAAAATTATTTTGTGTTTTGTTGAGTATCAAATCCATATTAAACTTTTTATTTGTAGGATCAGTTAACAGAGTACTCACATGTCATTTTCAACTAAACTAGTAGCAAACCCTATTGCATTATGATTCTAATAATATTGAAGTTAACAATCGGTTATAATTGTTTCTTCCTTTCGACTTTTTAGGGATGTCCAGAAAGCTACTCAAAACTTCACAACTATTTTGGGACAAGGATCATTTGGTCCAGTGTACAAAGCTGTAATGCCCAATGGTGAAATCATTGCTGCGAAGGTTCTTGCTTCTAATTCAAAACAGGGTGAGAAAGAATTCCAAACTGAGGTAATGACAAGATTGGAAGTATTTACACTGGGAAGAATATTTTGTATGCTTATTCCTCCAGGACTACATTTTTATTGCGAGTGAAGAAATAATGCTGTTTTGGATTGGGGGAAGTAATACTGGAATGGAAGCAGTGATTTCACTTCTTAACCATATGGCAGTTCCAGTCCACTAAGACAAGATATTTATCATTACATCTCTCCAAGTGTGGAATCATGTCATCATTTTCAGATATACACCTCGCAAATGGAGAAAGGAAAACGAGAAAATTAATAAACATGCATATTCAAATATCTAATTTGTTTCAATAGTTATTTCAAACTCTTGAGATCATTGAGGTGATGTTCTTCCAGCTTTTACGTAGTTTATTTAATTACTTTTGGGGGCTATGTAAATGTGAGTTTGTTTCTTTTTCATATATATTTTTTCAGCTGCCCATAGATTACCCTTTTTCTGTTTCCTTTCTGCAGGTATTGTTGCTGGGTAGGCTGCATCATCGGAATCTTGTTAATTTATTAGGATATTGTGTGGATAAAGGACAGCACATGTTACTTTATGAGTTTATGACTAATGGAAGCTTGGAAAATATTTTATATAGTAAGCTTAAAAGTCCGATGCCTTACTTCCTATATATCTCAAATGTTTTTTGTTTTTGTTTTTTTAAACGTGTAATAATGGAAAAATCAGATGCTGAAGATTGGTGAGTGCTATTTTGTGAGGCTGTCATTTACTTGCGATCATACTTCAGTGGCATTAATCTGATGTAGAGACTTATGTACTGATCCAAAAAGTTGAGGAAGTGTCTTCAATAAATCTTTAGCGTAACAAATGTCATTTTTATAGTATTCAAATGAGGCAGACACTTATTAACTGAAGAGTTAAAACTTTGTGATTCAGTTTACCCCTGTTGCATTCGTGACACTGCTTAGCATATGGCAACACAGCACTACCCAATGAGCTCTAGTGTGTGGATAAATTGAAAATGTATTTAAAGCTGACACATTTTTTTAGGATGTATTGTTAAAATTTGAATTACTTACCCAGTCTTTATTGTTGTATTAGTATGTTTTATTTATTTTTCCCATTTGTAATGATGATTTGCAATTGGCATACATGCTCTTAGATGAAGAGAAAGAAGTATTGAGTTGGGATGATAGACTTCAAATTGCCCTTGATATCTCCCATGGAATCGAATATCTTCATGAAGGGGTATGCTATACTATTTCCCGTTTCTTTTAGTATAATTATGGTCTCCTTCCTTTTCCATATCTAACAAATTCCCAGTACAGGCAGTCCCCCCTGTCATACATCGGGATTTGAAGTCTGCCAACATTTTGTTAGATCATTCAATGAGAGCTAAGGTAAGCAGGTCACATACAGTTAACTACTTCCATTCTTTATGTGTTGTATATTCTTAAATAACCGATATATCAGATTATGCACAGAAACTATGTTACATAAAGAGACAAATAGCTCACTTTATTTTGGAGGATGTATTCAACAAAGGCACACTTCACCGATATGTTGTTAGTATATATAATAATAAAATTTGCCACCTGTAATTATTGAGTCCACATTTGAAACATTCTACTGTTGTATAGTTCCTGACATGTCATGCATTTATATTTTGGCTGTTTAAATAGGTTGCTGACTTTGGGCTGTCAAGGGAAGAAATTTTTGATGGACGGAAGTCAGGCCTGAAGGGAACGTATGGCTACATGGACCCTGCTTACATATCTACTAACAAGTTCACAATGAAGAGCGACATCTATAGTTTTGGTGTTGTCATCTTTGAACTCATCACAGCCATCCACCCACACCAAAACCTGATGGAATATGTAAACCTTGTAAGTTTTTTCTGTTCAGAAAGGTATTCATTTAAGTTCATTACAGTTCACTGATTATAAATTCTCATTTGCCTTTACATGTTCGAACAATAAAACACTTGTTTTTATCGGGTGTTCAAGGCGGCTATGAGCTCAGATGGAGTTGATGAAATACTTGATAAGCACCTTGTTGGGCAATGTAGTCTTGAAGAGGTGAGAGGTCTAGCTCGCATTGCTCACAGATGCCTACACAATTCACCGAGGAAACGGCCTTCAATTGGTGAAGTTTCACCAGCTATCTTGAAAATCAGACAGCGGCGGATTGCCAAATCAGATACAATGTCTTTAGTTGGAGGAGATATTTCACGGGTTGTAAGCCGGATAGAACTTCAACAACTGGAGTTGAGTAAGATGACCAGCATAAATGTTGCTTGAAGTTTTTTGTCTCTCTACCTTGGGCTGTTCTTTGGTTTCTTTTACCTAAACTTTTGCAGAATGAGTGTTCTTAACTAACCATGGTGCAGTCTTCATGGCCTTCTGAAGCTCCGTCTACAGCAGAGATGGATCTCTCTATTGCAGCAAGGGTAAGAAGGCTGTACCTTCAAATATGTTTTTTTCTTTCGTTACAGTTAGGTTTAGGTTTACTGGGATCATTTTTTTCTTTTTTCTTTTTTCTTTTTCATGATCAAGGGGGAATTCCACAATAAACAGATCATTACAGTGGAAATGTCTAGCTAATCCATTTCCCCTTGACATGAACTCAATCTCTCTCTTTAATTGTCACATTAATCACTAACCGCTGACCAGGTGATCAAATATATGGAATGCGCTGTTCATTCATGAATGTGCTCGTTTTTTGTGGTTGCAAGTTTTGTGATTTGGTAGGAGCTGAAACTGTGATTCCAAAGCATCCCATGATGAACCAATTGATTATTGTAGTGGCAAAGCAAACTGCTTCCAACCTTACTTTTCCAAGTTAAAATGTCCCTCAAAACTCCTGCATAAATTAGTAGCAGATGCAAAGCTTTCGCGTGAGGCAAAAGCTTAAGCTTAAGACAAAAATCACGCTTCCATATGTTTAGTATATGCGGTCTTTTTGGAGGAATGTGTTATAATAGTCACTGGCGGGAAGAGTTGTTGTGGGTACGCAGGTCAAACAGGCGCCGGCGAGCAGATCTCGCAAATCTAACCACCACGCAGATGAATTTGGGCGCGGCACGTGCATTAGTGTCAGTTCCGGTAAATCCGATTTTAGTCGTGTTGCATGCGAGTGTCCAAAAATGCGAATTTTTTAATTTTACTAACGCAATTTAAAAGTTTGAAACAAACAGCTTTTCATCTCCTCCTTTACCTTTGGATTTGGATTTTATCCCGAAAATGGACATGTAATGGGAATTCTATTCATCTCCTCATACAGGGCTTAAACTAGTCATTGAAATGGATATGCAATGTTGAAAAATTGGCTTATCATTTGGTCTTGAATAATTGGATCCAAACCATACAATGTGCCCATGCAAACAAAGTGTACCAATGAGTGGATATTACTAAATCAAATAGAACACAAGTATACAAATTATAGAAAAGATCATGTCTGCATGGAAAACCATGTATGGATCTTCATTGATTGCTCCCAATTCCTTTCAATTAATTCTATCTCCTCCAAGGAAACATGATACAATTTATTATCTTTAAGTAGATAATTTAACATCTTATCTATTTTTTTTTTTAAAAAGATGCATTTATAACTAACATTGAATGGTTCAAAGTATAACTCCAACTTAGAATGCACGAATTCAACTTTGTAACATATTAAAATAGTAATTTAATTAAATTAATATACTTTTTGTCTTGAGTTGTTTCCTAGTAAGGCTATTTTATATAGCCTTTTCAATTATATTTTATGCACACATCCTAGCTAATTCTTGAGTATTCATAGTTTTTATTTGTTTTAGTGTTATCTGTGTGTTTGACAGTTTCTTGAGATATTTGATGAGTTTCAGGCATTTCATACAAAAATAAAGCAAATTTGTACTATAAGATAGTGCCTCAACCATACCACTCATAAAAATGACTATTTTTTTAACCATGAGCTAATTTTAAGCCACAACATCACTTCGTAAGTTTGGAGTTTATAATTAACCAATCTCATCCCCAGCTATTTTTTCTTAGTTTTGAGAGACATAAACCCTGGTCTTAGGTTATTAGATTATGAGAATTATTTTATATTCACCGTTCATCATATTTCATGCTTCATCGATGATTCAAAGGTATAGAAGACTGAGACTTCCTTCTTTCTCTTTCTGATCTTAATACTCATGTTCACGAATTATACTTTTATTGCTTACAACAAGATAGAACGCAAGTATTTTTTAAATTTTATAGCATAAAAGTATCCCAATGCCCAATTTATTTCTTAACTTTTAGTCTTGCACCCCCAGTGAAACCAACATTGCTTAATTTAAGTTGCCGCTTGCGACCTTTATCAGAGACCTCATCTTCATCCAGTTTATCAGATTCCCTACAAACCAAAAACTGATTATAAGCAGTGCCCGATCTGATTTATAATTGCAAGCACACATTTCTGCCTAAAATTCAACACTGAACCTGCTCCCATAGTTATAGTTATTATTTAAGGCGCACATATATGATAATAATATAAACATAGACATATTATCTCATATGATATATAACATCAAACTCAAAAAAAAAAAAACTATATTTTACATTTTATTTTTTCTAGATAATAACATTATATATATATATGTGTGTGTGTGTGTATTACATCGGCATCAACAAAGAAAAAAAATCACTCATACATATATTAGATGAAAATGAGCACAAAAAACCCTGCGCCAGAAGGCGGAACACACCAAAAAAAGGTGAGCACAAAAGAACCCCAAGGAGGAAAAAAAAAAAAAAAAAGTCTCGTACTCGTACAGCTTGCAGCAGCAGCACTGGAGAAGAAGAAGAAGAAGAAGAAGAAGAAGAAGAAGAAGAAGGAGAGAGGAAGAAGAAGAAGCAGCAGCACTGGGGCGATGTTGTTGTCGAGAGAGGAGAGAGGAGAGAGGAGAGAAGAACAGAGAAGAGAGAAGAAGAAACAGAGAAGAAGAACCTGTCGCGTATCGTCGAGACCTAGGGCTTTGCTGGAGTCGTCGCCGGAGTCGTTGCGGGAGGCGCCGCTAGAGGCTTCGCTGGAGGACTGAAGCGAAGGGACGATCGTCGACTCTTTTCGTTTATAGTCACCGTAGACGCCTCGCTTTCTCAAGGCGTGCCTTCTCTCAACTGCACCTTGAGAAGGCGTACTTCATTTGCGCTTGGCGGAACTCGCCTCGCCTGTGCCCGCCTGTGTCTGGCCACCTTTAATGACTATGCCTGCTCCACCAAGATCTAACTTGTCCAACACTAAAAGTATTAGACAAAAGAAATCTATAAAATTTCCCTCATTCATATTAAGTTTATTTTCTCGGCTGGTTTGGACAACTGATTGAAGGGACGGTGAACACCTAAAATATGCATGCATGCATGCATGCTGGGAAGCAATTTTAAATATATGAAAAAAGTTAAGAATTATTTTCAGCCAGATTAATAGATGCTGCTCGGATAATGTCCATAAAATTTCACTGAGATGTTCTTGAATCAACCATTTAAAATACACCACCAGACATGTTGATTATATTACTTTCTCAATGAAAGTGAATATGTATTAAAACTAAATTATAGCTGTGTACTGAAGTTAGGAATCCTGTATAACTCAGAAGACCAAGTATATAGATGGAAAACATACCATAAGACTTGGACAATGTCTTTGTAGAAGGCAGTGCATGTTCCCCAGCTAGAACCGAACCAATGTTGGGAACCCAAATACAGAGTGCTTGTGGTGGTTCAACCAGGCCTTTGTTTGAGGATCTGAACACATGAAAACATAATAAAAGTCCACTTTACATAGGTTGAAATAACAAAATTGAGCCATTTAAAATACAAAATGCTGTGATGCACCTGTATGTGCAAACAATTGGATGTCTGTAGACGTGTATTTGATGGACTATTATTGAGTTGTAAATATATGACCCGCAGAAGAAATCCAAGTGCATGAAATTGGGCCATCAAATGAACAACGAACATAAGACATAATCAATGAATTTCGGTGTGAGGTTTTAAATTCAAATCAACAGTCCAAATTTCAATTCAGAAACAAAGAAAGTACCCTGGAGTATGCACTACCTCCAGGGTACCCAGATCCAAAACTTCGGTGCATGTTTTCAGCTGTTTCTTCTAGCACCCAATCCCTCAAGGCACGATCTCTTGTAACCTGTGATAAAACGGAAGATATCATCACTAAGAGTTTTTCCAACAGAAACTGCAGTTAGGAAACTTCAGTGGAGTGAGCTCACCTTTGCAACTATGCTGGCCCCACTTACAACTGGATAAAGACTATCAGCTTTCTTTGCAACAACAAATTTCACACCTGGAAATCTTTCAGACAATTTAACTCTATACTTCTCTGGATCACCCACTGTATCCAAATAAACCTGAAATGGTCGCACGTATAAATGCTTGAATTTGCGCGTTCCCTTGTCAATTACATTCTAATGCCGCCACAATATTGCATTTAATTTAATACTTCATGTTGGCTGTTTTCATGAAATTACATATTTGAAGAAACTATGTTGAGCGCATATCAATGTCTCCATGTAGATTAATTTTAAAACTGCCATTTGAATTTTCATTCGTTTTTGGATTTTTGCTAAGTTTTATAATTATAGTGACAACATAAGAAACAAAAAAATTGATAAAAATTTCTTGTTCCCCTCAAGTTACTATGTCGAAAGAGAGGGAAAGAAGAGGATAAAAGACAATTTAACAGAAAGTAACCCTAACAATCAAATCATAATTTTCAAAACCTACCGTTACAATAGGACGATTGATACAAGCCTACACGCAACTAAAGCAAAAACCCAGTACTGTTGTCTCATGAAAAAACTAGTAACCACAATCAAAAGACCATAATAAATGTTATTTATTTATTCTATAAATAAAGGCTTTAATATGAAATAAAAATAAAATGACACAAAAATTCCAAATAGGAATAAATTCCTCAATCATTCTCCACAAATTGGAAAACATTTTACCTTAAATTTTAAATAGTATGAATACAATAATTTTTATCTTCTAAGTTGGTAAAAGCTCGTAACTAGTGCACAAGGCTCCCTCATTTCTAGAGGTAAGGCCCCAATGTGATTGGTAGCAAATTTGAAATCAAGGTTTGGTAATTAACATTACTCCCCAAAAGTTGATAATGGAAATGTGAAACATGTTCGTTAAAACCCTAGCATTTTAATCTCATCAACAACAAACACTCAGAACAGCCCAGTCAACAAAGCGAAATGGAGCCTTCTAGTGTGCTGAAACTGCTCCAACACTTCAACCAGATCATGTAGAAAATTCACCTCACATTCATGTAGCACTGCCTCCATTTTTCAATTCAAAGCAAAGGTGGTCAAAAGATGCAGGAAAATCAAACTAAATTTAAGCTAAAATTCAATTTTACCAACACTAGACAATATTTCTTTAAACAGTGAAAATATGGCCTCTGCCATTCAAGTTGGCAATCAATGCCATAATATTAATTTCAACTTCAAAAGGTAGTCAAAAAAACCAAACTTTACCAACTCCCAGTCATTATAAAACAAAATTTTGAAACTGTAGGATTGAATTTGGGAAATTTAAAGACCCTAGATGAAGGTAAGCAATAAAAAGGCAAATATGGAGATGGGATGCCCATCCAATCCTCCGGTTTCCTACCTCCAATTCCCTGTCAGCTACGTCCACCCTGGGCCCTCCAGTCCCTACCACTTCATCCACTCAAAAACCCATCAACCCTCCAATAAACTCTACCACCTCATGTCTTCCTCCACCAATGTCATGAATGATGAATTTGGCTAGGTCTCCAAGACTGGTAATATCTCCAGGGATGAAGTTCTGAATGTGCTTTATGGACTTGAATGGCTTGAATTACGCCAAGGTCAGTACTGGGTTGCTTTTACAACTTCAGCAATTTGAGGGGCATTGTGGATGGACTTCTGGGCAATTATTTCAAAGCCCTATAATGGGCAGCGAGTATGGACGTGAAAGAGATGAAAAAATTTAAATTCAAGATAGAAGCTTTTTCTGCTTGTATCAAAGCTTAAAATTAGAAAACTTTTGAAGGAGTGTACTTTTAAATTGAGAGGTGCATTTTAGAAAATAATGGGAATCTGATTGACATCCACTTTGTCGCAGGATTGTGGGCTATGCCCCTAAAAAGTTGGGAAGCATAACAAATGGAAAACACATGTTTTGCTTCGGAATTCTAAAAACAAGGAAATGGGAGCAAAATTGAGGGAATGAGTGTTTAAACAAACAGGGACTTCAGGGAAAATTAGCTCATTCTGAAAACATTTTCAGGAGGAAAATATTTCCTCCTATTTGGTGTTATTGCAGAAAAGAGTAGAAAAGGAAAGGGGAAATAACTTATACTTTGCATTAGTGCAAGCCATTTTCCATAACAATGAGGCTAATTTTCAGTTAAGGAAAACATTTTCCATAATGCAACGAACACCCAAAAAAAAAAAAACAAACTATTATCCACCAACAAAACCTGAAACATCCATAATATTTCCCCTAAACAATCATAGCCTAACTGTACTTTGAAATTTATTCAAGCTGGTTGGCTTACCCCATCCTCATTGAAATCAGCATGTATGCTCTTTATGACAGTGGTGTGCTACCAAACTTGTGCTACTCTCTTGCTTGATTGGTTGCGTGCAAATTTTTTGCTTAATTGTTCATACACTTGCAATCAAATTGGTTGCACTTATTTACAAGAAGTTGACTTCCCCACATGATTCTTGAAATTCATGCCGGTACACCTCAAATTCATTGAAAAAAGACTTAGAAATCCCAACATTTAAATCCTTTTTTTTTGTCTCTATCGTATTTACACTCTCTATCCAAACTCAACCTTAAAGTATTTACACTCTCTATCCCAACATTTAATTCCTTTTTTTGTCTCTATCGTATTTACACTCTATCCAAACTCAACCTTAAAGTATTAACAATCAAAGGTCTAAATCCTGGAAAACTACAATACTAATTACCATGGAAAGTATAGAACATGGAATTTTTCATGCTTAGACAGCAAGCTAACTATTTTCACCTACTAATATTTATCCACATTGAACATTATGAGATCATGACAACACCTTTACTAGTTCTCTGTTATTTCCTACTAATGACCCATTCCATTCATTTCTATCCTATATTATATATTACATGTCATTAGACCCATTTTATTCAGACTGAATATGAATTAAAAGGGAAATATACAAAAAAGGGGTCTACTACCATTACTATCATTTGTTTTATTAGTATTCTTGTTCATGTTGCTATTATTAAAACAAAAACAGAGGTCAAACAAAAAATTTAAAAAAGAGAGAGAGAAAGAAGAGGAAAGCATGTAAGTTGTATTAATATTAGTAGTAGTAGTAGTAATAGTATTCTTCTTCTTATCACCCTAAAAAAACAGTGTATTAGTATTCTTAGTGTTATGATTTGTATTATTATTATTCTTGTTGCTTATTAGAAAAAAGTATAGCATTTTCATTATTATTGTTATGAAAAAAAACAAATAAGCAATGAAAAAAAGTGTGTGCCTAGCATGCAACTGCGTTGCCCAGGACTGTGATGGGGAAAAAGCTGACGTAATAGGCAACAAAACAAAAGAGGTGTCTCATTTTGTCAAATACCCAACACCATAAGAACCATTAAAAGGGTAGCCTACTATAATCTTGTGACCTGCATAGCAAGATCGAGACTACATAGCTTTGGTATTACCTCTCCACTCAACTATAAAAGGAGGAAAAGAAGAGAAAAGAAAAGATGGGAGGATTCTGAAGCTTTACACAGTATTCAGAGAGAAGAGAAAATAAACACCAGATTTTGGAGCTTTGAGAGAAGACTTTAGAGTAAGAGGGAGAGTAGAGAGAGTAATTATCTTTGGAAGGAAAGAGACAGAGATCAAGAGCAAGGAGCATCAACAGAGGTGAGCGCAGCAAGGAAACAGAGTGTGCATCAGCTGTGTGCGTCCAGGCTTCAAGAAATTATTCAAACAAACTTCCTACAAGTATTTCTACTACTTTTATAAGGTTTTAAAAAGTTAGGATGTAGAAAACCAGAGCATGTAACTTCCCCAAGCATGCACATGTAAAAAATGTGCAAGGAGAAGAAATCAAGAAAAATATGAACAAATGCTTTGATTTTTTTAGTTTCTTGTTTAAATGAGCAATTCTGGATGAGTTCCAATTAGCTAGAGTCAAAAGACAGTAAGAAGATGAGGAAAGAAAATCAAAAACCAGCCAATAGTATAGCAAGGCTTCATTCTAGACTCAACACAGGACCATGCATCCCCAAGAGCACAGCTTAGCATGTTGAACAGGGTTTGAAGACAAAGGATTTATGAAAAGGAAGGTAAAAATAGGAAAAGAAATTAGAAAAAAAGAATTGAAGAAACACTGCAAATTAAAACAAAAGTAAGGCTGAACACCACAACTTAATTATGAAGGCACGTCCTAGAACTGCAAGTTCAATCCAAAGGCGCGCCCCAAGTTAATTTTGTACACCACAAGTTCCTTCCAAAGGTGCACAAGCCTTAATTTTGAAAGCGCGTCCAGAGGAGCAAAGGGGAGAGAGGAGAATACGATGAACAGCCATCCAAATCCAAGAGCGTCCAAATGCTCTTCTCCTCTAAGACGAACAGATGTCCTCATGGGCGTCCTTATGGTCATCCACACCTCCATCCACATCAGCATTCTCACAATCACCCTCGCGAGTGTCATAACACTCTTCCCTTTAAGATGAAGCTAAGTCCTACCAAGCATCCAAAGGCCACTCTTGTTTGAATGCTCAGGCAAGAAACAAACAAACATTCGTCCGAATGTTTTTTTTTCTTCTCACACACTAGACCGTGTGTTCCTCTACACACAATTGTGTCCCTTATATTCACCACATAAATTTCAGTTTCTTTTTAACAAAGCCAATTTTATTTCCAACTAAAATCAAATTTAGCTTTTCAAATAAAAATTTTTGTGTTATTTTCTTATTAAAGTCCATTTTTAAATAAAGTTTTATTTTGTTTTCAAAATAGATTAATTCTGTTTTTACCTTTTTTGCTTTCAAAAAATAATTCACTTTGTTTATTGTTCAAATTAATTTCCACCGAATGGGTTTGAATCTTCCATATTCATACCTTAAACCAAAATCAATTGTGTTAAGCTATTTCTTTTTCAAACATTCTGATTCCAAAAAAACATCATAAAACTCCTATGATTATAGGAGTTTTGTCCAAGGAGACTGAAATAACACATTCCCTGGTATTTCCTGGAAACTTTCGTGAAATTATGCCTGAAAAGTCAGGAGTTAAGCCATCACTGTTCTAATTTTTTCGTCAAAATCCCTGACCATGGATTCTACATCCTTTAACATGTTTTTAAAGTAAAATTTTCAAAGCCAATCAAAAAGTTTTAATTTTGGGTGTCATTAGAATGTTAATTCTTCATCATACATAACCGACTCCCAAATCCAAAACATAGACCATGCCTGAGAAAATAAATAATCATTCACACTCATATAGTTGGTGGCAACTCCAAAGAATAAACTCGTTACACTAAATTCCAAAGGACTCTCCGACCCAGACGAAAATGGGTGACAGCATAGCGCATGACATTGAAATCTCAACTAGAGAATAACTATCAATCTCAGTTGAATTTTCTAGTTTCCCTGAACTTGCATTATATAAATAAGGACAAGACTATTGTCAGCTCTACTCACCCACTTAACCCATCCCCTTTCTTTTATCGTATCTTGCTTTTTCCACTCATTCTGCCAGCATTTGAGTGGAATTCAAGGGCTCCTTGCAGTACTTAAAATCTGGTTCAGTGGCTAGGATTTTGAAACTTCCTCTATACTTCAAGAGGTATAAAAAATGTAAACAAATAAAATATAAAAAGTCTTTATAATTATTCCTCTTTGTTGCTGAATTCAGAAACTATATAAGCTAGAACCACAACAGTTCATGCCATAATCTATAGATTCTATCATATTTGTGGATGAAATGTACCTTAGTAAAAAGAATTCCCATGTTCAGTGCCCTAGTGATGAGACCAATTGCAGCATCATGACATCATGAGATATTTCATTTAGAATTATTTTATTCCTGACAATGTAAAAACAAAAATCTTCAAAAACTTAAGAACTGAATATATATATATATATATATATATATATATATATATAATTAGATTACACATAAATACATGTTTCCTACTAACTTGTTTAACATTTTAGCATACAGTTCCCTTGGATCTATTAAATCAACAGCCCAACCAATTGATTCATTATCCTTCAATGTTTCAAATAACTCTTCCCTCTTCTCTTCTTTGAGAGTCTTTGAATCTGCATGTCCAAATCAATAGTCATTTTACTTTGAGTCATAATCTCTTAGAAATGGTGCAGGAAGTTATCCAAAAATAAATTTTAATTAAGAAAATTAAATTTTTCTTCAGCAACGGATCTTGCTCTTGAAGGATTGGTTTTATGATGAGCCCGATGGTATTGTTTTTAAAAATAGTGAGTCTAAATAATTTAAAATTATTTATAAGTGATCCAAATCAATATAATCGAACTTGGGCACAAATGACGAAAACGCTTTAGAATGCTCACATGCAAAGTTCAGATTGGAAAGGGCTGTCTGGTAGGAGCAAGCGCACTACATACACCCGTATACCATTGGACCTTAAAAATTAAAATTAAAAAAAAAAACACACACACACACACAAACAAACTGGACTGTGAAATGAAGATTGTAAAACCAAAATGCAAAAGAATCCTAGTAGGATAGAGGATGAAACCTAGGATGGGGCCTCTTTCGGCTTCGTCAATTCCCATGATGCAGGGCTCTGATGCCCATTGGGGAAGAACACCGTCCAAATGTGAACCCATGTGTGCCTGTGTGTTTTGGTTCCCGCCACTACAGCACAACGAGCGGAAGAAGCGAGTCGGCTCAAATGTGTCTCCGCGCAACAGTAGGAGTGGCGAGGTGGGTGTGTTGTTTCTAGATCTTGTGGCTAGGGGTGTGTGCTGTAGGTTTCAGTCTAGAATTAACCGGATATCACATGGATTGTTAGGGGCGGTCCGTAAAAGTGGTTCAATTTATTAGTTTTATTAGTTAAAAAATTTAATAAATTTAATTTTATTAAAATTTTTGAAGTTTTGTCTAACTAAATTTAGCCAAAGTTCCTGTAAATGCATCGAAGTTATAATTTTAATAAAATTTATATTTAAAATACAGATCTAGAATATAATTTATAATTAATATTATTTTATGTAAATAAAATTATTATAAGTTTTAGCTAGTATATTACTAGTGCTCTTAAAAATTAAAATAACCCCTATTTATAGATTGTTTTGGAGTGTTTTAATGTATTTTTACTCATTTTGATTATAAAATTCTATTTTTATGCTATAAAAGCCTCTTGCAACATTTTATAGAGGATTTCAAAAAGACCACAATATATTGAAGAAATTGGATAGAAGGCACTCTTGCTTGATGCTTCAAAGTTGACAAATCTTGAATAAGGAAACTCAAGCAACACTCCATTGAGGCGAGAGAGCAAGAGAGAGACACTCCAGTGTCAAGCATCCCTGAACAAGGAGTCTTAAGGGGAACTCCACTAGTCCATTTTGCCATCAATTCAATCTCTGCTCTAACCCTACTTTTATCATAAATACGCATTGGGGAAGAGTCAAATAGATATTTTTGGCTTGACCAATGAGTTAGTAATGTAGGCGAGAAGCTTCACAAAGGAGGTGCAACAAATGGTGATGAAGATCTCATTAACAATGACATAGAGGTCGGCACCAAGGTCACCTATAAGGAGAGAGGAGAGGTCAAGTAGAAAACTTTAAATCCACTCAAGGAAACCTTATATAATTTATAGCCAATAGATTTCTTAACTTAATATTTTTTATTTAATAATATTTTAATTAATTATATTTATTAAATTATAATAAAAAAAACACAATACCAATGTCAAAATATTAGTTTAAACTTTAAAAAACTATTTAAGTATTATTTTCAACTATATAAAAAAGACTGAATTTTTTTTATTACAATGAGATTAAAATGAAAGAAAAAATTAATTTGATTAGTGAGGTAAATAAAAGGTTTTATCATTCTTGAACAATAAAGCTCACATATGAACATTAATAAAAAAAATTCGTGCTCAAGAGCTCAAAACAAATATAAACCCTTCACTATTTTAACGCTCACGCTCAAGAGCTCAAGGTTTGTCTATATATATATATGTGTGTGTGTGTGAGAGAGAAAAAATGCTAAAGAAAAAAATACAATAAATACAAGTGTAATCAGAATCGTTTAATTATGATCAAACGACTCAAATTATGCTAACTATAATAAAATATCATAACAAATATTATAGTAATAAAACAATTAAATAAAAGTACAATCTAAACCATTCGCTTATGATCAAACAATTATTTATCACAATTGCACCTATTGCATTCTTTTTTTATTAGCATGATCCTCGACTGTGAGCAAGGCAGGTATAGTTCACAATCATGTTTTGGTAAACCTCTCCCACCACCTCTTCCATCTGCGACAAGCCCAGGCTCTCAAACACCAAACCCAGCCGTTACATAGCCAAACAATTCATCAATTCACTGTATTGAGCCGCGGGTCTCTCTATAATCAAGAAGGAAATGCAGCAACCGAGATGGATTGCAGCGGGCGATGGGCAAGGTCTGGTGGCCAAAGTAGTCCCTCCCAATCAAGGACCTCGTTGCTGCTACCGTTGCCACTCCCAGCAACCAACATCTTGCTGTCATAGTCCTTAGAGGCAAGGACCCGAGGTCACAGGCATAGGCGGCCCTCTCGAGTGAGGTGGTGTCATGAAAGGAGAGGGCAGCCCACCTCATGTTTTTCATGAAGGGGCAAGGATGCAGTGGTGAACTACTACTCACCTTGCCCACAGCCAAAGCTCACCTCCTACAAGATGAGATGATTAAGCAACAATAGCAAGACAGTCTGCAGCAAGCGGTTGGTTATGTTGTAAGTTTTACCCGATATCGGTTTGAATGAAAAGTAAAGTGAGAATTATTTGAATTTGCTATATTTTATTTTAAACCATTAAATGAAATTAAATAAAATCCAATAGAATAAATTTACACTCTTTAAACATGTTACACTTACTTTTCCTTTAGCATTTTGATATATGTATATGTGTGTATATATATATGTGTATACATACTCACATAGAAATGAAAGAAAAGAAATAATGCGCACCACGCCTTTTGAGCCGCTACCACTAGATTATGAAAAGTTATTGTCAAAGCTCGTAGGAGCCAATTTGAATGTAAAATATGCTAGTTTGACGTAAAATAAAAACTCATATTACACATGCGATAATCATGCCTGCGGCTCTATCGGGCGACAACGTGAGACCGATGCAGATTGAGGCAGTAGCCCAAGCCTGAACTCTTGTTACACCCGTAGGATACCTCCACGTAACTAGTTAGCAGGCTGAAATCTCATTCGTTAACAAAATTATCCAGACAAATCACTCGAGAACAATTTTTTGAAAATGTCGTCTAGCCATATCATTGTTTTCAAACATATTTCCCCACTTACTACTACTTCAAAAATCTTTCCAAGAAAACTAATTTTTAAAAATAGTTTTGAAAAATAATAAGGTGAAAGATTTTTAAAACGGCTGAGAAAATTATTCGAAAACAGCGGCAACGCTAGAAAAATTCAACCAAAGATCAGCAAAAGCTTTTTCATCATCACCTATAATAAAGGAGACATTCAAGAGAGGCTCAGAAAAAACACCACTTGCACTTTGGTGGCCATTCTTTGCACACCCTTAAAGGAGAGAAATCAGAGCGTGCCAAGAGTTATTTAACTTACGTTCACTCAACCAAAGAACATACAGAAACAGAACACTAAGCAGCCCCTTCGACATCTTAGCCTCTAGATTTTAGCTTTTCCCAGAATCGAGCGCCGCATGTACAAAGTCCTCACACCGAGTAAAACCACCTGATAAGACATCGGGTAACACGCCAATGATCTCAAATGCCTCCAGCAAACTGCTGGCGGACATAATATCCTCAAGCCAGGACAACATCCCCTTGGAGAACCCCACCATCTCCTTCACATTCATCAGCTTATCTTTCATCACTACTTCCCACTCTTCCATGCCGCCACCATCGCCTTGCCCTCCGACCCCCAAGGCAATTTCTTCTACCTTAGCAGATAAAGAGCAACCTGATTTCTTGACCTTCAAGAAGCTCTGCAGCTGCTCAATCAAACCAGTATAAACCAGCATTGGCTGAACTATGGATAATAGGTCCTCAAGGTCACCAATTTCTCCAGCATTGCTTCTTCCGGGACTTGACTGCTCTAATTTGATAGCACTCGCTAATCCACGTGGTGTTGATTGGCTATGTGTCCGCTGCATGTATGCATGACATATTCCACGCTGCAGGAAGGCACGCCGATGTTGCAGCCAAGACTCATAGGACTCTGATAGAAGCGAGTTCACCATCATGAATTGTACAGTTTCTTCTGTTCCCGTGGAGGGTTGAGCTGTAAAGGGCTTGAGATCTGACGAGGACGAAGAAAAATATGCTGTAACAGACTTGGCCACAATGCTACGCTGAGAAGGGTTTCCTTGGTCGAGGAGGTGACGAGCCATCTGAATCATAAAAGGAAGGAACTGGGAGTTGCTCTCTCTTCCTCCACCTTTGCAATCAGCACTGAATGACGCGCCTGTTGCAAATCGAGCTAGCATCTAGAAAACAAATTATGCATCAACATAAGGCTCAGGCAATTGAAATATATATTAAAGCACTAAAATAGCTTAGACAAGCATCCATAAATGACTACATAGTTGAAGCAACAGATAATTAGTCATGGAGTTCATATAGTTCATGCAGAAGATTTTATGAGAAACGAAAAAAAGAAAAAAAGAAAAAAGAAAAAAGAAGTACCAGAACAATATCATAGGTCAACAGCCGGAGCCGGCTCCCATCAGCACGCCCAAGGGCATTGAGATTGTCCCAGTACTGGTCAACATAGCGGATATATTGTGGCAACGGAACAGAGGGACCTTGTAAAGGGAATAAGGAATTGCAAAGTGTCTCACTGTTTCTGAGGGTAGCACCCTCCCACTCTTTCTTCGGATTTCTCAGAGCAGCATCTGCCCGTTTAGCCTCTTGATGGCATTGAAAGTGTATGATGTTGAAATGACTGACTGTCGTGTAGACACAGTCCCCTCGAGAACTTCCCAAAGTGCCAACACCAAGGTTCACTCGTTTACTGTAACTGTAAACTCCCAACATGTCATCAGGCCTCAAGTTGTAGCCCTCGCGACAAACCATGCATGCCAGCCCATCTTCCTCCTCCACTTCTTCCATACCTTCGAGGATTGGTTGGGCAACAACAATTCGCTCCCCACCATCTGAGGCAACTTCTTGCCGAAATCCAAGTCCCTGGTTCCAGTTTCAAAAGAACAAAAAACGGAAGGAGACAGAAAGACAGAAGTTAAAGTCAAAACGTTGGACTAAATTAAAGTTACGAGAAGTTGGGTGTAAATAAGCATTTCTAAAAATCTACTCTAAAATACTGACACCAAAAGATTGATCATCAGTGATGCTGAGACCATCTCCTAACAGATTGTATAAAAGATGACCTTTGGGTGGGGCGTTGGTGGTGGTGTTAGCGGAAGGAAGTACCTGTAACAACTCCATTCGCTTCTTCAAAGCTTGATGCCTCTTCTCATCCCTGGTGGCATGCCGCAACCTCTGGACCTTCTCTGCCAGGAATCCATCCCCTTTTCCTTCTTTGTCAGATAATGTGTCTAGCAAATTTTCAGCTCTCGCCCCAATCTCATTTTCTCCAGGAACTCCCTCCAAAGCATGAAGCAATGGTAGAATCCCTCCTTCATCCAGATACCTTTGAGTAGCCAAGTGTCCCATTGACAATCCCCTTAGCATGGACAAGATGAGTGGGACAGATGGCAGTTTTAAACTTGATGCCCACTCTGCTGTGGATCTAAAGCCAGCCTGCCCTGCTACTTTAAAACTCTCTCTCAAATGTCCAACTGCAACGCCAGTAATGCCCCTCTCTAAAATAATGTCTTTCAATCTTCCACCACACGAACTGGTCTTGAGAGACTCTGAAACTCTCACAAAGTAATCCAAAGCATACTTCTGTTTAGCAGCTTTACATGCAATTGTCTCATCCTTCGGGTTTTCTAGATGCAGCTTAAGCAATCGATCAAACGCCCCCCAATTTTGCAAGTAAGGATCAAAATGCTCAACAAGTGCTTCCATTGCTGCGGGTTCACCATAGGTCAAGTATGGCAAAATTCTTGCAACCATCTCTGTGTTCCTCTGCTGTTTGTTTGACTTCTTAGATCCTGAAGGATGACATAATCTTTCCAGAAACATGAGAACTATTTTCTTGGCCTGCTCACCAGCTCCACTTTCTTCATTTGTGACCGTAAGAACACTCTGTGTGATGCTAATATTATCGCTTTCATTTGCTTCCAATGTAAGGCTCTCCACTATCAGGAGAATGCCTTCTGCTGGTTCCATCGCGTCAACAGAAAAGGCACGCCTTGCTGTTTCAAGAAGTAAAGCCAGAGCACCTAACCTTAGCAAGGCCCGTCTATTTTCTCTTATCTTGCAGCAGTTCATGAGGAGATTCAGCACCGCAACTAACTGCTCCTGGTTGGATTTTAAATCATCCCGTACACGCTGTACATATAGAGGCTAGATGTCAGAATAACAAGAAACTAACTCTTGCAGATTATAGCGAAAACAGAAATGGCCAACTTAGTTCAAATTTAGTATTTGATAATCCTCATGAGTCACGAGTATAATGGGGACTAGCTGAACTACAGCAATCAATTTTGATTGAATAAGTTGAATATTTGCACCTTTTTTTGTATTTTCCAATTTTGACAAAGAGAATAAGCATTTTTACATTGTACAGAGTTCAGTGGCAAGGATGAAGGTTACAAAAAGTAGAACACCTTTTGGTGAGCTCTAAATGGCAAATAAAGTTAACAATGCTGATTTAGTAAATTGCAAAAGCCAAAATATATATATATATTAGTTAAGCTTTCCAACTGCATGCCTCTACTGCCACTGCAAAATTTTGTGATTAACGAACATCATGACCAACCACTTACCACACAGCATGCAAAATCGTGTTACATCAAGTTAACACCTTAATTAAATGCATAACACAAGCATATATGTACTCCACCTGAAAAATGTCAGCCCACAAAAATTGATAAAGAAAAAGCAACACGAAAGGATTGAAAACATATTCTGAACATCCAAAAAGAAAGTTAAAAAGCTCTATAAAAGAATAAACGAATCAAACACCTGTATGAGGGCAAGAAACCATAAATTAAACTTCTAAAAAGGAAAGCTCTACAATACGTCCATTAAAAATAAAACAATCACACACCTGTATCATGCTCAATATAATTTCTAGGCCACCATACTCCCGAACTGCACCCGCAATTGCAAATTCAACCTCCGGATCCTGGAATTCCTCTCTATCTTCGTCCAACTCTTTAATCATGGGTTCTGTAGCTTCACCATCTAGACCCTGTAAATTATTTTAGAAAGTACAATTTTTTAGAGAACACTTTCCTAAATTTACATAATATTATAAGTATATAAAGTAACCTACATGGAAAAAATAATTAGTTGGAGATCATAGTACACTAACAGGAGTTGAAAAATAAGTAGTAAAAGTTAAAAAAAAATCACCAAGTTAACCATTCCAAGTGTGCGTGTGTGTGGAGTAATCTTATGGTCAAGCCCTTCTTAGAATAGGACTAAACTATGCCTTCACTTTTTAATGAATGGATGAAATTAGATGTAGTTTAAAAAAAAAAAGAGAGATCAAATTTTGACCATTTACAGGAATGGTTAAATTTTAAGGTCTGTTATAAACCTGTTGTACAATCTGGCCTTAAAATTATTTTATGCGTGTATAAGCATTCTGCATAGTCAATAAGGCATCGAATCCTGAAGAATATGCCAATTTATGAGCCTTGCTTTGTAAGATTCAGTAATAGGTTTGAAAAGGTTAATCATAGACATAAAATTTTCCAAATTAGATGTTTGACAAATAAAAAAGGAAGGCAGTTACATTTCAGTAAAATAAAGCTGTTATTGCGGAGAAGAAAAAAAATAACTGGCTGACAAAAAAGGCAGCCAAAGAAAACAAGGACATTGTAAGAAGAAATTGTGGGAGGCAAGGGATTAGCAAGTCATAAACGGAAGAAGGAGCACGCATAACTCAAAGATAAAATCAGAAGGGTGGTCATAAGCATCACATGAGGAAGAAAAGTAGCATTCACATCATTTTCGTGAGAGATGGCTGATAATCTGATTTGGAAAACAGAATTCCAATGCAAATTTTCATTTATTAAAGTTCACTTCATGGGCCATTTATCATTTATTAATTTATTTTTGCTTTTACAAGAAGAAACCCCATTGAAACAATGTAAGAATACAACTAACACAATGTTTATCAAGAATCAAACAATTCCAAAGCAGATTTTCATTTTCGTGAGAGATGGCTGATAATCTGATTTGGAAAAAAGAATTCCAATGCAAATTTTCATTTATTAAAGTTCACTTCATGGGCCATTTATCATTTATTAATTTATTTTTGCTTTTACAAGAAGAAACCCCATTGAAACAATGTAAGAATACAACTCACACAATGTTTATCAAGAATCAAACAATTCCAGGAATTTTGTCCAATAAAGATCACTGGGGTTGAATCAAATCGTACAATTTGCATCACAAATTGAACTATTTCTACAATGTTGCAAAATCCTGAAGGGTTTCATGATGGAGAGAAATTCAACGCAAAATCACAAGCAATAGATCCAAAAAAAATGAAGTACACGAGTACATGAATCATGCCCAAAAGAACAACCTCAACAATATAATAAATTGAAAACCCACAGCAAACTAAATGACAAACCTGAAGCCGATAAGTCACTGTCATTGGTGGACTATCTCTTGTTGACGATATTGTATTGGAAGATAATAAAGATGAATTAGACATATTATTCAAAGTCTGCGTGTTTGACTTCTTCCATACCATTTCATAAACTTGAGCAATACTTAAATCAAGAGAAATGATATTCCCAGCAACCAACAACTCCATGCTATAGTCATCTTCAAGAAGACCTAAAAGATCTAATTGATGACAAATTTTGTTTTTAACATCTCGCATCAACGGACCAACCTCTGCGCTAGAATATGGGTTCTTAGTCATCGATCCCCTGATAAACTCTTCTTGTGTAGGTGCCTTGTTTAAAACCAAGAGGTAAACAGACTCTGGTTTCGATGGGCAAATCAAATTGCAGAGCTGCTCCAAGATGAACTGTAATAGAGATAAATTTTGGCATGAATAAGAACTTGTATCAATCTCATAATAGCTATAAGAGCTACAAGCGTATATTTCAGCTTGATAAAATGTTCTTCAAAAATTGGTAATGGATATGCCCTGGTCTATTTGTGCAAAGCCAAATAAAGGACAGCGCCTTAACTGTACCAAAAGAACCTATAACTAGGCAAAAAGAAAATTGATGGTTAAAATTGTAGAATTCTTAATTTATTTGAAAACCTGACATTAAAAAATTATTCATAAAACGTAATTTTGAACCTCCAAGGTATCCATAGAGAATGTGCAAAATTACAAAGGACACAAAAAAGGATGTAGTCATATAAACATAATAGTCATTACAAAACTTGTAAAGAAACCATATGGACAGAATAATCAATAAGTACCAAGGAAGTTCTCCCTCTTCTTTCTTCAGCATTAATTCTTAGACCACATATACAGGCACGGATAAACTGGCGCTTATTTTCACTGCTCTCAAGAAGAAGACCATCTAAAAGATCTTTTAAAAGCTGACTGCAATCACCTATTAACTTTGTCTTCTGCACTATCAAACCTCGAAGCACTATAAAAGCCTCAAGGATTTCAAAAAGCAAATTATCTCGCATAAATCTGGCATAGAGAATAAAAAAAAATTAAAATTTATAAGAGGAGCATAAAAATATGCAAGCACAAAGAAGAGGTACACATATACCTCGCCCTAATATTTGGTATCTCCAAAAATTTTCCCAGAAGCTCTATAAGCTTTTGAAGGATAAAACCCTGTGATATGTCTATATGCAAGCTCCTTTCCAGAGATTCAACATTACTAACTTCTTGGGTGATCAGCTTGCAAATTTTTGTTAGGCATCTCCGCACAGTCAAAAAGAGGCGAGAATCTTCTGAATCTATCATCTTGAAGAGCAAATCGAAGTATTCTGCCGCGCATTCACCAGCAGGAAGAGTAGCTGGTAACAAGTCCATGAGCAAGTTCAATAACCGAAAATGCCTTGATGAACTTTGAGAACATAGCAAACTAATTAGCATGCACATCTCAGACCTAATAGATTGAGAACAGGCACTCAATACAAGTTCAGTAACCCATGACCCCAGCTCAAATGTTGATAGGTCATTATTTGCCTTCTTACAAGCACGACACTTCCATCTCAGAGCATATTTGAGATCTAGGTAGTCATATCTTTGGGGGCGAGACCGGTGACTAGAACCTTTTACTGCCTGAGACACTTTGTACTGCCTCCTAACAAAATCAATATACGTAGCTCCTTTCTCCCACTCTGAATAGCTAAGCAACTCAATATCCTGAGTCTTATGAGAAGTATCCCAGTTCTTTTCCAATGATTCCATTATGGATTTATTACCACTGATAAGGCCACTTAAGGTTGAGTTGTTCTCATCCTTCCGCGGTGGAATAGGAGCAGATTTTCCTGCTTGATCTTGGCCTGAGGTATCAGGTTTTGGAGGAGTACATGCTTGAGATATTATCCTTAAGCACGGAAGAATAACATGCTCAGATATGGCAGGATGTTTAGCACCCAATTTTATAGATGAAAATAACAGCTGAAAAACAACATGCAGTCTTGACTCCCAAAATTCATCAGACGAAGAACAAACTTCTGAAAGCAATAACAACTCCTCACGAGTAGCCAGGGCAATGTCCATTGAACGATGATGATCAAGGCAGTAGAAAACTTTCTTCTGTATTAAGCTGTTCAGTTCAGCCACTGCATTTGGATCCCCTTCAGAGAAAGCACAAAGTACAGCTCTAGCTTGACCTCGTACCGTTTTTGGACCTTGATGAATATTGTTTTCAAACAACTCAGAAAGGATTCCAGCAGCAACAAGTTGCTTCTTTGAATTTGAGTGTTTTGATAGAACCTGTAATATCTCAAGGCATTGTGTAACAAAGGTGGTTGCACAACCATAGCAACTATTTGGAGACCTAGATGCCACAGATCTAGATGATGTGGTGGCATTATTAGAGTGTTTCTTGTTCAAGTAATTCATCAGATCACGGCGAAGCCCTTGCAGAGTCTGAACACTTTTGCTCACGGAATCAAATGCCGCCTTGCATTTTTCACCATACAGGACCCCAAGAAGAGCAATTTTACGATTTATCTTGCATGAAGGCCCAGGCAAAGAGACCATCATTTGCTGAACAGAGTCTTTCTGCTGTGAGTCCATTTCATTCTCACCAATGCTTGATACTATTTTGAGCAATGGCTTCTTGAATCCTAGAAGCTGCTGATATCTCCTATGAGCATTTTCTGATTCAGATTCTATAGCTGCCAAACCCCGCTTCATATCCTCATCATTCTCCATGTTATCAAATGTGAAACTGGGTTTTGCCATGAAATTGAACTCAAATCGACCATATTTGCTATAACCACACTCATTGCAAAGGAAAGAATCCAGATTCTCATAATTAATGTTGCGGCACTGTCTGCACTGATATGCATTCTCATGGCAGTTGTTACAAATTCCATGCTTATCAGTGACAGGTCGACTGCAACGTGGGCACTGCAGTGGTTCAAGTGATAAAGCCTGAAGATTCTCATAGAAAGAATCCAACTCGATCATGAAATTGCATGCAGTGATTGGAATGGGGAATTCTACTTTTAGTTCTGTCTGACTGAAAGCAAGATGGCAACTTTTAGCACGCTTCCACAATGACCAATTATTTTTCAACTCTGACAAATCAGCAACTGGTCTGTTATTGTAATACAGATTCAGGATTTTCACTGATTTCGACTTCCGAGGATCATGAACATTCATGATCACAGTCTGGATAGTGTAGCTCCCGCTGCATTTCACTATGATGCGGTTATCAGTAAACTTCGTTTCAGATTTTAAACTTTCTAGTTTCATCCTACTGTAGGGTACCTCAGGAGAGCTACAAGCAACACAAGGTTCACTCTCAAGATAATATCCATCAAACTCCACTAATGAACTTAAAGTATTGTATATGCGGGAATTAGGGTGATTTGCTAAAAGTTCATTCTGCACATGGAGCGTGTCAAAGATACATTTAATCACATCGGGTGTCAAGCAACCATCTAGAAGTTCAGCACCCTGTTGCTTTGGACTCATATCAAAAACTTTCCCGAGTAAGCAGGTCACTAGCTCAGTATATTCAACAATATTCTGGCCATGCATAGGCAGACAATTTACCTTCTGTAAAAGCATCATCAGTAAAGTTTCCCTCAATGACTGCTTTCCATGATGCCAGGCACCATAAAGTACACATTTGGCTTCCACACGGACAGAGCTTGAATTCCATTCCAATAAAAAGCAATCGACAAATTTCTTCAAGACATCACCCCCTTTGTCAGTGAAGATACCCACCACTGACTCCATATCCAAGGATGACTTATCCAAACCTGATTCTGTTCCATCTTCCCCTTTTTTCTTCTTCTTCAAATCCAGAGGTTGAGCATTAGATTTGCTCAAATCTGTTCCACTGTCTCCTGCTTCAGCTTTCTGCATAAAAGAATGGCTCAAGTCCTTTCCAGTATAGAAGGCCAAATTTAGAAGTTTAAGAGTTTGAACAGCGGACTCTTCACCCAAATAGAAGACTCCATTTAACAGAAAGGGCAAAACATCTACATGCTTCAAACAATATTTTTGCCAGTTACGAGGCCTGGCAGCAGCAACTTCAGCCATGGTAGATAAACACTTTACTATCTTAACCCCTCTCTCATATAGTATAGGATTCTGAAAGCCGCCAGATTTGGTGACATGCTTGTTAAGCTTCTTAACTTCACTGGAGAACTGCCAAGAGTCTCGAACATTGTAGTAGTGTGTCTTACTTCCACAAAGATGCAAGAAAAGTCTCCTTGCATACCTTCTTACAAATGTTGTATGAGGATTATTGATATAACTGCATAGAACATCCTGATATCCATCTAGCTTTAATTCTTTTCCAGATGAAAACTTGTAAACCTTGTCTTTTTCACCAGTTTTATCATGTTTTTCTGGCCTAACCAAACTGTAAAGCAGCCGAAACGTATTCTCTAATAACAACCTATGGTAGTCCACAAAAATATCTGCATAATGGGCTTTTGCATAAGAATCTGAAAAAAATGGAGAGAAATTACCCGCTGGCATATCTCTTCGGACTGTTAGTAGAGACCCACATCCTGAACCAAGGTTTAGACCATGTGCAGTTTCAAAATTAACAGTGGGAGACTTAAAAACATGGACTAGCTGCTGCAGAATATCCATCAGATAATCAACAAATGATTGCTGTCTGAGAAAACTGCAAGCTCGAATCAACTGGGATGTAAAATCATTTTTTTCTTGATCATCCAGGGATGTTTGACCACCAACTGAAGCAGGGGTTGGAATCTGGAAAAGACTTTTATCATGTACATCAGTAGATCCACTTGATTTGGATGAGGAACCATCACTACCAGGCTGGTGCCAATTTCGCAGCATCAAGGTGAAGAACATGAACAACAGAATTGCAACTTCCCCGAAGGAAGAGCGGGTTCTAGCTACAAAAGGTCTATTCAATTGAATTTCATCCAAAAACCATTTAATTAACTTTTCCAGATCCATACTTTCAGGCTTTGAGCTGTTTACAAAGGGTCCACCCACGGCAGATGATAATCTGAAAAAGAGTTGCATAACAGGTATAGCCCGAACCCCAGACGTAGTTTCCATCCATCCTTTTAAATGCTCAAGGAGCTCAGCAAGAAGTAATGAATTGACAGCACGCTTTGATGCAGAAATTGAAACAGGATCGACCACATCAACAGAAAACTCTCCAGATTCATTAGGTTCCAGGAAATGGATTGATGAAGTAGAACTCTGCACATTTGTGTCCACAGAACCAGATAACAAGTTTGGTTCACTCAACTCGTCTGTGGAGAACTGCATTTCATTCCCATCTCCACCTATTGATTCCACTTCAATTGGAATCGCCGACATAGGATGATCCCTTGAGTGTGGCTGGGGAAGTCGGTCTGCATCTAGAACTTCATAGCATGCCTCACATAAATCAAAATCAGGGCAAACCGTACAATGCCATCTCCTCCTAAGTATAGGAACAGTAGAGCAGCCATCACAACAGTACTGAACAGATGAAGTGATAGAGTCTTCTATCATGACCTGATTATTTCCCCCACTTGCATCAGGGGGACCTGCAGAAGATGCTGAGTTATCGACACCATCAGCAGCCAACAAAGTTTGCTTGGGGAATGGAACCTGCAACAGCCTCGAGGATATCGCCAAGCTGAGAAACAACACAATAAGTTGTTACATGTCATATAACATGAACAAAAATAATACTGGAGAATGGAAATACCTGCTAGAGGTTTGAATGGCCTCATTGGAAGAAAATAGGAGTTTCATCAGCAATACAACAGCAGGTGCAACAGAATGTGTTGCTGAGTCCTTTCCATGTAATGCCAAACACTCAGCATAACAATAAATAAGCTCCACGGACGATATGACAATGTTATTCATAGTTTGTGTGTCAGGCTGCTCTAGGTCCAGAATTCCCCACAAAACATGCATGAGTCCATCAACAACTTCAGAACCTGTTGCAGATAACAGGAAATACAGCACCATAGAACAATAAGCAATCGAATTAACAAGGGAAGAAAATTTACACAAAAGCAACCACAATACTAACAAGATACATTTCTTCATTTTCCTTGCTTATCAGTAAAAATTAAGAAAATACCACAATCCATCACCTATAGATAAGAATTACTTTTCAGATGATATATATAAATATCTTTAAGTGAGTAAAAATGATAGTTACGTGCTATATTAGTCATCTAAAGCCAGTATCATTTTCTCGACACATGCACACATAACATCTAAAGAGTGAATCTTGACGTAATAGTAGAATTATCGCCTAAAAGTCACGGATTTAAGTCTTGAATAAGCTTTTACAATAAATTAACTAATTGTGAGGAAAGATTATGTCCATATTGACAACTGTGGCCCTACTCCTTCCACTACTTGCAGGAGCTTTATACACCGGGTTTGCCCTTTTCTTTTATGCACACATAGCATCTCACTAAAATGGAAGCATATATTATGGGATTAAAGCTTGTAACGTATGTATTTTTAGTCACATTCTGTATTTATAAATAAAGGTAAGATAGAAATGCGGCCTGTGGCCCATATGTAATGAAAGACATATTATACACTTCTAGAGGCCAACTAGGAACTCAGAAGATACTTTTGAAGAACAGAAATTTTAACTTCCAACTAAAGTTTGGGTTGCAATCAACCATGTTTGAACATATTTTCATTACTTACAAGGGAAAAAACTACTACATTTTAGCATAACATGACAACTCTTGAGAAAATAAGGGAAAATCTGATGGTCGAAGTGGTATTTTCAACATGCATAATACAACGAAATTACAGGAGAAATATGATATCATAAAAGTAAAAATAAAAACACAAAAAAGACAAATAGAGAAAGGAGTATGCCAAAGGCTTGAAACTGTGTATTCCAAATTTACAATAGCCCAACAAATCGGGTCGTCCCAATCCTTCAAAAAAGAAAGACAAAACCCTGACCCAAAAAAGGTCAGAAACTGGCATCCAAGGCCAATCTCCAACACGATCATGTAAACAGGACAAATCAATCACAAGCCATATTTCATACAGAAGCATGCTGTACAGAGAAATTTCAAAATAAAATGTCAATTTATGTACATACTAGTGCTGTACTACATTACAAGGAACAACTTACCCCAACAGTAAGAACATTTAAATAAGAGAGCATGATGTATGACTTCATCACTTCTTCATTTAATTCAAATCACCCTTTCATTCTTTTTTTATTAGAAAAAGAAAATTTTATTAAATAAAGTTACCAGGAAGGTAACAATTCACACCAAACATTAACAAATTAATATCATCTAACCTTCAGCCTAGGAAAATCACAACAAACATCTAAATCACATAATAATGCCCAAACGTCCTCCTTAACCCCTCAAACCCCCATTTTTACCTCATAAAAAATCTGCCTATTGCACTCCTTCCATAAAGCCCAAAAAATATCCCTTTCATTCTTAAATCTTCATCAAATCATTCAGTAAGTATTACGATTTTAATAGACTTCCACCAAATCATTCAACAGTCTCATTTATTTCTGCTAAAAGATCAGTGGAGATGGATTTCTTCTTTAATCTTCATTCAACACAAAGCACTGTGAGTAATGGAATAACACTGAGGCATCCAACAACCTCATATATCTTAGTTAAAAAATCAGCCAAACATAAAGAGATGGGCCAACATTTGAATTCAAAAAAATTTATCCTCCATGATGGTTGACCAAAAGAACCCTTGTGCAGGTTTATGTTTTGGAGATGTTTGAAATTCAGTTTCCAGGTGCATGTAATCCCTTGTTATATTTGGCATTGACCAAGACAATCATATTGATGAGAAATAAAGATTAAATTTTATTTCTAAAAAAAGGTCCATGCCCTTGCTTAGTGTGTTCGAAAGCAATATTAAATACCATTTGTTTCTAGGAATGTGGCCAGATTGGCCCGTCGATGCAAAGCAATCTTGGAGACAGCATGCATCTGTGTGGTAAATTCTTCAATAATACAACATCCTGTAGTACCACCAGCTCCTAATTTTGATGAAAGCTTTGAAGTAGACTTCAGGACACCAAGAAGGCGCATGGTATCCTTAACCTGTGGGAAGGAAATTTTAGTAACTGAAAAGGCATAATTATATATTGAATACATCAACATTAATGTGTGTAATAGAAATACAGTACAACAATTAAGTAAGTACTTGGTGATGAATCTCCTTCTTTAGGAACACAGCCTGCAACACACGACAAGCAGCAGCCTGTAGCAATGGTTCCCTCTCGCTTTCAAATATTACTTCTAGCAATTGCTTGCACTTGAGCTTTCCTAATTCTGTTTTAACTTCCTCAAGCTCTGAGCACCCCCGTGACCTGCGTAATGAGTAGAACCTAGACAGAAGCATAAGGCCATCTGCCAACACCTGCTCCTGAATTGTAGCAGACTGCATATAGTGACCCCTTTTCCTTGATCCTGGCACCCATGAATTACAACCAAGTACTCGTGCCTCCATATCCAAAACTGCATCCATTTTCTCTTTCCAACCAAACTCATCTTTAGCTCGGCCATACACCTCCAATGAGTCTATCCTGGGCGGTGCAGAGCCACTGAAGGTTGGCCCAAATGAGATGGTGAATTCTTCATCAGCAAGTAGTGATTCAGCAACTGTAAAAGGAATGTCATACCAAGACCGCATGCCCTCATCTAATTTAATCATCCTCTGGAAAATTGTAATATTAGAAGGAATATGGTTTGGTGATGTATTACCCACGTGCACACGAAGACCAACCATCACAATCTCCGGGTTTGAGTTAGAGACTGTTATCTGAGAATAATGAAAAACAATAATTATCCAAGCAAAAATAGAACTGAAAGTGAAATAGTGAAACTTGGATAAAAAGTGCAAGAATATGCCATTCAAGAAATGATACAAACAAAACTTTCAATAACAATTATAACACGCCTAAACACTTCATAATACGAAAAAAAACATGTGTTAGCTGACAAGCAAAAGCCTCATTAGAAAAAATAGATTTAATATTTTTGAGTGAATGGTAAACTCTTGTCCATGGGCAGGCAAGGGAGAGGGAAAATTTAACAAATGGAGCGAAACAAACCCACACCCACACAGCCCACCCCACCCAAGTTTGCATATCGAGATCTTGCCTCTTTTATGCCAATGTACCTCTTTGATCATATCACATATTTTCAGATATACTGGTAATGCTTAGCCTTTGCCAAATAATTTAAACCAGAAACAATCCCACTTTTGAACAAAAATATTTCTAATTTACTTGTAAAACCTAGTGATCTTCTATAGAAAAAAGCTCCAAACAGTGGAGCATCCTGACTCACAATAAGGGTACATTCCTTCAACCTTCTGTCCTAGAACAAACACCTCTGCCACTGGTTAAGGTGGAAATGGATTCAGTCCAAACGGTCTGGACTGGGCAATACCCATAATTAGGACACCTTGAAAAAGACAGTCCCATTCCAATCTGAGGGATTGTTTGGCTTGGTAGTAGTTGTTCACTATTGCTACCCATGTCTGGGTATTTTATAAAATAACAGAATGAATAGTACAGAATACCAAAAAAAAATCTTCAAAAAAAAAAATGAAACAATTTTAGATAAGGAAATATGGCAATCTAGAACAGTCCACTATCATATAATAGATTCCAGGGTTGAATTAACAAAAAATATTTTTCCCTATAAAAAACATTTTGACAAACTTTAATAGTAAATGAAATTCTATCACAATGTTGTGGGTAATTTTCCAAACTAGATAAGATTTTTAATTCAATAAATAGAATAAAAAAACATATATCAAAACAACAAATAACTGAGACGCGGTTGTAATTTGTTCAATGGAAAACATTTGCTCGGCTGATCCAAAATGAATGAAATTTGAGGGCTTTTAGAATTTCTACGTGTCTTCTCCTTAAGAAATTTGAAAATCAGTTAAAAGAGCTGGCCCTCAACTAGAGAGTGAGACCAGGACAAGAAGAATTGGTGCTAAGGTCGAGTCCAAGTGTTGGCCTGATGAAATTGGTAGAATCGGGACCATTAACCATAGTACAAAGGAATTGCAATCATCATTGGCTGCAGCAGAGGTACCATTAAAAGCAAATTTGTGGACATTCTATTCACCATCATCAGTTGCTAGATAACAGCAAAGAACATTATTATGAACTTAAAGCAGCTTTCACATATATGTTCAATACCTCAAACTATTTCATACATAGGACTGGGAGTTTCTGGCACAAGACAAATTTAGGTAGATACAACCCTCACAACACAAGGTACATACCTTAAATTCAGCAGGATTAGGGCTTTCTAGGAATCCATCCTCAGAAGACAAAGTCTGCTTAACCACTTCCGAATCACCGTTTCTGATGGAATCACCACCCAGTTTCACATCACCAGTGATGCAAACTGTTCTCTCAAAAAAATCAAGTGGGAAATCTGGGCTTGTCCCAGCATAAGCCTTATTATTAAGAATATCAGAACCCAGTTTTTTTATTTTTTCTGAAGCCGCATTTGCACCGGAATCAACTCCCACAGGAACATGTGAGTATATTTGCAGGCTCCCATCATCATGCAAAACAAGAATATTAATTTTGTCCTTCGATAATGGTTTGTAAGCAGTAATGCCAACCAATGGTGAGGTCGAGCCAACTGTATGCCGCATATTTTGAGCAAAAACCTCGTGAGGCCTGAGAGTAAGAGTAAGGGCAGCATTTGATTTCACACTAGAGAAGCAAGTGAGCAAACCACTACTAGCCAGCAACTCCTTCCAATGATGCAATCCCCCAGGTCGTAGGTTAGCATCTTGTTCGTTCTCATATATTGCAGAAACATCAGTCAGAGTTTTTACACTGGGGTCAACCCGGCTTATCAACACAGTACCATCTTGGTAGGAAAGGAAAAGCAATTTATAAGTTAACGAAAAGAATAAAGATGAACCCCCTGAAGGCGTATCTCTACCTTGAATTGTAATCATTTCGTTCAATTGCCTTGCCCCAATGTTGCTTTCCATTGTCAATTCTAGCTTGAATAAACTTCCCAAATCTGAAAGAACAAGAATGAAGACTTTTCCATGGGAGGCCACGAGGGTTGCATCCACAATAGAGTCATCAGGTACTGTAAAGTAGTGCATAGGACTGATATTATCCTGTGATAGATCATATACTTTCACAAACCTGTTGGTTACCACCATTAACTGAACCTGAGAACCTGGAACCCAATGAACACATCTGATATAGGCACCCTGTAGAGCAAGTTCAACAGGAAGCCGGTCAGTCACCTCACCACGAGGATTTACAGTAAGGACCTGGCAATCTTCATAGCCCACCACGGCTAGATAATTCTCAACCACAGGGTTAAACATAAGATGTACAATTTCAAAGCGGACAACATTTTTAGAAATTGGCCTCACATTGGTCTTGTCCGCTGTCACAGGTGCAATGGCGGTTTGTCCAATCAATTGACCAATGTCAAATATAGCAACTCTGTCACCTTCTCCAACAGCAAGCCGACCTCGAATACTGACACTGAGCAAGGATTTCACAAGAGAACCACTAGCAAGATGAGATTTCAGCTCCCTGGCATTTGAATAGTCAGCCTTTATTTTTAAGTCCAACGATCCACTTTTATATGCCTTCTTCAGCTGCAGAAGATCACTGCCATAACAAAGCACCTTATCTTCTCCGAGTATAACTTTTTTATCTATTGTAACATTGGTTTCCCTCCTGTTTATAATAGAAGGCAACATTGAAGAGCAAAGTTTTAGCACCTGACCCTCAACATCAACTTCTTCAAGTAAACTTGGGACCCTGTCTTGGAGCTCTTTTGGAATGGATAACCTAAATGAGTTTTCCACATCCATATAAACATCTTCATCCAGATCAGAATCGCTACAGGGTAGCTGATCTACATCCTCCGTGAAAGGTAAGAAGGACTGAAAATTACCAGAGCTGTGAATGGGCACATTATTACTTCCTGTAAATTTCCGAGGTTTCAAGCATTGACAGCTGCTACCTCTGACACCACCCGCTCCACAATCACAAAAAAACCGACTTGAACGAGAATAAACAACACGATGACCACGATGGCACACTTTTGCACACACAGAGCAACAACCTTTTGATACAGTCAGATCACATGTGTAACAAAAATACCAGTGTTGTTCCATGAAATTACTGCCACTAGAGGTAAACGTGCAAACCTTAGAAGCAAGGGATCTTTCACTATTTGTATCGTCTTCCTCATCCTTATCTATGCTAACAACCTCACCATCAGATGTTCCATCATCCTCATCTTCATCAACTGAAGTTGCATCACAATCGAGAGAAGTCGTGCCCCCTTCCTGATTAGCAGACAGTACCAAAGTCTCAGAATTTTTTCTTGAACTTAATGACCTAGAAGCCAGGGATCCCACCCCAATACTATTGATAGATGAAGAACTTACATACGGTTTGTAAAGTGTACTCTTACCAGAACTGCAATCACTCAACACAGTTCCAAGAAAAGAAAATAGAAACTTTAGCCCTTGTAGAAGACACTCATCGCAAGCTAGCTTCTCAATTAACATCACAACCCTATTTAGCAGTGACTTCAGCAAATCTTCCCCTTTTGATAGTTGAACAACAAAATGAAAATAGGTCTTCGCTGAATGAATATCAAATTTCAAAAATGCACTATCAAGCGTACCTAGCATGGCTTCAAACAAATGATTGAGCAGGTCTTTTGACTGTGATTCAGGAGGCGACACAAGGCACAAAATGAAACTCATGGTTGCTTCTCGAAGGGAAATGGAACTGCCTTTTGCAGAGGCAAACCCAACTGAAGATTCTGTAGTGCAACCTAGAAGCCTCTTCTCCAACCAATTGGACAAGCCAAGTAATTCCATGCCAACGAATTTCCTTTGTGTTTTCTGTTTAGTATCATTACAGGACTCCTCGGATAAAAGGTCAACAAAGAAATTCAGAACCTTTATGTTTACTGATTCAGTGTCACAATTGTCCAGCGAATCAATCAGAACCAAAAAATCACCACGCTGCGATCCATACAGTTCTTTAACCCGTTCAGATCCTGTTTCTGGGCCAAGATAATACTTGAAGACAACTTCGCTTGAGGGGTCTTTCCTAAGCCTATTCATGGTGTCAATAGCATTATTAACAACCAACTCATGGATACCACTGTCAATCAGTCTTGAGGCATTAATATCCCTCAAAAATCCCTCCATGTGCTTCATTAAAAATAAGTGGCTATAATCGAGCCCATCCAATCCGGCACTCAGGCTGCTATGTATGTCTCCACATTTTCCATGGAGGCTCTCAAAGTTTTTGTCAAACTTAATAGTCATCACTGACTCGACAATCTGACATAAGGCCCCAGAATCCATATTAAAATTTCCACTTAAATCCCTAATTTTAAGAAGCCCATGTAGAACTGTAATGATACCCTTTATGCTAAGAATGCATGAAAGAAGAGTTCCACTAGGAGTTTGAAGTTGTGAGGGGAAACCATGCAGCATACATTCCCAAAAGACCACTGATACAATTCCCAAAGCTCTTCTGTCAACAGCAGCATCCAATTTTGTTAAAAGATCACTAACAGACTCCAGCTGGCAAGATTTAGATCCGCACCTTTCAAGGAGGTCAGTCTGCACAATTTTCTCAAATCCAGTGTGCTTGAGAAGCAATATGGGTGAGAATCCATCAAAATGGTCCTGATTAGTATCAAGGGTTGAGAGGAAAGCCTTCTGATAGACCTTCAAATATCTGGTTAACAAGGATGACATAATCTTGTACAATCTCGCGACCTGACCAGCATCAACTATATTAGATAACAAGATTTCAGCAAGAATAAGGTAGTCACAGTCCTTGGATGCATAGTCTGCCTTTCTTACACCTGGTGGAGGAACTGCATTCCTTATACTATATCCCAAAATGCCAGCATTAAGCAAGGAGAGTACCAAAGAAAGCCACATTCCACTCCTCAAGAAATCCCAGCCCAGTTCCTCAATGTTGACTGGCACATGCATGGTGTCCAAAAGCTTAAGCATGCTACAAACAACTTCAGACAGATTGATTTCCTTGTTAACATTAGCACTGTGGCCTAGAAGTGAATGGCTCAAATGAAAGAAATACTTTAGATTTGATATGTCCAATATATTTGAATCACTCAAATGCGGATGGAGACTGTCCAAGGTACAACCCATGGTAGGTATATCCCAACAAAGCACAAAAAAATATCTTTCAACAATAAGGTCCTCCACAGATGTAGCTCTTTTACTGTTCCAAAACCCAACAATCCGTGAGAACGAAGCATATACATCATCCCAATTCAACTGGAGGCACTGGGTGGATATATCATCCATACAAAGTGAAGCAGGAAAGGCCGCTAAGTCAATCAGCTGATCAAGCAAGCCACTAACAATGGGTTCTTCCTTGATACCTGCACCCATTACGCTTTCTACTGCAATTGATGTCCACGAAAACAAATGATCAACCACATTATTACAGCGCCAGGATGTAAAAAGGGGAGCTTCCCTCAACCTAGATCTCAAATCTAGAAGCAATGAGGAAGGATGACCACGAGGATAAAATATCATATGTCGAAGCACTAAAATCAATCTAGAAACAAGCAGAGCCCAAGATGACAATTGCATGCTGTCAAAATCCGAAGTGGGAGCTTCAATTGTTTTTATCGATGATAATACAAAGTTTGCCACTGTTAACTTTTCATCTTCAGAGGATAAATGAAATGCCATAAGAAGAATCTCAATGTGAAATAAAGAAGGAATACTTTCAAAGACTTCTTTGAAGGTGGAACATTTGGAAGATACTGTTTTTGCCTTCTCAACAATATAATCAACAAATCCCCTGAAAATTTTGGTTCTCAATTGGCTGCCACCCAAAAACCCCGTGGAGAAAAGAGTATGAGCCAGTAGTGTTAAAGTTTGATCATTATAAAAAAATAGACCATTTTCAAGATTCAGGATTTGCTCAACAAGATGTTCCTCAAGTGACTCAGAAAGTGCACGGCACATGAGCAGGTTGTGCAGAAGCTCAAAGCAAAGTTCATGGATATGCCCAGTCTTTTTTTGTTCATGTAAAGTTGCACCATTATCAGCAACCCAGTCTTCAGAATAGCAGGTCCGACAGTTAAGAATAGAAAGCAGAATATCTATATGATCTCGGGTCAGCTTTTTGCATGCATCTTCATAAAGAGAAGAATGCCAGTGGGGAGAAAAGACACACAGTTTCAGAAAGCTCAGTAGCTCAGTAGCAGCTTGAATTGGAGTGTTATAACAGTTGGAGACGGAACTTCCAGCAGCAGGGATTGGATCATATGCATCATTAGATCCAACTGAGCGGCTCCCTTCAGAGAAAAGGTCTCCAAATAGAGCTTCATCTTCATGGCAAACTGCATTTTCAAGTTCAGAAGTGCAAGTAGCTTTTGTGCTACTAGAATATGATCTTTCCAATTTTGGCTTCAACTTTACTCCTTCGGAGTGTAGGAAAAAAACAAGATGCACAAGGTTGTCCATCCAAGGTCTTGATGAAGGAAGTATAATTTTTAATAGCTCATCCACTGTGTACTTCTTAGGCAAAAAGACCTTCTCTTGATGAATACTGAATGATAGGCTATCAGCCTCAGCACCAGCAAAGCTTCCAATTAGTTCCATGTTGAGTGCCTTCAAATCAAGGGTCTGATATGTCCGTCTTTGGATATCCTCTATGAGTTTCAAAATAAACATGACACTACGAGGGAAGTAAGCTAATGGCGGCTTTGAATTAGAAGCAGCTTTGTTGTATCTCCATATACCATAATCCAAATTGTCCATTAGAGAAGCTACTATGCATGTTTGAATATTTTGAAAAACACTGCTGTTGCAAAAAATAATTTGAGCGACATGAAGGAACTCTTCCAATAGGGAGAGCAAAAGGGTCTCACACCAACTCTCTGTAGTAACATAGATATTTACAAACTCAAATCTAGTTTTAAACAACCGAGGCAACACATCTGCACACAAGGCAATGGCTTGCAACAGGGCAGGATCGTATTCCATATATGGCATGTCTTTTGTAAGGTTTCCTATCAACTTTAAGATTCTTGAAGCTAAGTTCAATTTCTTGCGGAAACTCAAATTTGTAGCCTTCTCATCAAACATATCTGGACTTTCAAATAGTTGCTTGCAAAGATTGAAGAGGCGTTGAATACATCCTGTATGAACAGCAGACCAGTGCTGAAACAGGTAAACCAACCTATTCAAGTTCTGGTGTAATGAGAGTCCAGTAAAATAAGTGGTCTGGCTGTCTGCTTGGGTGCATTCAGAAAATAGTGTCAACAAAAAGCGATCGGCCAGTTTTTCTCCGCATGGACAGCTGAAAACTCCTAAAAATGACACAAGAAACACTTCCATTAATTAAAAACAACCCAACATCAAAAACTAGCCTAACATAATTGCAAGGACCAGCCTAGTAGCATTGTAAGGAGCAGTAACAATAACTTTAAGCTTCTCAGATAATGACAAGCCTACCATGGAATGCAATAGTAAAATTTAGGTTCCTAGGTATTGCAGGTATATGCCTCAATAATTGATTGCTTATACTTCTTGTTTACTTCTTAGGAGCATATTCTGCTTTTTCAATCATCAGTCTAAGGATATAATTCTCCCCAACCATCCACACTCGAACCCATTGCTTTTCATTCTTTACCATAAATTTTGGAGCTTCATTTTCATTACAATGTTAGGACTTATTTGTGGCACTAAATCTTTCAAATAATTGATGATCCAATATTTAAAACAATTGTAATGTACCTTGAAGACTGCACTTTGAGCTGTCATCCAATGCAGTACCATCACATGAAACATCAAATGGTTGCAACAAGTCTGTAAGGCTATCCACTGAGCACAAGTGCAATTGTTCAGAATCTCTACCTATTCCATCAACTAATGCTGCCTCCAGTAGTTGTGCCATGTTATTCTGAAATAAAAAGATGCCAGTTACACATCAAAGTAAATAAAAGACAACAGAAAAGTACCATACATGGCAAAAGAATACATAATTTTACTGATCAGGCCCATAATTGTCAAAGCATGCGAGGAAACCAACACGACGCCTTAGTAATAAAGCAACCAATAAAGAGCTCACAAAGCCGTCAAAGCATAATGACAAATGATACAACTTCACATTATTATTCATAAATCACAAACTAACATGAATAAATATTCAATTGGGTTTGGTATGACTCCATTCGGTATTATTTTTAAACACCATTGACCCACATAAGTTTAAAACTATTTAATTTCATAATTCAATTTTCAAAACACGCGAGTCACATAGGCAATGTTATTTGGCATGATTATTTTTAAAAATAAAATTATTTTTTAAAAATATGAGTCCGAATAAAATTTCACTACTTAAATAGTTTTAAATTCTTCAGACCTTTTTAAAAATAATTATTTTTAAAAAAAATATCAGCAAACCAAATAACATCATAACTGTTTTAAATAATTATTTTTAACTGTTTTCTGTTTTAAAATTTAAATTTAATTTTGACGAAAAATTCAAATAATTTTTTTATATTTTATTCTTCTGCCAGAATAAAAATTTTATTTTGGTCTCCCTCCAGTTTTGAAAAACATCTACTGGAAACACATGTTTTGAAAATAAACTTCTTAATTTAATTATATTAAAATATTATAGAACCTGCACTTTTAAAATTTGAAAACCGAATGCTGTTTTCAAAACCCTATACCAAATAGGCCAAAACGATTAAATTCAAAATAAAATCATCAAAATTAAAAACGAAGAGATAAAATACTTTATCATTTGCCAATCAAAAATTTAAACAATAGCCAAAATTTATAAAATTAATAATAGTTTAATAATCAAATTTAATAACATCAAAGCACTCAAAAATCAAAATTACAAATTGTATACTAAAAACAACTACTATTGGAAAGGTTACACTATTTTCCTAAATTAAATTTTCGATTTTCGACTAGATTAATGAAATTACTCAACCTCCCAAATCAGTTTATCCGATTTTTGCTTTATTCAATTTTCGGTTGGTCAATTTATCATATTAAATTTGATAATTTTTCTGTTCAACCCTTACATCGCTAATTTTTCACCTTAAATTTACAACATCAACACAAACAAAAATACAGAATCCGATACCCAATCTCACCAAACCAAATCAAATAAATTGTCATCATCAAAAACATCTTTATATTGAACCTAAAAAGCCTACAACTAATAAACTTTGACCTCCAATTCATAAAATTTTTATCTTTTCTCCTTTGTCCGAGAAAATCCTCATTCAGAAGTATACGTCAGTCAATTTAAGTAAGTTGTACCATTTATCTAATTGATTTATTCGATTTCCAGTCAGATTGACGAGTTACTCAATCTACTCAAATAAAAATTGAATTATTCGGCTTTTAATTTATTTGGTCAGTCAAATTAAACCAGATCGACAATTTTTCTACTTAGCCCTACCTATAACCATGCAAGAACTAACAAGTGGCAATATTGCGGAGAGAACAGAAGAAATAACATCAACAATTATCATGGCCCTACTCTCCCAAAAAAAAAAAAACTTGGCTTCACAAAAGTCATATGCCTAACCCAGATGAATTTACACCACTCATAAATACTTTTAAATTTATCAAGCCTACTGTTTTCAAAAACAATCATGTTTTCAAAAATAATACCATCAAACCAAATGGCTCCAAAGAATTCCAAATTTAGTCAAAGTGACCACTTTTTTCTCATTTTCAAAATGTAGCAAAAATAAAGCGATAGAATACTACTTGGACACTTAAGCAACACTTTAACAACTTTAATCAAGCCAAATCGATGGCTTCTCACTTAAATGTCGATAACAGTTCCATTTTAGCCTGATCAGTAAATGTGTAGAGAGAGAGACTGATAAACACTACATTTGTCAAACTTATAATAGCAATAATAAATTTTGTTTTTGATAAGTATAATAGCAATAATAAACTTATAATCCCAAATTCAGTCAGAGCAAGTAACAAAAATAAAGCAGTAGGATACTGCTTGGCCACTTACTCCAACCATGACATGAAGCCGGTGCAGATTAGGCCCAACACCACTATAACCAAATGGAAAACAATAGTCACGAAACCCTGTCTCAAAGGAAAGTACCAGTTCTCCCACAAAGGAGGTTTTCTCACCTGGAAATAAGTGAGCTGAGCAAAAAAGGTTTTTATTCTCTGCAAATGCAAAAACGTTGTGCCAAGTAAGTTTGAGAGGGAGTTTGAAGAAAGCAAGTTATCTATAGGCCTCGCTTTCAGAAACGGGAATTAACCATAAAAAGAATTGCCTCATGGCAGCTAGGAATAGCAACGGGACAGGTTTGAAACGGATCACCCTTATTCCGAATTTATCCCGTCTAAAAAAATCATATCTCAAACCCGTCCCAAACCCGATTATGCTGACTCAAAACCTGTCCCAATAGGGTCGGGACGAAGCGGGTACCCAGCAAACTCACTAAATTGTCTTATATATACGGGTTTGGGGCGAATCATTCATATCCTGAATCCGTCCTAAATCCTTAACGGGTCGAAGATACACATTCCAAACCCAAATATACCAATCCCAAACCCATCTCATTAGGGGCAGAGCAAGACGGAACGGGTACCCGATATAACCTGTACTATTGTCATCCCTAATGGCAGCCATATCTAAGAAAAAAACTTTATTTTGTTTAATACGATTCAATAATAAAAGACAAAGCCATCAAGCCAGCCCTGTGATATGTTGGCAAAAAGTTAAAATACCGTAACACTTGCACATATTGTAAATCTTGTAACGTAGACATAATTAGCTTGTAACATAAACATAATTACCATTACCTTGTAAATCCTATATGTACGGGTGTTTTTCTCCATAATAAAATACATGTATCAACTCGCTATCCTTTCTACTTTGTATCAAAGCTTAATCCTAAATTAGAAGAAGTTGTCGTCACTCTTAAAGAGCTTTAGCTTTTCTTGTGTCAACACTGTTTTCTTCTCCAACTATCGTTGATGCCTGTCACGCCGCCACTCGTTACTACCTGTCATGTTGAGTGTCGTTGTTGTTCGAGTGAAGAGTCCTCATTGTCGCCTACCATGTTGAGCTCTGTTTGCCATCACCGTCATCCATCATCTTCTCCGCCTTCGACACCATCGTCCATCGCCGCCTTCAACCCCATTGCCTATGGACGTTGACACCATCCTATGCCACCGACTGACGAGCTATCGGTAGAGGCAACGATCAAGCGCAAGTCTCGCAGCTATTGCCATCACTATCAACCAGTTCTACCGTCACCAGACTTCGCCATCTCCGCCACAGGAAGCTCCTGCTACAGCAACCTCACCCAACACAGATGGTGTTATTTGGTTTCTGATCGTCAGCAAGCGTGCATTTTTGGTTTATGGTGTTAACAATGACACATGTTAACATCTTAGTTTGGAGCTCTTTTCAGGATTCGCCAGTTTAGCAAAGTTTGGCAAAATTACCAGAGTCAATGGTTGTATCCTCCACTTCTCATGCGACTCGCATGGTCCAAGAGGATGCTTCAAAATTTCCTTTACTTTCTTCTACCAACAACACTTGGATAATCGATACTGGAGCTACTAATCATATGACGAGTAATCTCTCTCTAATTACCTCTCTTAGATCAGGTTGCTAATGGGACTCCTATGCCAATTACTTAGGCCAGCAATGTCTCACTTTCATTTAATCTTTCCTTATCCGTTTTACTTGTTTTGCATCTCTCTGATAATTTTCTTTCTATTAGCCAAATTATCAAATGTCTCAAATGTTCTGTAATATTTTATTTTACTCACTATGTATTTCAGGATAATCTCACAAAAATAACAATTGGCAATGGTAGAAAGATGAGGTTTGTATTATTGGAAAAAAGCAAGAGCATTAAAATCTTAGCCTGGTCAAGGATTCCAAGTAAGACATGAGATACTTGACTAGAAAAAAAAAATTTATGCATATCATTTAGGACACTTTTGTGTCAATCTAGAATACTTATTTTCTCAATTATTCAATAATATTTCTGCTACAAGCTTAAAAGGTGAATAATGCATTTATGTTAAACATCACAGTGTTCCATTTAAAATCAGTATCAAAAAAAATCCTACTCCTCTTGTTTGTGACCATGCTGATATTTGAGGTCCTTTTTCTTATACTCTTGTTTTAGGACATAAGTATGTTGTGTCTTTTATTGATAACTGTACTAGGATAAGTTGGATATATTTGATAAAATCTAAAAGTGATGTCATTCATATCATTCTTCAATTCTATCAAATGAGTCTTAATTTCATATTCCAGTTCAAGTAATTCTTTCTAACAACGATCGTGAGTTTGTAAATTAACATTTGGTTGTTTTCTTTCACTAACATGGCATCCTCCATCAGACAACGGCTTACTTTGGTAATGTTGTACTTTTAGAAGAAGTTGTTTTTAGCTGTACTGGAAAAATAAGCTATTGTTAAAATAAGTAGGTGAGTGTTTGGTAAAATATAATTTTAAAAGTGTTGTAGAATTTAAAAACAGATAATAGGGTACTTATTACACCCTCCTCCACGCCCCCCATGATCCCCTCTCCCCCCCCCCCCCCATTCCCTCTCCACCCACCCCCCCTCCAATTGCCTGCCCCATCCCCCCCCATCCTGCCGGCCCCCACCCCCCCTCCCCTCACCCCCTCCCGCCCCCATGATCCCCTCTCCCACCCGCCCATCGATCCCCTCCACACCGCCCCCTCCCCCCTCGCCGCACTCCTATCCCCCCCCCCCCAAACCCTGCGCCCTTATTCCCATCGCACACCCTCAACGTTGGAGATAAAATGGGTAATATTGATATTTTAATTTTAAAAAAATTGCTTCTTGAAAAAGCAACCTTTAAATTGTTTCTGCTTTGAGTAAAAAAAAATATTTCATAAGCACTTTTTTTAAATGTTATCAAACACCTTTTACTGCTTCTGCTTATAAAATAAGCAGAAGCAGCCTCCCAACAGCAATGTCAAACTAGGCCAACATGTGTTTACACTTCACACAACACAACAAAATGGCATAGCAGAATGTAAAAACTAACATCTCTTTGAGGTGACTCGAGCTTTATGCTTTACTATAACAGTTCATAAATATTTTTGGACAGATGTTGTCATAACTGATATTTATCTTATCAATCGAATAACTGCTCATATCATTGACTATGAAACCCCTTTACGGGTGTTGTCACACTTCCACAACATCCCTTTAGCTCTTAATAATTGCACCAACTCTATCGTGATAAACTTGACTCTTGTGTTTGTTTTTGAGTTACTCTAACTCTTAAAAGAAATATAAATGTTTTCATCCTCATACAGGTAAATAATATGTCTATGAATATTCAATTTTGTGAACATATGTCCTATTTTTCTAGCAATATCTCTGCCGTCTCTCTTTAGGGGAAGCTTTGTAGTAAGGAAGAAGAACAAATATGGTTGGATGAAAATGTGTTGATTTAAGGAGATGAAGATTCTACTATTATAGGTAAGGGGGAGTCTTTAGCTTCTCCTACTTCTAATCTTGTAATAGTTGAATCTAAGTCAAAATGAGAGGCCAACTTAGGTGTTTGACAAATAATATGTAAAACGAAATGCTACTCTCATATCTAGTCCTCCTCTCAATAACATTATCATGCCAAGACAATTCTTATGGAATTGATCATTCAACATAAATTCCCATTGAGGTACTTGATTCTTCACCTATTGTTTCACATTCAAATGATATCTTGTCTTTTGATCCTACATGTTTAGACAATCCTGCAAGCCGAATGTATCCTCTTTGTGACTATAAAGAACCCAACAGATTGAGTTTTTTCAAATCATTTTCTAATGTTGTTTATCCTCTTTCTGACTTCATCTCTTATCATCATCTGTCTAAATCAAGATTCAAAAATACGAAACGCAGTACGGTACGGATTTGATGTTGTACGACAAGGCGAACGCCTCAGTACGGTTGAGGCGGGCGCCTCAACCATAAATGATAATTTTTATTAAAAATATACAAAATATATAAAATAAAATTAGCAAACTTAATTTTAAAATAATAAATCATACTACAATTATCAAATAAAGTATGTAGTCATTTATCAAACTCAAAAATCTAATAACTTAAACAAATATTCAATCTAATGTTCTTTCATTAGTTTGTAGTCATTTCTATATTTTCATATTTCTTTGATTATTTGCTATTATATAATTATCTTGAAGAATAAATATAATTAAATTAAAATAATTATATACATAATAGTACAACGCACATCTGGATCTGAAGTTGCTTTATAATTAAATTATAAAGCAATATATATAATTGCTTTTTAACGCTGGAGTCCAGCAGCTGGACGACGACACACTCTGGACGACAACGACGAACGATGGATCGGCGGCGACGACGATCGTCAATGATCACGTCAACGATGACGGACGTCTCTTCGAGGCGACGATGACGGCGATGTGATGCTGAGCTACGACAACAACGACGATGCTGAGATGCGACGACGAAGACGCGATGAGATAAGGGTAGGTTAGCAACTTACCCTTTTTTGTTTTTTAAATTGACTTTAAAACGCGTCGTCGCGAGTGGTCTACGACACGGACGCCTCACCACGTCGTACAGACGAGGCGATGGAACGGCCCGCCTCAGACCACTTCATCTGTCTGAGGCAGGCGGCGGCTGATGCGGGTTCTGGGGTGGCGCCTCCACGCGGTCTGAGAGCGAGGCAGCGCCTCAAGGCGCCACCTCAGCCCATATTTTCGAACCATGGTCTAAATCTCACCATGCTTTTGCCCTTAAGCTATCTTTTGTGCCAATTCCTAGTCATTTTCAGGAAGCTCTTGAAAATCTCAAATAGAAGTCTGCCATAGTAGAGGAAATAAAAGCTCTTTTAAAGAATTCCACTTTGGAACTCATTGAGCTACCCCGAGATAAGAAGACAGCAAGATAAAAATGAATATTTACATTAAAGTATAAGTCAGATGGAATGGTTGAAAGATACAATATTAGATTAGTTGTTGAAAGTTACACTCAAACGTATAAAATTGACTATCAAGAAACTTTTGCTCCTATGACTAAGATAATTACTCTTAGAATTATTCTGTCTCTTGCAGCTAATTAGACTTATCATCACATCAGCTTTATGTGAAGAATGTATATAAATCCTCCTCCTGGTTTTACACCAAAAGAAGCAAAGGTATGCAAACTCAAGAAGGCATTATATAATTTGAAACAATTACTAAGGGCTTGATTTGACCGATTAAACCACTCAATGCAGGGAAATGGTTTCAAATGGTCTTTGGTTGATCACACTATGTTTTATAAAAGAGACGGTGATGATATTACATTACTACTTCATTATGTTAATAATATAATTGTTATGGGTAATAACATATCTGAAATAAAAAAGCTTCGTTGTTATTTGACGGAATTTAAGATGAAAAACTTGGGGGTTTTAAAATACTTCCTTGGCAATGAAGTATCCCAATTCAAACAGGCAATGAAGTATGTTCTGGACCTCCTAGCTGAAACCGAACTTGAATTGCGCACCTGCTAATACTCCTATTGAGATGAATCATGGTTTAACTATTTATTCCGATCAAGTTTCAACAAACAAAAAGAGATATCAGAGGTTGGTGGGAAAATTGGTCTATCCAACTTACACTAGACCTAATATTTCATATGCAATTAATACTGAGTCAATTCATACATAATTCGAATAATCAACATATGAGTGTTGTAAATCGTATTCTGACTTAAAGTTATCATGTTTTCCAAGCAATAACACCTAGACATTATGGGATACACTAACTCTAACTTTGCGAAATCCAAATTGAACAGAAAATCTACTTCAAGGCATATATCATTTGTGGATGGTAATGTAGTAACTTGACAAAACAAGAAATAGAATGTGATTTCTTTGTCTAATGCAGAAACTGAATATCATGCTCTTCATCATGCTACTCAAAGCTCACATGGCTACGTATTGTTATAGCCCTCAGAAATCAGTGATGTTCTTTTTTTATAACACAAGTACCATCGAAATCACTAATAAGCTAGTATAACATGATCATACCAAGCATATTAAACTCGACAAAAATTATATCAAGAATAATCTAAATTCTGGTGTAATGGAGGTTTCATACATTAAGAGAGCAGATCAACCGGTTGATATAATGACCCATGCCATTACTGGAGCCTCTTTCCATATGTTCTTGTCCAAATTGAGCATGGATGATATCTATGCACCAATTTGAAGGCGAGAATTAAAATACTGTAATACTATGTTTGTAACGCTTGTAACGTAGACATAATTAGCTTGTGATGTAAACATAATTACCATTACCTTGTAAATCTTATATGTACAGGTGCTTTTCTCAATAATAAAATATATGTATCAATTCACTATCCTTTCTACTCAAAATTTTGTCATTATGCTAATTTTGCATTCAATTTAGCCTTTAAGAACCCCTTTTTGGGTCAACACGGCCCCAACACTTTCAATAACAATCATTTTTAATATAGATAATATTAAATGTTAAAGCTTTACATGAATTACTTTTGTGGCAACTTTTCATATTGTTTTTGAGAAGTAATAAAAACTTTATTAAAAACGAAGTACACAAAATGTGCACTAAGAGAGAAACATCTTAAGAACAAGAGACAACAAACGAGCAACACCCAGCTCAAAAAGAATTAAAGAACACCCATCAACGACATCCACAATACAAGAAAAACGAGAACAACTCGATGCAGAGAGTCACCCAAGAAGAGAACGCAATACAAAGGCCTTAAGCTCCACTACACGAAGCGCGCGATTCTCAAATAGCCTAGCATTCCGCTCGCGCCAAAGACACCACAAGATACAATGAAAAATAACACGTCAAAGTGGCGACCGGCGACCCACACAAATAGCCCAGCATGAAAATAAACAACTTTTCCTATTGTGTCTTGTTTTAACTCATACATTATGTTAATATATCAATCACAACATCTATCGTGACAAAAATTGTATTTTAAGTGTTCATTAATGCTCAAAATAAGCCATACTAAAACTGATTGTCTTTAATTTTTCAAAATAAAAGAAAATTTTGCCCAAATTGACCCAACATTGAGGGTTTAAGGCTAAATTAACCCAAAAGGTAATACAAACACAAATCAGCTTAACACACACACTTCAGTGGCAAATTTGATAGTTTTACAGTAATAAAATTTGTTGCATCTGACTCAAAATAGTTGATAAGGGAAATTGTGTCCACATACATGATCATGGTGTTGTTCACACTTGGCTTCTTGTCATACCACTCCACTTCTTCTACTGACTTTTCTTTGTAGAACAAATAACATAGAGCATCTTGTTAAAAACATTCTCAGCCTTGTTAAACAAACTGACCAAAATTTAATAAACCAATTAGGACAGATTACATAGTCAGTTCAATTAACCAGTTAACCAGTGTGCTTCCAGCAGAAGACCATCAAGTTATCCATCCACAGACTATTCTTTGTTGACTTCCTCCCCATGAAGTAGCACCATTGCATGATTAGTCAATGTTTCCAGCACGATTATCGATGCCAATAATATTTCCAGATGTTGTCTCAGTTTCACATCAAAATTTTGGTTTATGGTGTTATAGGTTTCGAGATCAACAAATTGGGTGTCTTTTCTCAGAGAAATCATGTACTCAGGAATCTCAAATCCATAGGCATGTCAGGGGTACGCCCATGCAATTTGTTAATACTCATAAAAGGATATACTTTGGCAAATTACCACTCTTTCTTAGCCTTCTTCAATGACTGCTGCTTCATTACGTTTTATTTTTACTTTATTCTCATCATGTACTTATAGCAGGAATCATCTCATTTAAACGACTAAGCCCTACTACTAGCATAGTTAATTTCGCAGCACTCAATAGAATACTTCTTTCGTTAAAGAATGCTTAAAGAATCGACATAAATCCTCCAAAAACCAAGCAGGACCTTATAAATGAAACAGTGTTAATAATTTGGCGTGAGAGTAGCCTCAAATCAACTTAAGGACGCAGAATGATCAGTTCACTCAATCAACTCACAGCTTAAACCAAATAAGGCAGAGGAATCATCAGTTGATCTTGATTTCACTAATTAACAGTGAAAACGAACCTGGAGACTCAAATCATCGTTGTTTGACACCGTCCTTTCCAAATAACGAACTGCGAACTCGATCGACTGTTGCACAATGGCAACAATAGTAGGCTCCGATTGCTCAACTGCACACAAACTAGAGTTCACCAATCGGGAATAAACAAAATTACAGAAATAGAGAGAGAAACGAAAATCAAAAGCACCAACCGGGAAGGGATCGAGTGGCGGATGCGAGAGCAGACGCAAGAGAGGAAACGGCCTGAATCTGCAACTGGCTCCAGGACTCGAACCCTAGCTTTCGGCCGTCTGCGATCGGAGCGAGGGCATGGCCGAGGAGGGAGCAGAACTTGTCGAGGCCTGGCTTGAGGGATTCGGATCGAAGCAACTGGGAGAGATCGCCGGTAGGCTTGCCTTCACAGAGGACCTCTACGAGTTTGGTGAATTCCTCCATGGAAACTGAGAGCACCAAGGTACTGCAGCAATCAATACATAGATAGAGAAGGTACGGGGAGGGTTTTGCAGGAAAGAAGGGTTTGGGTTGAGTGGGAGTCTGGGAGAAACGTTTAAAGGCGGTGGTGGTGGGAGTGGCAATGGGCATTGGCTTCGTCTCCAAGGAATTAATTATTGAGTGGGACGATGAGGGACGATGTGTTTTTTTTTATTTGTTCGAAAGTATTATTTAATAATAATTTTTGAATATGTTTACTTTTTTATTATATTTATTTAACATTGGAATATAAATATAATATTTAAATAATAATTTTAAATATTTAATTTATGTTTGAATGGTTAGAAAATATTTATTTTGGAATAATATTTTTTAAAATATTATATTAGTGTTTAAATTTTATTATTTATTTATTTTTTAAATTATTACAGAATTTTTAAATCATTTCACGTATGATAGTTGTATTTATAAAAACAATAAGTGTAAGTATTTATTTTCAAAAGAACAAAAGAAAATCAGATATCAACTCTCTTTCTTCTTTTTTATGCGCACATTTCAGGGTGATTATGAGTGTTTCGTTTCATAATTTAAAATTTTATTAGAATTGAAGTTTAAATTATGAATTTTATAAATAAATTATGGTTCGTATTAGTGGAACATAATACGATGTTTTCTGTTTTCTGTTTCGTATTAGTGGAACATAATACAATTTTACGTGTTTTCTGTTTTGGTTTATATTTTTTAAAAATATTCTAAAGTTCATGTTAAATTTTAAACTTAAAAAAAATGATGTTTGGTATGACAAAAAAAATATTTCTTAAAGTGTGTGTTTTAAAATTGTATCCCATTAAAATTAAAGAAAAAATATGATAGTCTTAAGTAAATAAAAAGTAATATATATATATATATATATGAGCCTCACATCAAGATTGAGTTTTGATTTTAAAGCTGAAAATAGTTAGATACAAGCTATTTGTTAGGCGACATTTATCAGGCTGGTGTGAGCCTACTTTAATTTAACAATAATATAATTAAGAAAATAATTTTTTTAAATGATATATTCCGTGACTATTTTTGAAAATTATTTTTTTAACTATTTTTTATTTTCAAATCAAAACTTAATTCGTTTGGAGACTAAAATAATTTTTTATTTTTTTTATTTTTTTTACGTGGGCCCTCAAAATATTATTTAAAAAATAGAGACCCAATTTTAAAAATACACACTCTTTCTAAAATACATTTTCCCTTAACGTAAAATATTTTTAAATTATAATTTAATAGAAAATCTAATAAAAATCAGAAAACTAAATATAAAAACTAAAACTCCTATCAAATAGACCCTTTAAAATTGTAGACGCTTGTTTTAAAAAACTGTAGACCCAGATGAATTTACACCACTCATAAATACTAAAAAAACCATTAGGCACACCGTTTTCAAAAACAATCATGTTTTCAACAATAATATACCCAAATCAAACAATTATAGAACATACTTGTTTTAAAAACTGAATTCACATAATAATAATTTCAAATTATTGTAGACGTTTTAGAGCATGTTTGGTATCGCCATTCAAAAATAGTTTTCTATTTTTAATACAGAAAACACCTGCTTGATTTTATGTTTGATAGTTGTTTTCGTTTTTGATTTTCGAAAACAAACCGTTTTCAAATAAATAAATAAAAGAAAACATTTTTTACATGTTTTCCATTATTGTTTTCTGTTTTCCTTTGACGCACACCGCCTTGCGATCCAATCCGGTGATGCCCCTGCGTTCCGTCCGGCGATGCCCTTGTGTTTCATCAGGCGACACCCTCTTGCGATCCAATCCAACAAGCTCTCCTTCCTCATGATCTAGTTTGGTGAGCCCCTTGACGACTTCCCCCGTCCTTATGACAGCCGCCCCTACGAGATCCAGTGCCACCTCCGGCCGTCCCTGCCACCTCCCCCCTCCCCTCTGTGCCGACCATCCCATGCGACGTTGAGATTCAGTCGACCAGTTCGTGCGACGGGCCTATTTGCTCCTCCCCGCCCACCATATGTAGAAACAGATTCTATTTCTACCAAAAACAACTTCCAAACAACGAAAGTGTATTCAATTTTAAAAAAATAATTTTTAAATATAATTTATGAAAACATTTTTTTAAAACAAAAAATCAAAAACAACACCAAACATACCTGGCTTCATAATAACACATCTAAAATTATTTTGTAAAGTTAACTCACCGAGACAGCCAACCAAAGATGGAGGTAGACATTGAAAACATCAACAGCCAATGATGGAGGTGGGCGTTGAGGGGGGTAGATAGCCGAAGACGAAGGAGGACGTCGAGCAAGAAAATTTGCGTGACAACTAAAACAACTTCCAAACAACGAAAGTGTATTCAATTTTAAAAAAATAATTTTTAAATATAATTTATGAAAACATTTTTTTAAAACAAAAAATCAAAAACAACACCAAACATACCTGGCTTCATAATAACACATCTAAAATTATTTTGTAAAGTTAACTCACCGAGACAGCCAACCAAAGATGGAGGTAGACATTGAAAACATCAACAGCCAATGATGGAGGTGGGCGTTGAGCAGGTAGATAGCCGAAGACGAAGGAGGACGTCGAGCAAGAAAATTTGCGTGACAACTAAATGATTCAATGGACGTAGGGGACAGGAAAATCTATGAGATGGAAGAAATCGAGGCACCGATTGGTTTGCGGGCTCGTCGACTTGGGTGACATTGAAGAGTCCGGATTTGCTGGAAAACAAGTTTAAATTTTCTGTATAATTAGATTTACGAAAATATTTTTTAATTAGATTTACACACAAATTAACCGTTAAATTTGACAGGCATAATACATACTATATGAATATTCAATTTAATTATTAATTTTTAAAACAAATATCATTTTCATACCGAAGTTCAGATTTTTACAGTGTCTAAACTTCAGTAGGGTCTTTTGGAGAGGGAGGTTGGGAGGAGATTACGTTTGTTGGTGGCCATTGACTATGGGTTGGGTTAATAGGTATCAAAACGACAGTAATTTATGCGTGTTGTCCCTCTTCTGTCGGATTGCTCTCTTCAGTCTTCACTGATGCGGCGTAATCGTACTGTTTGCTAGGGGTGTGCATCTACTCGCCCAACCTGCTCTATCCACCCGACTCAACCCGAACCTACCCGCTACTAGCAAATAAAAATTATTTTATGGTGGGTTGAGTCGGTTGGCGGGTAAGAATTCTCAAACCCGCTACTAACTTGACCCACCACACTCTATTATAAAAATAGAATAAATCTTATCATTTATCTATTAGATATTAGTTCATTACCGTCTCTCAGAGGTGAGAATTATATAACGTAACACTTATGATTGTGAGTTTGTGATATTGCAACCCATAAATCTCGTAATTTTTCTCATCTATGATTACAAATACATAGTGAATAAAATAATATATTTTTATTATAATTATTCTCTATGTTATGTATTTATTTTTTAAATATATATTATTTAATTATATATTAATAAATAATAACTAGCATCCCACAAAATTTAACAAATTCACTTATTAATAAATTCACCAATCAATGATACTGGTCAATAGCAATTAGCACCCACTCAATCTACCAGTTAGCATCCGCACAAACTTTAATAAATTCACTGATTAGCAAATTCACCGGTCAATTGATGATTGATGATTTAGCTTTCATCCAAGCCGACTTATGCCCACCCCTTGTGATTGCAAACCCTTCATCACAAGCAAATCCAAACCCGGAGCATCGGGTCTCCACGACCATACTAGCTAGGATTCCGATCTTCCAACTCAAAGCTCTGATGCGGATCGATCTGAGTTGTGACCATCGACAGAGGGGGATCGATGTTGAAATCGATGTCTTGGAAGTTGGTGGCATCGTCGTCATGGCTGAGGCCCAAGTCTGCTGGCAGAGGGAGATCGACGGGGAAGCGATCAAAATAGAAGAGTGGGATGGCGGTGAGGTCTCCAGTCGTATGAGTATGCGCACGCAATGTGAGAACCAGGGTCTGCCATTGTTAGGGTTTGGAGATGGAGAGAGAGAGCGAGAGAGAGCTTCGTTGAAGTTGAAGAAGGCGATTGGCTGCTTCGTTAAAGGAACAAGGACGGGTTGGAGATGAGGGAGGAGAGGAAACTAGATTTAATTTGCAAATTATTATTACTTTTTTTAAAATATTTAATTAATTTTCATACCAAGCTATAAAAATTTAAAAAAAAATATATTGTGCAAAGATTTTGACAACAAAAAGTCTAATAATCTTATACAGTTATACCTCGTTCTTATTTTCATACAAATGATACAATCAATAAAAGGCCCACTCTAGAAACTAAAAACTAAAAATAAAAAATATGAAAAGACCGATCCAGTCCATCGCCAATCACACTTTTATTCCAGAAGTAGAATAATAATATAGTCTTATCACTCTTAGCGGGAGTCATTCCTACGTAGATTATACATAGACATCGCCCACTCACAGTACCGTACGTTCGATCATGGAGTAGCGGTGGAGGAACCGGCTCGAGGGGGAATGCCCGGAATGCCAGTGCCCGGAGGGCCGGGTATTATCGGCGGCAAACCAAATAGCGGTGGCGACCCCGGTATGCCGGGTATGCCCGGTATGGGTATGCCCGGTATGCCAGGTGTGGCCGGCGGCGACAACCCCGGTATGCCGGGTATGGTCGGTATGGGTATGCCCGGTATGCTAGGTATGGCCGGTGGCGGCGACAACCCCGGTATGCCGGGTATGGTCGGTATGCCCGGTATGGGTATGCCGGGTATGGTCGGTATGCCCGGTATGGGTATGCCCGGTGACGGCAACAGAGGGACTGGGGGAAGGATGGACTGAGCGGCTTGACCGAGTTTTGGGCGAAGAGGGGGAAGCTGCCGCAGCAGACGCGGATTTGGGCGCTGGAGAAGGGAAGCCCCGACCGTGGGTGATGGTGGGGTGTCGGGAACGGTAATCAATGGTTTCATGGAGTTGAGGTTTCCGGGGTTTTGGTTGCAGAGGTCTGGTTGCTTCAAGGGCTTGAAGGTGAAGAACCCTGCAGAAAATATGTGGACTCCTTGCTGTCGGGACTTGAGGTGGAGTGGGGACGAGGAAGTTGCCGTGGAGGCGACGGCGCAGAAGGGCTCGCTGCTGCGAAGCAGCTTCACGGAGCAGGATTTGATTTTCTCGGCCTGTTTGGTTACCGAGAAAGGTAAGTGGATTTTGAATTCTCCATGCTCGTTTGTCTTGGCTTCCCTGTGAAAATGTTGCTCTGGTGTGTCACCGCCTCCGCAGTCTACCGCTACTGATGCATCTGAAAAATCACGCAGAAATATGCAGGAGTCCGTGATTTGTAAGTGAAACTCAGAAGCCTTAAATCGAAACCCAGTTGAAAAAATTAATTTCAATTAATACATCTAAACCCAATTGAAGCGCTAGCGTATATATAGTGAGTTCATGGGATTTAATAACAGGGTGAAGATTTATGAAGGCTCAAGCTCAAATTCGTATATAACGTAAAAAGTTCCATTAGGATGCTGAGATATAATATTCCAGCGATCCGAATTTGTATATACGTACGTGATATCTGGAGCCTAAAATCAAAACCCAATTTAAAATAATGGGATTTCTCAACTTGACGACGATGTTGTGAAATAACATCATTTAATTACTACCTGAGATGAAGCGGCTGTTCTTGGTGAAGCCCGTCTGTTGGAAGCATGTGTCACAGTAAACAGTGCCAACCACCACAGCATAAGGGACCTCATTCTCGTCATGCGTGGCTTCTGAAGGATTATAATACAATATGAAAATGAGAATCAGAGTTCCCAGCCTATACATTCTGAATCTGATACACTACTTTCTTATCCTTGTGAAGAACTCACTCTCTGGTTGAGGAGGGCATAGCTAGGTTGGCTTTTATAAGAAAGTATTTACTGTACACTTGTCTTTTTTCTTTTAACCGTACTAGAAAGACATCTGCCTCCTGCTTTGACTTCTGACATGCTGATGCCTGATGACCATTCAATCAGAAACTAAATCAGTAAGTTACTATTTGAAATACTGTGATTATTTTTGAAAATATTTTTTCTTTTACAAATTATATAAATTAATTGTAGAGTAATGTTATGATCCATGTTATTCATGATTTCACGGCTTGTGTTGTTCCATAGTTAATGGGTTTGTTGGCATTTACTGTTTGGGACTATAGCCGGTTCTGCAAGTAGCTAAGATTTTTTTTCTTTTTGGGTCCCAATTTGGTTCACGAGACTTGGAACTTGTGAGAGACCTCAAATTTCCTGTGCATGTTCCATCAGAGAAAGTGACCTCTACAACCCTCAAAGCGGAGGACTGTTGGTAAATGCACGGTTTGGCCGTGGCACTTACAAATTTAACCTAAAAAACGTATTGTGATAGCGATGCTCGGACCAAGGAAATTGAGAGCAGCGAAAGGATGGAAAGCCCATCGTAATTCTATTCCGTGTAATTTTACCCAGTAATTCTACTTATCTAAATCCTCTACAGTTGTGTTGTAATCAATGGTGGTATATTTTAACTTGAATTTATATTAATTTTTTTTATATCAATTGAATCAAATAGTAAAAAAATAATTATACCCAAATTACTTACATAATACAAATAAACTTTTCTTGCTTACGAATAGATTTTTTTTTACTTAAATTTAGCTTCATTTTCTTCTCCATGTATTAACTCAGTTACGTATTGCTTTTGAGAAATTGTTTAAAGCATAAAATTCGTTTGATAAATTTTAAATATGTATATATATATATATTGTTTTTTCATTAAAAAATTAGAATCAATTTAGAAATTACTTTTCAAAATTAATTTTTAAAACAGCAACTTTAAAATTTATAAAATATCACTATTAATCCTATTTAAAAATCAAAAGAAAAAGAAATATATATTTGAATTTTAAAAGTAATGATATTTTTATATTTTTAAATATCCATATGAATTTTGTTTTTAATTTATCGAATATCTATTATATAATTTTAGAATTTATAATATTTTTAATATTATAGTTTATCAAATACTAATAATTTTTTATATAATTAAAAATAATTTTATTATTAACCATTTGACTTCCCCTGAGATCATGTTTGGGATTGCTAACAAATAAAAAAGGCATTACAAAATATTGAAGAAAAAAAAGTTGAGGAAAAATTTGGGACATCTCTAGTAAAAAAATAAAGTATTTATTTACTTATATTTTCTAAGTTGCAAAGGGAGCAGTAAAAATATATAATAACATCATAGTGAAATAATTAAATATTTTAATATATTTATTTATATTTATCAATAAAAATCACAACTTATATTTAAAATATGTGTATTAGTTATAGATTTTATTAAAAATTTAAACTTCTAATCAAATTTATTATTAAGATATAAAATTTTAATATAATTTATAATTAATATTATTCTATATAAATAATTTTATTAAAACAATTAACTATATCACTACTTTTTTACGCTTTAGGGACTCATTGGATAAGAAGATTACAGGTGCGGTGAATATAATATGGGGGGATTTGCCGAGGGGAGTGTAGTGATAAGGTGGCGTCCATACCGAGTAATGATTCAAATTCAATTGGCTCTTTTCAAGGCAATGACAAGAAAGAAGGAATGGGGGACCTGGTGGTTCTCGTGGTCACGAAACTGTGTGGCGGTTTTTAGCCTCTTGCAAAGGGAGCTTGGATTTATTGTAATTTGTTTATTTGGTAAAGGTTCAAAACGCGGCAAGTTCACGACCTCTTGCCAACGTATACCACCAAGTACAATATCAAAAACATTATATGTAATATAAAACTTGTAAGGTCATCTCTAATCGGGCGCAAAAGGGTCATGCACATTTCATCTCCAATCTAATGTAATGTGTTGCGTTAAATTTAGTGTAACGTATAATATTGCATTAAATTTGACATAGTACTGTTGATGTGATTATCTGTGCTCTATTCTTCTGCTTGAGGAAATGTATCAACCACTACCACTACCCAATGCCAGGCCAGCTCCTCGCCGATTTTGACATCTAAATGACCAACTGGCGGTGACGATAGCTAGCTCCTCCTCGCCAATCTAGACATTTGGACAACTGATTGATCGATTGATGGCAACGACGTCTAGGTTCTCCTTGCTGATCTGAACATCTAGACAATCGATCAACCTACCAAAAACACTTAATGGCTTGTCGCGCAACGCACAAAGGCTGAGATAGAGAGAAAGAACGCAGGGAAGGAAGGAAGCTCGAGCTGTGAATCTAGACGGGAAGAGGCAGAAATATGGCATAAATATGGTTTTGAAGGCCATAGAGAGCTTTTTTTTTTTTTTTTTGAAATTTGAAGGCGAAAAATCCCTTAAGGGATTTTTGAGCCGTAGCTCACATCGATACCTACAAATAAAAAAAATGAACCTAATTCCGACTACGATGTGCAAAATTATGACCCATAAATTTAGCCTTGGGAGAGATGATTGATGCCTACTCGAGGCTGCTCGAGCTTGAGTCTCGAGCAAATTTGCTCGAGCCTAAAGCCCGAGCCTATGCTCGAGGCTAGGCTTGAGTATGCCTCGAGCGCTTATGCTCGAACCTCTACTCAAGCCTAGCCTTGAGCATAGGCTCGAGCCTCGCCTCGAGCAGAGGTTCGAGCATGCCTCGAGCAAATATGCTGGAGTTCATGCTCGAATCTCTGCTCGAGGTAAGTCTCGAGCGGTGATTTGGAAGCGCGTCAAATCGTAGAAAAAAAAAAGCTGAGGTGGCTTACTCCACATCAGCCGGGGATGCGAAAGATGTCGTAACGCCGTTGTACCTAGCACTACTTCTGCCACCACGCATCCGCCATAGATACCGAGTTTAACAGTCTAGATTCCTCAATCAACACAAGGATGGTTGGTGGCGTATCCTAGTGGGTGTGTTGGAGAAGAATATTTGGTTTTGAAATTGAATATACATTTATAGAGTTAGATTTAGTGCAATTGGTTGGAAATTATAGATAAAATTTATTCTATTATAATGTATAATTTGCACTAAAATAACATTATGGGGCTGAAGATGATCTAATTTGATTTGTTTGATATATTTTTCAACCATTTAGATTATATTTGTATTTAATCTACAATAAAATGATTAATTACTATAATTAAATAAAAATTTAATTTGAATTATTAAAAATAAATTCAACAATCCATATTAAATATCGCACTTCATGGAATATGAATCCAATAAATGATACCAATGCATTTGACCCTCAAAATCCACCTAACTTCTAATTTAAATAATAATAATAATACATATGTATTTGTATTAAAAATTATATAATAATTATTTTACTATTGTAATAAAAAAAATTATAGTTGAGATCTATTAATTGACATCTAATATTAAATATAAAATAATTTTAAATTATAATTATAATTTTATATTGAATATTAAGCTCGTTGTATAAGTCTCAACTAGTAGGTGTAAAATATATATTCTCTTATTTTTATTAAAATAGTAAAAAATAATTACATAAATTTAAATCTACAAATATAATTATTATTTGAATAAGGAGTTTTAGAGGGACCCACATATAACAAAAACTTGCGAGTTCAAAAGTATTTCATGAAGAAAACTAATGCATAAAGAACATAAGCAGAATGTGAAACAAAATATGTGCACAAACAAATTATATTGGTTTAATGACTAATTCTTCTACTTTAGTCTATTTCATAACGTGTAAAGGATTCTACGAATTAGTTGTTTTGCAAGTTCATGAAAAACTTTTTTTTTTACGAGTTCACTAAAAATTCAGTTAGTTTCAATTTTACAACACGCTTTTACAATAGTCAAATACGCAAAACTAATAAATCTTACACTATAGAATCCTTTATAAACAACATTGGAGTATAATAAGAAATCATTTTCCAAACAAAAAAAAAAGATTTAAAAATGCTCTTTTTTTCTATGTTTGGCCAAATGTTAGAGTAGATGTCAACATCCAATCTTCGTTTTTTTATCATGACCTCTATTTTTTATATCATTGTGCACTTCTTGATGTAATAGATATTGACTAAACTTGAAAGTTATAAATAACTTCATATGCATGAGTGTAAGAATAAAGAGACCCATGTTTGGCTTAATTGAAAGTTAGTCATATAGTGGGTTTTAATGTGTTGTTCCCATTGATGTAATTAGTTGTAATTGTTCACTTTGAATCAAGCAATGGTGTAAATACCTATGTTTTGAGTGGGATTTTAGTTAGTTGTTATTTGGGAATAATAATATATAGACAATGATATGCTTGTCAATATGAGCTTTTTAAATGTAAATGGGTCAAATTTAGAATATCATAATTATGGCAAGTCAATTACTATTTTTAAGAGTTTATTAATTAAATAACATATACAAATATAAATTGGGGAGAGAAATGACTTTCATAGTACGTTTGAGTTCACACATTTAGTGAGAACGAGAGTTAGAGGAGGGGATTGGAGTTTTGACTTTTGGGTGATTTTGGTTAATCTGATCCGCAAAAACTTTAAAGTAGGTGTTCCTTTGATTCTACTCGTTTAATTTAATTATACATGTATGATTTGAGTGAAAATAAAAGTTTGAGATGAATCATAAAATTTGGAAAAAATCGTTAAATTGAGCGTAACTAGCTAAATTGGTGGTTGCAACGTGTTTAAATAATAATTTATATTTTGTCTGGGGTGATTACATGGTAAAAAACAATTTAAAATGACCGACATCGATGAATCCAAGGGTAGGGCGTGTTTTTGGCATGAAGGACCTATAATTAAGATAACTAGGTTGATATAACATCGGTTTATACTCAATATAGCCCATATGAGGCTGTAAGTTGATGAAATTTGATGTTTGTTGTTTTGAATTAGCAAAAACTAAGATGAACACTATTTATTAGTATTCATTGGAGTTCTCTAACAATCTGACTTTTTGCTATTTAATTGCGGCAAGTACAAGGGATACAAATGTGTCCATATCTTACAGATCTCATGCCCATACCAATAACAATAGATGTGCTTGATCCAGGAAAAGAGCACGAAAGAGTTACAAACCCTACCTAATAATTTTGCTAATTATTACGAATTCAGGTACATCTGTCTTGAAACTGTGATTTGAGACTACGAAAAAAAACAGATTTTAACGATACTGTGATTTGACTCGAATACTACGGAAAAAACAGATTTTAACGATACTTTTTTTATGACACTTTTGGAACGTAGTCGAAAACGTTGCCCCTAGCTGCCTGCCCTAGATGACGAACACATAAACCCCCCTGCCAGCCTTTTTTTACGACACTTTTTTTTTTGCATAATCTTTTTGTTTTGGTTTTGTGATTCAGATTGGTAGTAGATTGTAATGCTGCCAACGACATTAAATTTGGGGTTGAAGCTCGTGCTTTGATGCTTAGGTGTGTTGAAGAGCTCGCCGACACCGTTAAAGTTACAATGGGCCCCAAGCTAGGTTAGTCCTTTGATCAGCAATCTCTCTTGTTGATCTGTTCAATTCGTTCATCGTAATTGAGTTTTTGGGCTTCTCTGTTCTAACATTTTTTGTCATGCCATAGACAACACGCCACCCTACTCTCATGAACTGCAGTTTTTGTTTGTATTTATTCAATAACTGCTTTGTGAATGAGGCGTCCTGTATATGCCTGACCAAATTTGTTTTTTTTATTTCCTTCTTTCAAAAAAAAAGGGCATAATGTTGTGTTGGAGCAAAGCTATGGAGGCCAAAGGTGTCACGCCCCGGATTTCCAACCCGAGGAGACCGGAACGTGACCCTCCCTTTACCCAAGTTGGGTAAAGGGGTTAGAATACAACATACACTTCACACTTTATATTCAGAGACCAATTTTATATTTATTGAGTCCAAACAAAACAAATGTGTCCAAAACATGCTTTTATTACATTAAACTCCACATTACAATATCTCCCCTGTCACGCCCCGGATTTCCAACCCGAGGAAACCGGTACGTGACTCCCCTTTTACCCACACGGAGGGCAAAGGGGTTAGGATACAAATCAAGAATTTAACATTTTAAACATTCACAACACATTCAAGAAAAATAAAGTCCATCAAAGCAGTCCACAAACCAAATCAGTCTTTATTACAAAGTCCTCTTTTCAATCCATTCCCACTGGGGTTACATTAGTTCTCAAAAAATAACATAAACAGTAAAGTAAATAAGGTCTTTCACCTTGGGGTCCCTCCTAACGCCTGTAAGTTCCTGAAAGAAAACACAACATAGAGGGAGAGGTGAGCAGCCACAGCTCAGTAGGGATCAAGTCTCCCCAACCCATCCCATGCACCTAATACCTACATGCCTTGTGTACAAGTGCTGTGTTGTGATACAATTATTCCACTACATATAATTACAGGTTATAGCAGCAAATACAATCATACACAGGCTGGTATATAAACACTCCCGGCCTCCACACCACCGGGTTCCAAGAACGATCCCGGGCTTCCACACCACCGGGTTCCAAGAACAGATCCCGGGCTTCCACAGCCCACCGGATTCCAAGAACAGATCCCGGGCTTCCACAGCCACCGGGTTCCAAGAACACAAAGACACATAGCCACACTTAGTCACACGACATAACATCGAACCCTTAGCATGCAAAGCCTCACAGGTATAAAACCAAACAATTGGTGTGCATAAATTCATAGACTCATAAACCCGGCCCGCACAGGCATTTTCTCAAACATGTAGCAGGCATATCACACGGGCATTTCATCGAACACTTTTCATGCATCACACGAACACCAGAAACACACCAAAATCGCCATTGAAGGCCAACATCCATATAGGAGATCACACCTATATGGATTACATATGCATATATAACAGATATAACCCATAATCCGCCTAGGACCCTAGGACAGAGGAGGATTTAGGAAGAACAGACCCCTACCTCAAGTAAAAGGCAACAACACCGAAATGTCCCGATCCCACGTCGAACGCCGTCCACCCACGAAGCACCGACCACCCACGCAAGACGCCCGGCGAGAACCAGGAGCTCTCCTTCCCTCTCTCTCTCTCTCTCTCGCGCAGGCTGGTGGAGCAACAAACCCTAACCCTAAAACAGAGGGGCTTCTCCTCCTTATATAGACAACACAACATCAAAACGACGTAGTTTTGATTAAGTGAATCCCAGGATCAAAACGACGTAGTTTTGATCACACAAGTTAGCACCTTTCCGCACCCATATAGGCCAAAATACTCAGAATTTCAACATGGTCTTTTGGAGAAAGATCATTAGAATGTCAAAACCAAGGGAACCATGCAAAAATATGGCTGCACGCCAATTTGCACGTGAATTCCCCAATTCACGTGCAACTCCATATGCACTCCAAATGCTCTCAAACTTCACCCCTAGCCTCCTTACATCATTTAGAAGACAACCACACTTGCACGTGAATTGGACCCATATCACGTGCACCTCACATACACGTCGGTTGGCCTGAAACTCGTGGTAGATAGAGGACATCATTCTAAGCATCTTTCCTTTTGCACGTGAATTCATTGGAGTCCATTTACTAGGTCAAAATCTAGAAAAACTAGAAAAACTACTCAGAAGGCAAAACTGTGACTAACTCAAGGTACGGGTCCTTACATCCTCTCCCCCTTAAGACTTTTCGTCCTCGAAAAGAAATAACATACGAGGAAAACAAACTCAAACTACCCATTTGCCACACGACGAGCCACAACACCCAAATGGGTCATACACCGCGCACAGCACATAGCAGCACATAACAAGGTACCACCATAATCCATAATCACCATAATGCATATAACACATAACCGCATGTCACAATTACACATCTTAACACATCACAAATAAGAACACATCGCAAAAAGACAATACAAATACACCAAATCGTACACAACTAATACAAGAAAACACATCACTATCCCTTGCCAACTACCACCTCCCACGCTTAAGATTGTTCGGTCCTCGAACAAGTCCGGGTGTTGCTCACGCATCACGGACTCACGTTCCCATGTCTCCTCCTCAATGCCACGGTCTTGCCACAAGACGCGAACCAAAGGAATAGCACGACCACGTAAAAAGCTTCTCTCGCCGATCTAGGATACCGGATAGGGGCCTCAACAACGGACAAGTCATCCTCAATGTCTAATGTCCCCCAATCGATCACATGAGTGGGGTCAGGGTGATACTTCCGCAACCGGGACACGTGAAACACGTTGTGCACTCGACTCAGCCCGCGGTGGTAACGCTAACCGGTAGGCCACGGGCCCCACACGATCCAAATCTCAAAAGGACCAATAAACCGCGGAGATAGCTTGGAACCTCGCCCAAACCGTCGATGTCCACGACATGGAGAGACACGAAGGAACACATGATCACCAACAGAAAACTCTAAAGGTCGCCGCCGCTGATTCGCATAAGATTTCTGCCGACTCTGAGCTGACAACAAACGCTGACGAATTAACTCGACCTTCTCGGTAGCCTCTTGAACTAATCGTGGCCCCAAGAGAGCTGCCTCCCTACCTCGTCCAACACAAGGGTGAGCGGCACGGCCTCCCATACAACGCCTCAAAAGGAGCCATCCCAATGGATGCCTGATAACCATTATTGTAGGCAAACTCCACCAAAGGAAGGTGAGTTGCCCACGAACCCCCAAAATCTAGCACACAAGCCCTCAACATGTCCTCCATGGTCTGATTCGTCCGCTCAGTCTAACCGTCAGTCTCAGGGTGAAAGGCTGTACTCAGGTGAAGCTTGGTCCCCATAGCCGCCTGCAAACCTGTCCAGAAACGGGAAGTGAACCGCGAATCCCGGTCAGGAGACAACCGATGATGGTACTCCATGCGAGTCTCACAATCTCGTTCATGTATAGCCGACTCAAGGTCCCAATGGAGTCCCGCTCGCGAACAAAGAAGGAAATGGGCCGACTTTGTGAGTCGATCCACAATCACCCAAATCATATCCTTCCTCCCAGGTGGTGGGTGGAAGACCGGTCCACAAAGTCCATCGCGATGTGGTCCCACTTCCACTCCGCTATGGGCAACGGCCGTAACATGCCCGCCGGCCGCTGATGTTCCGCCTTCACCTGCCGACACGTGAGGCACCGCGAAACAAAGGCAACCACATCGCGTTTCATCCCAGGCCACCAAAAATGTCCTCGAAGCGCATGGTACATCTTCGTACCCCCTGGATGCACAAGGAACTCTGGACTGGGTGAAACTCCCTCATCACCTCATCCCCGAGGGAAGAAGCCACTACCAACCGCCCCGAAATGACAACTCATGCTCAGGACCCTCTTGTCCGGTCCTCGGATAGCTCACCGGCCTCAATACGGGCATGGAGAACCTCACACTCGATGTCACCCACTGCTCCTCCCGAACGCGCTTGGTACAACTCAGGCACAACCACCAAAGGACTCGGGACCGTCCCACCATTACGAACAACAGTGCTGTACCGCAACATCGCCAACCGCTCCATCGGCTTCCACTCTCTCACGGCCACCTCGGCTTTTCCTTTTCACGCTCAACGCGTCGCTCTAACATTACCCTTGCCCAGGGGTGTAGGCAAGAGTAAAGTCAAAGGTCCGCAAATACTCCACCCATCTCCTTTGCCTCAAATTCAAGTCCTTCCGAGTAAAGATGTACTGAAGGCTCTTGTGATCCGAGAACACCACAAACTTTTCCCCCAAGAGGTAGTCTTGCCAACTCTTCAGGGCGAAGATGACAGCAGCTAACTCAAGGTCATGAGTAGGATAATTCGCTCATGAGGCTTCGACCGCCTCGACCCATAAGCTACCACACCGTGCTCTGCGCATAAGCACACACCCCAAACCAACCCTGGACGCATCACAGTACACTTCATACGGAATATCCTCCCTAGGCAACCTCAACACAGGTGCAGTGGTCAAACGGGTTTTGAGAGTCTCAAACGCCTGTTGACACTTGTCTGTCCACGCAAATTTCACTCCTTTCCTAGTCAACGCCGTCATAGGAGCCGCCAAACGGGAGAACCCCTCTACAAAACGGCGATAATAGCCCGCCAAGCCAAGAAAACTACGGATCTCAAAAACGTTGGTTGGCTCGCCCACGATGCCACGGCCTCAATCTTGGCTGGGTCCACCCTAACTCCCTCAGCTGACACCACATGGCCAAGAAAGTGAACCTCCTGCAGCCAAAACTCACACTTGCTAAACTTAGCAAACAGTTGCTGGTCCCTCAAGGTTTGCAACACCGTTGCCAAGTGCTCCACATGCTCCTTCTCGGTCTTGGAATACACCAAGATATCGTCGATAAACACCACCACGAACGAGTCTAAGTATGGGGCAAAGACTTGGTTCATCAAATGCATGAACACCGCTGGCGCGTTAGTGAGCCCGAAAGGCATCACTATCCACTCATAATGCCCATACCGCACCGAAAAGCCGTTTTAGGGATGTCTCCCTCCCTAACCCTCAACTGATGATACCCCGACCGTAAATCTATTTTGGAAAACCACTGGGCCCCACTCAACTGGTCAAACAGGTCATCTATCCGAGGCAACGGGTACTTGTTCTTCACAGTCACTGAATTCAGCTTCCTGTAGTCGATGCAGAGACGAAGTGTGCCATCAGCCTTCTTAGCAAAGAGCACCGGAGCACCCCAAGGTGAGGTACTCGGTCTGATATACCCTTGGCCCACCAACTCCTCGATTTGCCTCTGAAGTTCCCTCAACTCAGCTGACCCCATACGATATGCTACTTGGGAAATCGGACCCGTCCCCGGCACCAACTCAATGGTGAACTCCACACTCCTCTTAGGTGGCAAACTCCTCAACACTTCAGGAAAAACATCCTGAAATTGGTCCACAACAGCGGGCCACACCCTCTTCTTCCACACCACAGCAGAGATGGCCAGAACTCTCCTCTCTCTCTCCCTCTCTCTACGACGGCTGCGGTGGCTGAAGAAGAGAACCCTAAACCTAAAACAAGAGGGCTCCTCATCCTTATATAGACCTCTCACTATCAAAACAACGTAGTTTTGATTAAGTGAAACCCAGCATCAAAACGATGTAGTTTTGATGGAACAAGCTACAACCTTCCCGCATCCATACACGCCAAAATATCCACAATTCCAACATGGTCATTTTGGGAAAAATCATTAGAATGACAAAACCAAGGTAACCATGCAAAAACATGTTTGCACGCCAATTTGAACGCCAATTCCCCAATTGGCGTGCAGCTCCAAATGCACTCAAACTTTCCCGCGAGCCTCCTTGCACCATGTAAAAGACATCCATGCAATAAAAACCTTGCACGCCAAATGGGTCCAATTCGCGTGCACGTCCGTTTGGCCTGAAACTTTTGTGGTAGATAGAAGACATCATTCTAAGAATCTTTTGGTCTGCACGCCAATTCATCTGAGCCCATCTACTAGGTCAAAATCTAGAAAGTTCTCATTCAGAAGGTAAGACTGACTAACTCAAAATACGGGTCCTTACATCCAAGGTGTTTTAGCTAAAGTGTGTGGGAAGGAAATTCCCTAAAACCCAACAATTTCCACTCACAAGGCATTTGTGGTTAACTTCGTACATACCACAAACACGGGTCATTACATCTCTGAGATAGCCCAGCCCATACCCATCACAAGAATTTTGTCCGCTTTGGCCAACTAGTCTTGGGCCTCGCCCTCATGGCTTGCTCCGCACGGTTTTGTCTTTGGGCCTCGCCCAAAACGCGTCCCTGTGAGGTGAGGTATCCGTTCCCTCCTATAAGGCGGACTTTGTTCTCCTCACCAAGCAATGTGGGACTAACACCCACTCATGGGTCGTTACAATCCACCCCCTTTAGGAGGCCCATGTCCCTGTGGGACCATGGCACACCACTCCGGGTTTGGCTCTGATACCATCCGAGATAGCCCAGCCCATACCCGTCACAAGAATTTTGTCCGCTTTGGCCAACCAGTCTTGGGCCTTGCCCTCATGGCCTGCTCCGCACGATTTTGTCTTTGGGCCTCGCCCAAAACGCGTCCCTGTGAGGTGAGGTATCCGTCCCCTCCTATAAGGCGGACTTTGTTCTCCTCACCAAGCAATGTGGGACTAACACGCACTCATGGGTCGTTACAAAAGGTGACTAAAGATAGCGTTACTGTCGCAGAGAACATTGAGTTCAACGACAGTGTGATGAACACAGTTGCTTCTCTTGTTAAACGGGTCGCAATTGCAACAAATGATGTAGCTGGTGACGGTGAGCTTGCATAAATTACAATGCATTTTTTCTTATTAGTATACAGGTAGTTTGGCTGAAGAATGATGCATTTTTTCATTTCTTTTCGCATGTACGACTTATGTAACTGTCCTCACCCGTACAATATTTTCTGTAGGGTGCAAGTCACTTGCAGCTAGAATGAATGCCATGGATCTGAGGCGTGGGATTACAATGGCAGTAGATGCTGTTGTCACAAACTTGAAGAGTAGAGCACATATTATCAGTAGTACTTCTGAAGAAATAACACAGGTATGCTTAATTTTCCTCTGAAATGAAATGGGTTTGCAGATAAAAATAGTTACCAATATAACTACCAATACTGTTATATTGGTAGTTATAAGATACATAGCTGGAACTTCAATTTTTTTATTGCATGCCTCAGCAGCTTTGGGCCCAGATTCTCATAGTTGCGTTCCCTTTTGGTCTTGTTTTCCCTTTCTGTTTTTCTCTATAATTGGTCTCAGAATTCTGACAACCAAATATCCTAATTAGTGGCCAATTGTCGGCTTTGTTCTGCCTCTGTCAATTTGTTTTATTTGGTGGTTTTGCATTTATTTATTGATTTATATTATTTATCATTTTTTAATGTTCTTAGGTTTAATTCCCATAAAAAGTAGAAGTGGTAATACGCTGGATTTTTTTTTGTTTTATACTTTTATTGGTTAAGGTGCCTAAAAACAGGGTCAAACACTTCATATACTAATTAACTTGCCTGTTCTGTCACTCGTGCCTATTATGGAGTCAGTCTTCATATCATATTAATAACTAGTTTTTTGCACTATTCATTTAAAATCCAAACTTTCTGTTCCTTTTTCCATGTATCGTAATTGCATGATTGTGCTGACAATCAAATGTTGCAATTGAATTTCGTTTTCTTGTTTTACTGTACATCCTCAAAATGCTATAGGTATACATTATTAGGAACCTTTCTTTTTTCCTAATTGTGCTGACAACAAAATGTTGGTATGTAAGACGAAAAACTTAGTGCTTTCCACTTTTTCTCCCACCTTCAAGTTTTGCAGCAGTTAGATACGTACGAATAAAAAGAATAAAAAAAACTGTCTGGAGATGGTTCTTCTAAAGATTAATATCTATTTTTGGGATAATTTTTCATTTCCTCTTTATTAATCGATACCATACACACACACATACACACACATCAAAGATCATTTATTTGTGTTGCTTTATAAGAAGAACTAATTAATATTAATCACGTTCTCAGATAGCTTCCATATATGGCTGCCTTTGTCAATGAAAAGGTGGACAACTGGGCTTTGGAAATCCCGTTCCAAAAAATTAATCACGTTCTCAAATTGCTTTATTCTGAAAATCAAACAAAGAGAGATGAAACACTCATTAGATGGTGTCATCACCGGATTTCGTCCGGGAGGAAAACCCGCTTTTGGGGATGCAATTCTCCCGCCCTTCATCTGAATGGTGATGAAAAATACAGAGTCGCCACCAACCATTTTTGGGGTGCGGTTGGTCACCTACAAGGAATTTGATCTAAGCTGCTAGGGATGGGCTCGGGAGTTGGTTACGCATGGAGAAGGGCTAGCACCCCCACGAGACCCTTTCGGTACCTATTTTAGGATTTAGAGATTTCTAACTTATTTTAACTATTACTTAAGTTAACTAGTCTGAAAAGTGATATTTACCTACGGCTAAGGTCTACCCTTTTTATTTTTCTAAGTCATTTGTTGAAGTTGAAATTAAATCTAATTTATCCTAAGTCACTAAAAAGGATCCTAATGTTTTCTTGTTTTGTTTTGTTTTGTTTGTTTTTGTTTTTGTTTTTGTTTTTTTGTTTTTTTTTGTTTGTTTTTTTTTAAATTTCTTTATTAAAGTTCAAATTAGCTCTAAGTTATCTAAAGATCTAATAGGAGAGCCAAAGTTAAATTGATTCCAAGTCCTATGCTAACACTCTAAACTAAATGCTACCACGATGCTAAAGGTAAAAAGAAATGATGAAAACTAAAGCCAAATATTGAAAATCTCAAGTGTTTGAAAAGCCAAGTATTTGAAAAAATATATATATCTAAAAAGTTTATGTGTTTGAAGAGAATTTTTTATTTAAGAAATGTCTTTTTCTTTTTTTTTTTTTTTTTTTTTACTTTTTTGTATTTCTATATTTTTTTGTGTGTTTTCATTTGTTTCTAGATTTTTTGTTGAACCTAAGTCAAATTTCCTTAAGAGTCTGTTGGAAGCTTAAAAGTTGAGTCATTTTATTTTATTTTTAAGTTTTTTTGTGGGAGTTAAAATTTTAAGTTTTTTTCTACAAAGCTAAAAATGAATCCTAATAAGAGGATGAGAAAATTGTAAGTTAAATCCAAACAACAATAAAAATGAAAAAAGTTTAAAAGAAGAGATTTTACCTTTGGGAAAATATTCATTAAAGAATCATTGTGAAAAATTTATTTGTGATTTTATTTTAAAAAAAAACTCTCTTTTTTGTTTATTTTAAGAATACATTTTTTATACATACAAAATATAAACAAAATTGTCAGTGATAAGTGACATAATAAAAAAAACAAAAAAAACAAAGCTCTCAATTTCACTCTTTTTTTTCTCCTCTTTTCTCTCTTTTTTTTCCTCTCATTATATTAGTGCTTTGATTACATATTACAGTACCATTGGGTCATACATTCCACCGTTACAAAACCATTAGCCCAAACTAACACAAACCTTGGGCCAGTAAAGGCAAATGAAACAACAACAAAAATAAAATGAATAAATTAATAAAGAAAACAGGTTATATATCTTTACAAAACAACATAATATGTGCACAAAAATCATGCTACCCAGATAAGCTAGTGGCCAAACATGCAGAGGAACCTTGCAGTGGACTCCATTCAAGTGGGAAATAAAATAGGCACACGAAAAAGGAAAAGGACATGGGTTTACAATCATCCTTCAACCGGCCATGATGATCTTTAACTAAAACAAACAACCAAAAGCTGAAACAAAACAAGCTGCGATGAAAGTTAGCCATTAAAACCAGCTACCAATACAAGGAAACAATCACCAAATCTGTCATGAAACAAATCATCAAACTAATTATTAACACACAAGTGCCAATTAAAACTAGAGGAGATAACCATATGCAGAAAACCGAATCAAGATGTGCTCACTAAACTTATGAGAACAAGGATCCAACAACGTGAACAAGTAGACCAATAGAACAAATAAAATGACTGGGGTGATTTCACCCACCCAGAAACCAGGAGTACATTGGATTAAAGCCAAGGCCATCAGTGAAACCAATTTGGAACAGATTATGACAGCATGTACAGACCAAAATATTAATAATCAAAAATCAATTTTGAAAAAGAACTAAGAACAGACGAAAATGTGTATATAGTGTAACCAAAAACGTCCAAGCATAACATGATAGCGAAGAGAAGAAAAACACATGCCAAGTGAGATGTCAAGTGAGTGACGCATAAGCAGAGTTAGACACAAACAGGCATAGCGTGATAAACTTCAAAAAAATAAACAAAATACACAGAAAAATCAAAATCAAACAATCAAGAAACAAAGGCACAATAAATACCCAGGGAAAATCAAAATCCCTAAAAGCGTGTCAGGGAGAACCCACGCTGCACCTTCCTTCGTCCTCACGGACCAGAGCGGCTGAACGACGTTGGGCGGCAGCACTGAGAGGTGCTGGAGGCGTGGTAGGACGGCGACGCGACAGTGTGGCAGCGACTTGGGCTGATGGGAAGTAGTGGCCCTGGGAACGTTGGGAGAGGTAGTCGGGGCCGTTAATCGTCGTCGAGGATCGACGCGTGCCACAGCAGGGTAGCCGATGTCGACTGGTTGACGCGGCGGCAACTGTGGGTCTCTTTTTTTTTTATGGCGACATGATTTTTAGCCAAGGGCTAACAAGCTATCATGGTGAAAGGGGGCAGTGTAGGACGGAGGGTGTAATAGAGATGGCCGGAGAGGTGATTCCCGGCCGGGGAGACTCTCAGATGGGAGAAGATGGATTGTAGTTTGGATTATTATTATTTTTTTGCAGATTGTGAGAGCCTCCCCGTGCCTAGGGTTTCGATTGGCTTTTTATAAGAGAGGAAGGAAAAGGGTTTGGTTTGAATTGGGGCGGCAAGGACACAATTTGGATATGGGTTTGGCATGTGAGGGCCATATGGGCGTGGCTGCAGCGGCAGAAGGGAAAGCCAGTTTTGGCAAGGTTGGGGAAAGAGGGGAAGGAAAAAGGGGAAGGAATCCATACCACTAGAGGATCTATGCGCCTGCATCACTGCGCCTCTGCACTGCGTCTGGGGAAGAAGGCTTCTGCATTCTGCGTTGTAGCCTGCGCGAAAGAGACGAGACGGGATCGAGGAGAGAGAGAGAGAGTTGACCGCCTTTTATTTTTTTTTTTAAAACTAATGAATAGGTGACATGTGGGCTAGGTTAGGCGGGAAAAAAAAGAAACGAGAAAGATGAATTGTTGTTGCTTCATTTTGTAATCTGATATTTTGAGTTTTTGGGATCGGTAAAATAATTTGATTTCCAATAAAATGTGAAAAAATAATTTTTGGATTCGGGGTGTCGCTACGAGCAACCCCGTATCCTTTCTTCTTGAAAATGAGTTTATTTTTGTTCCAAAATTGTACTGCGCGTCCCGAAATTTTTTTTTTTTTTTTTTTTTTTTTTTTTTTTTTTTTTTTTTATTTTGTTTGTGGAATTTAATATTTTTATTTTTTTTTTTTTTTTTTTGGGGGGGGGGTGTGAATAAAATAGTGGGGTGGGGGGGTTGGTGGTGTTTTTTTTTTGGGGGTTTTTAGGGTTTTGCGGCTTTGGTTCGTTTTTTATTTTTTTTTTAAAATCTTTTTTTTTTGGTTTTTTATTTGGGGGGGGGCAAGGGGTTTTATTTTTAAATTTTTTTTTTTTTTACTTGGAACTAGATTTTTGGCATTTAAAAACCTTTTTAAAGAAGGGGGGGGGGGGGGTTTTTTTTTTTTGGTTTTTTTTTTTTTTTTTTTTTTTTTTGTTTTTTAAAAAAAGAAATTTATAGAAAAAAATGAATTTTTTTTTTCTTCCCGCACAAAGGGGGTCCATTGGTGGGGCCTTTGATTAGAAATTTTTCTAGAAATCCTCATGAGAATATGTGAGGATCTCAGTTTTTATATTACAAACATGGGCATGCCACCATAATTTGTAATTTGGTAATTATTGTATATTATTGGTGTATATATTAAAATGAAAAAAGTGGATTTTTTTAATTTTTTCAAACTTAAAAAATGACACTTCAAAAAGTGTTGTTTTTTATTCATTTAATGACACTTTTGAAAGTAGTATGGTTGTTTTTCGATATTTCTAAGGTGTCATCAAAAATACCTAATAACGATACTTTTGAAAGTGTTATTTTTCGAAAATGTTTTAACAATGGGTGGGTGTGATACTTTTAAAAGTGTTATCTTTTATGTAAGAAAACTCTTTAAAAGTGTTGTCTTTTTTTGTTTTTGTTGTAGTGGAAGTTAACAACAAAGTATATTTTTTGAATTTTAATAATGGTTGCTTCGAAGGTCAGTGCGTCAAAGATCTTTGAAGGATTTGTGTGGTCAGTTGTGTTGAGATTTTTTCGACATTGCCTCAAAGATTTGTGTGTTACAAAAATAATTGACACCTCAAATAAGGTGTTCCTTTAAAGCTTCGAAGATATGAGTCGAAGTTTATTTGTAAGTACTGTGACAATTCTAGCTTCGATGACACATTTTGATGCCTATAGGTCTTTAAGTCTTCAGGTGATGGAGTCATCGAGTCTCTTGGTGTGGGGTTTTGGGTGAAGCTCATAGTTAATTAGGTTAAAACTTTACTCTTCGACCCTTGAGTCTTTAGCTCTTCGACTCTCTAGTTCTTTGAGTTTTTTTATGGAACACTCGCTTAACCTTTTTGAAGTCTCATGAGCTAAGTCCCTAACCTTTTGAGTCTTTGACTTTGACCCTTTGGGCTTTCAAGTCTTGATTAGCTCGTCAATAATAAGGTAAGGTCTTAAGTTTTCGACCCTTTGGGTCGTCATGTCTTCAAATGTTAAATGAAACATTCACTTAACCTTCATGATGTCTTGTAAGCTCAATCTTCTATGCTTCAAGTCTTTGACCCACAGGTCTTCGACTTTTTGACTTAGCTCAACTAATCCTCTTGATTAGTGATGAACCTTCGACCTTTGAGCCTTTGAATCTTAGGTTTTCTTCATTGTTGTTGACAGTTTCCACTGCATTGAGGTATTTTTGACCATTCGTCCCTTCGGTTCTTTAGGTTTGTTAACTTGTAAGCATGCAATGACTGTTCTTATGTTTTAAGGCTTTGAATCTACGGATCTTCAGGTCATCAAGTATCTAGACTTAGATATATTTGTGGTAGCTTCAACAAATCAAATCATTAACTAAAGATTGTACCCTTAGTGTGTATATATATATACAGGTTGTTTGAGATAACACCTATAGTGTAATCTCTTATGGTGTTTGTCACTAATATCCCTTAACCCTTTCGGTGCAGGCATGGAAAAGTCATATTTTCAATTATGGGTTTCTTGGAATTTGGGGGCATGGCAAATGGCTAGTTGAGTTTTTTTGTGAGTGGATAGCCTCATAAAGTGATCTCAATTGAGTGAGTTCGAAGAGAGAGTCTAACTATGCATGGATGCCTTAACAATTTGCAAAAGGGACTTAAGTACAACTATGTGAAGACCAAGTTGTTTTTATGTTGTTACTATTATAGCAAGATTTTTAAAAGTCAATGAAAGTGAACTTTAGGATGAGACTAATCAATGGAGGTCAATTTTAAAAAGTTGGTGTCAAATAAAGTTAATTACTATATAAAGAGTTTACATGAAATCTGGATCCGAGCAATTAGTTACGATCATGAGCTCAACAGTGGCAAGCAAAGAAGATTAGTTGTGATAAGTTGGCTAGTTACAATCAAGGATGCTCAATTACAATCATAATAATTGAGCTATGATCAGGAAGTGGTCAGTTGCAATCATAAGAGGTTAGTTGTGATCTTGTATTATCTATTGCAATTAATATTAGTTAGTTGTTATCAGTAATGGCTAGTTGCAATCAAACATATCCATCTGCAATCAATTGGAGCCAATTGTGATCAGTATGATACCACATGTGATCAAATATGTTAACAATTGTAATCAAAGTAGCAATAGTTGTGAACACGCATTTGCTCCAAGTAGATTAAGATGTAAGGACTTGTTTTTGTGTTAGCTTATAAGATAATCTCCAAATGGTGTTAATAATGTCTTGTCATTTATGTGGCCGTTGATACAATTATTTTGACTATAATTGGGCCCGATTAGGAGCTAGGGGTCCTAAAGGGCAGTTTCAATAATTACATTGGATTATAATTGATTTTGGTGGATTATCATTTTAAAAAAATGTAAATAATTATAAAAGGAATAAAATAAGGGATATTGAGAAAAGGAAAGAAAGAAACATACGTATTGTTTAAGAGGAAGGGAGAAAGAAGAGGAATAAGCTAGGATTCAACAAATCTTGGTGATCTAATCGATCAGTATAAGAAGGGTCCTACCTCTTTGCAATCAACAAAGAGGAATTATCCTACCTCTTTGTAATGTTTTTATGTTTTTACCATGTCTAGATTGTGAGTTCTATTGTTATTTTGTTGATTTTGGTATGGGAACCCTAAATTGGGTGTTTTGACATGTAAAATTGATTTAAATTGATTTAATGGGAGATTTGGTTGATTTTGGGTTGTTATAAAGTGTTTGTGCATATAACATGGCTAAGATTAATATGGTTAAATTTGGATCGAATAGATGAATTTTGGTGTAAGGAGACAATTTTTTTTTGTTTCAGTTATAGTCGCAGCCAACTTTTAAGACATAGTAACAGTGGACAACAGTCACAACTGACTATTGGGTTGGCCCTTAAAACCTGTCGGTTATAGCCCTTAAAACCTGTCGGTGAAAAAAAGAGGAGTGCGAGTGCAACCAAGCAAACACGACCTGGTGCCACGCCTATAGGGTTGCAACCTCAACCATGAATCGTGGTCGATCTACCAAATTTGGCCCATTATTGTTTTTTTTTTTGTTATTTTGACCCATTTTAGGTATGTTTTTGATGTAATTTTGATTATATTGCTTGAGAAACCTAAGGAAACCCTTGATTTGATAAAATATGTTTAATTGATGTTGATTACGCCTTTGGGGGCTTTTTTTGGATTGTTGTATGTTATGTACTGTTAAGCCTTTTGGGGCTTAATTTTCTAATTGATAATGCTTGCTTGGTTAAATTACTGCTCTTGATTGGTATGTTGATAGGCTAGTTGAATTTGAGTGTTAATATCATGTTATCGTTTATAAATATTATTGCTTGATGCATATTATTGATGGTTGTGGGCATTGGTTGCCTAAATGGGTGTACAAGATGCCCTTAATTTGCTTGTTAAGAGTTGTAGGTGACCTATTTGTGGCATTGGTTGTCATGACTTGATCTTTAAGAGTTGTTGGTGGAAGATAGCATTGGTTGCTCCTACATATTGATGATGATTTAGTTCATTTGCTAGCATTGGTTGTCATAGCTTTGATTTTTAGGAGTAGTTGGTGGTAAGTAGTATTCGATGTTCTTATATATTGTTAATGGATTGTTCTGCAATTGATAGCATTGGTGGCCACAACTCAGTTGTAGGTTTGCCCTAGTTTGGTTTTACTTTGTAGCCACTACATATAGATATTAGAGGGAACCCACTATTGATACCTTTATTATATTAGATTGACTGCACTAATTTTGTTGGTTACTGGTTGGGTAGTCTAAAGTACTACATGGACACTTGTATATATTAGACATGTGGTTCATAGGTTTTGATTGGACTATGGAATGGTGTGGAGTTGTAAGTCATATATTGGATATTCATGCTCACTTTACATTATTGATATTCTTTTCATGTGCAAACAAAAGCTAGCTATTGATTTATTGATATACGGTGGAACCCTATTGATTGTATTAAAGCACTTGGTATGTATCAATTGTTTATTTTTAAAATGTGTACCACAAGAAATCAGACCTTTCATAAGACATAAAATGTGTTACGTAGGATACTGTAAGACTTTTTTGTGTGTTAGGTTTGCTTGACTTATAAAATATCTCCCACTTTATGATAACAATTTTTTGTGTTACAATTTTATATTATGGTAAATTATACTGTAACACATGTTATTGTCTTATTAAACATTTTCATAATATTTTTTTAAGCTTACAATAACACTTTCTGTGTAATATTTTTTCTTGTGTTACACTTATGTGTGTCAATGATCATACAATATTACTTTTTTTGTGTTATAAAAGTGGGGACATACCATAAGCCAAACAAACCTAACACACCAAAAAGTCTTATAGTAAATAACGCAAAAAATGATAAGCCTTCTCAAATGTTTGCAACCATTAGTTACAATTTCACAAATACCGTTATATTACAAAAACAACCAATATTCAAAAAAAAAAACACAAATTATCTAAAATATAACATATGACCACATTGAGAAAATAATATTCTAAAGTGTTACAATCCATAATAACCATCTATGTTTAAAATATTTTACACCATTACTCTCTCACAAACCACAATATAAAATATAAAATGTCTTAAAAACAAAACCCCTAATGACATCTTCATTCTATGCCATAATAAATTGCTATAACACCATCATTCTATAAGAAAAAACCAATAATAAGCCTACTAGTATTATTATATATCTATATTATTAATTTGGTTTACAAATTGATTAAGTAGTTACCTTATCACCTGCCTTGAGCTATCTGGTTTTGGCATTTGTTATCACTTACCTATGCAGGAAAAAATATATAAGCATTATGTAAATAAAATCCAATATTATACGTATAAACCCTCATATTAAAGATGAACAACATAAAAAAGAGAATATGATGTTATTATAAGTATATTCAATTAGCATACTATGAAATCCAATATGAGTATCATGGCAGCTAACATCTCTGCCAATGACAGAACTCGACTACTCAAAACTCCACTACTCAGGACTCCAATCTTTATGCATGATGTTTTACATTTGAATAATCCTTTTTTTGGTGTAGTGCCTTCTTATGTCTACTTTTTCATATAATATATAAGCACAATGTATCACGATAGGTAAACATTATGTATCAGGACAAAAAATTCCATTAGTCATCAACATTGGAAATTAGAGTCATTTTTTGGGTTTTGTTTTTATTTTTGCAGTGTTCTAAAAAGTGGCATAAACACCTATCTAGGCGGTTACCAAGGTGAAAATGGGGCATCAAGCACTTGCTTTGCTTTGCATGTTTTTATTGCCCAAGCAGCATTTTAGCATGCTTGAGACACTTTGATGGCTATGGAAGCCAACCACCTGGGATGACTTAGATAGCCCAGGCGACCTCTTTTTTTTTTTTTTAAGAAAAAATGCCCCGACAACAATTTGCTGGGTAAAAAATAAACATAGCCTCGACAAGAATGTCATAGGAGAAGTCATATTTTACTGCGTAGAAAAGAAGAAGAAAGAGAGTATAAAAGGATGTAGTGCCTTCTTATGTCTACCTTTTGATATAATATATAAGCACAAATAGTCTATTATTTCTGGCAAGCCTCTTAGGATCTATTAAAAATTACATAAAAAATAAATTTAATAAAATGTATTATACAAACACAAACTCAATATATATAGACACACACATACACACTTATGTTTATAAATACACAAGACAACACCAATTCTTTTCTTTCTTTTGTATTTCCCTTTCCATGGTTACAAAATTTTCAAAATCTAATGAGATCATAATATAAAAAGGAAGGGTGAACTATATAAATAATACATGCAGATCCATCAAGGCCACATATATTTGCAACAGAACTTTGTAGTCACAGAGATTTTGCATCACCCTCGTTTTCTATAATAACAGGACAAAGGGTGAGCAAAAAACTATAAAAATTGAATGAATTTTATAGTGAATAATTAATGTTTAGAAACAGAATAGATTAAAGTGAAAAGCTTTATAATTCCCACAATAATGCATTAAAACTCACACTAATGAACTGCCACACCAAAATCCAGCCACATTCACATGTTAAGTTTCATATTAAAGTGGAATAATTAATAGAAACATAATAAATCAACAGAACATAAGATCAAAACATTCACTATCAATAACTTTATTAAGATAAAACTCAAACTTGGATCTGCAGAAATTTATTAAATATTCTCTAGTAGTCGTAAGGCTTATCATTATCATCATGATGAAGATAAACAAAAAAAGAGGACAAATCAATTTGATTTGTTGTTTTTTCTTCCAGGACTTCCATGCATGAGAAAAGACACAACAAAGCAACAAAATTTAACTTGATTTCAAAGGAAAACATCAAGAATATAACTAAAAACATATTTTTAGAGGAATGCCTTAAATGAGAGCAACTTATTTTCACACTTAGTCATGGATGGCAATGCCTGAAATGAGAACAACTTATTTTTGATTAAATAAAAATGTGATGTAGGTAAAAAGTAACTAAGTTTGTAGTCTATAAGTTTAACAAAATGAATGGCAATGCCTGACATGAGAGGTCTAAATCAAGAGTTAACAATTCCAGGAAAATGTTATCACTGACAGTGAGATCCAAAATGATTTCAAGCTATCATAAAGGCAAACGTACTGACTTAGGCTTGTTCAAATGTCTTTACATTATTGATAGCAACCTTTGCAAACTAAGAGTTAACTAATGACGTATTCAAATTCAATTCTAAGATAAACACATCATTATATCATTAACAAGTGAAAGAATGGCCAGGTTCAAGTGATGGATTTCACAAACTCATAAATCAATGCTCACAAAACTTGTTATAGAAAAACACATAAACAAGCAAACAGGAGTTAGGAAGAAAACAAAAACAAGAACTCAACTTGGAAAATAATTCTTGTCTAAAAAAACACTTTTAATCAATGCTTAGAGAATTTATGTTCAAAACACAACAATGCATTAACAAGAAAACCTAAAAAAATGTTATTAGCATAATCAAGCAGTAAATTAAAGAAATAATGAATCATCACGAAAACAAAGCATATACTCAAATAGATATGGGTATATTGTTGAAATCAAAACATACCTGACTTGTGGAAGTGTTAACAAGGAATAACCTTTAACATCCAAGTGCATGTTAAGCACAACTACAGCTAGCTATGAAAGCCTCAATGCTTTATAATCTATTAATTTCTTAATCTTGAATTTACGATAAAAATATAAAAAGATAAGAAGGCTATACTATTTCCATCGTGAATTCATAATGCATATTTAAGCAATGATTCAATTAATTGTACTTCTAAATTAGTGGGCCAGTACAACTACCTTACAAAACTAAAAGTTATGGTAAAAGAAATGCACCAAAAAAATTTAGCAGCAGTGGCAATATCTAACATGAAGCCGAATACTATCAAGCATAGATGATAGTAAGATGTATTAGTTCGTATATCCGCCACACCTATCTCCAATACACATTTATGATGATGGAGGCAAAAATGATCTAAAGGATTGAAATCAATAATTAAGAATAAATTAATTTTTTGGAAGATATATTATCATTACAATTAAACACTTGTGGAGGGAGAGAGCCTTCTATTAGTAATTAAAAAACAAATTTTAAAATAAAATTGCTAAGCGCCAATCTATAATGGATGAACCTGAACCTAAAAGGGTGAAATTCTTCTGTATAGATTGGGGGGTGGGGAGGAGCATTGTAACTTTTAATTTATTCCTAAATTGATGTTGGCTAGGAAATGCTCACATTTACGACTCGAAATGGGCAGGACATCTTGGAATCGACCATACATTGGCGTTGGTGGAGAGAACCTACTACTGGCCTCAAATGGGTAAGGACGTCCAAGTGTACATGAGGACTTATCTTGTGTGCTAACAAGACAAGGTGGATGAACAATTGAGTCGATGCAGAAAAACGAGTCGACGAACGTGATTCCGTTCGAGCTTGTTATGGGACAACAATTGATGATGCTAACTTCCTTCACCATTAGCTATACATGAAGGAGTCCTGCGGCATACAAGTTTGTAAATGGGTGACATGAACAGACTGATCTTTCCAGATCTTACTTGCACAAAGTAACTAAGAAAATGAAGAAGTTTGTGGATCAGAATCGGCGGTTTGTCGAGTTCATGGAAGGTGACATGGTGATGTTGAAGAACCTTCCATGCCAGACTAGAATGCTCAAAAAGTTACACAAAGGTTTGGTGCAGCGATACGAAGGACCTTTTTAGGTACTCAAATGAGTAGGAAAGGTATCGTACAAGCAAGAACTCCCAACATATTTACAAAGACATTCAATGTTTCATGTGAGTATTGTCACGTCCCCGAATTCCAGGGAACCCGGAATCGGGTACATGACTTCCCCTTGCCCGCACCCGAAAGGTCAAGGGGTTGGTGACTAGCACTAATGGAGACTACACCGCGGGTGCTGTCTCAAATATGCAACCCTGTACAATCATACATCAAGTGTAATCCTGTACTTTCCCATACATCATCATGCATACATTAAGTCAAACAGTCATACTGACATCACATCACAAACAGTATGCAAATACAACTGTCCACGGACCCATGTCCGGGATACAAGACACAATAATATAGAATACAACACTATATCATACATCAGAGTAGTGAGCACGTCCTCTTGGAAGAAAGTCCTCCACTAGTCTCGAGTCACACCTGAAAAAAAGTAAACCACAAGTAGGGGTGAGCGACAAGCTCAGTAGGTGACCCCAACACTCCACATCATGCAGACATACAAGTCTATACTACATGCTTTGTGTACTCGTACACTGTGTAGTGGTAATCCTCGGGCTCCGCCTGAACAAACATCGGGACTCGGCCTGCTCACACAGGAGACAACTTGTCCACGATCCTCCATGGGATCCTAGCTCAGGGGCACTGCCCTAGCTCCACGAGCTCCACGGCTCAACGGCCTTAGTCCCAGTAGCAATATGCCCGGCCACGGTCGCACAGCCTGCCATCGGTGCATATGCCGCACGTCAACCACATAGCACCATCGGTGCATCATGGTGAGAACCCAAACAAGTCACGGAGTCCATGCCCCAATACCTTCACCAACATACTAACATTAGTATGGCATGTCATTTTCAACATTTCCTTTAAAACCTAGTATTCACAAGTAAGTCTTTAATCCTTGATTTATGAAGGAAGTACCCATAACAGCTATTTTCTTGAAATCAAAAGTCCCGGCATTGGGTTCCCATACCATAAATAAGATAATCTGATTTTTGGGGATATTTCTGAGATGTCTAACCTCACTTTCCGAAAATTCACCACTACAAACTTTTGGGTTTTTCTGAGATTTTAGACTAAATCCCAATTTTCACATTTTGAAATAGTGAGAATTAATTTTTCTAGTATTTTTCTTTGAATCCAAATGGGGGGTATTTCGTTATTTACATTGTAACTTAAGTATATACTTAAACTACCTTCGAAGTACCCATGAACTGCCTTCGAAACTCCCTTCGAAGTACCTTCGAACCTTCGAAACGATACTCGAAAATTGCACATTCGACACTCGAAATTACACTACATCGAACCTACCTTGAACCTTGAAATCGCATTCGAAATTTTCAATTTCCAGCCGATCTCATCGGTCTCTACATCTTAAATTCATCATCGTTTTTCACCTGTTTCGTCCTTGGATTCAACCCAGAACCTCCAGGGCCTTTCGAATCTCATAAAACTCATACATAATACTATATATTAGGTTTTAAATCACGTCTTACCCCTCGAGTAGCATTTTAAATACAAGATTCAACCCAAAATTGGTTTTTCCCCAAATTCTAGGGTTCAACACGAATTTACATGATTTCATCAAATTCTTACATGTTAATCCAAAAACAACAAAGAAAAGGGTGAAGAATCAATGGAACACCTACCTGGAATGATTATTGATGTTCGAACGAGCTCAAAACGCCCCAAATCGCCAAGGCCTCCAAGCTCTCTCAAGCTCTCTCTCAACCTACGCACAAACGCACAAACGTAACATGGAAGCTCTCTTTCCCCCTATTTATATTTTTGCCAGTCAACTGACCTAGTCAACCATTGACCCAGTCAATAATTAACCTCCAAGGTCTCAAACTCCAAATTGAGTCAAACTACAATCAAAACGCTCGAAATGACGAGCACAATACTACACTGATATTATTACACTCAAATGACCGCTCAAACGCAAAGTCAACCAATAAACCCCAAAAAGTCAACAATTGGGTCAAACGGGTCCCAGGCTTCAGATCGGGCCCAAGTACGATCAAAATGCTCACATCGACCAATTACACAGTTTGGTCCAGATAGTTACATTCCCATAGAATGACTATCTCAAGACTACCCAAATATGAGTCTTTACAGGTATACTCAAACCTTATCATGCTGATAAAGATACAAGTATGCAACAAGAGGTGAGAGCCCTGGTTACAATTGACAAGAGTCACGACAATGATATTGAGATGATACATTCTTGGCGAGTCATGCCAAGAAGAGGTGTAGTACCAGGTTATGTGGAGTACTACATAAAGCGGAAGGACAGACTCGACGAGGAGGCGAGTTGGGAAAAGGAAGAGGACTTGTGGCAATTTCCTGAAAAGATCAAGGCATACAATGCAAGTGTTGCATCGAGGGCGCTGCGAAGTTGAGTGGGGGAGAATTTCACACTTGGAGAATTTTGTACCGCACTTGTCATGTGGGGACTTGTATACTATCATACAAGATGTTTTCTAGTTCTAGTATACTATCATACAGGATGTTTTCTAGTTCTAGTTAGGGCATAAACATGTCATCAAAGACCTTGTAATAGATTAGATGTCTCCAGATGCGTGACAGACAGAGTTAGGCCATCGTATATATTGTATCACTTTGTATGTCTTCTAGTGTCGAAGATCAAATAGTGCTAACATTTATATGTAGAACAAAACTCTATAGGATATTTCCTATACTGTAAAGCTTTCTTTATATCAATACAAGAAATCATATTTCTCACAGAGCTCCCGTGTGTCTCTTTTCTATTGTGTGTGTGATTGCTTATAGGTTTCAAGATTGAAGGAGATGATCCGGCTGAAGATCCAAGATTGAAGGAGTCGATCCGATTGAAGACAGGCTGAACCTAGTGGACCGAGATACAAGGGAGACTAGGTGCTGCACGAGTGGTGTGCTGAGGATAAATCCGGCCCCGTGACACCAATGCAGTGTCATAACCTACCAAATATTGTCACACTTCTGATTTCCTACATGAGGAAACCAGTTAGTGAATCCCCATGCCCACACCTGAAGGGACAAAAGATTGATAATAACACCTATAAGGGAACCTTAGCAAGAGTAGCGTCCCCACATGCTTTTCATACAAATCATACATGTACATAGATGCCAAAAAGAAATCTCATTTTATTTTAAATTCATTAAAATATCGTTCATTCCCCCTTGAGGTTACAACATGGTTATACAGCACATAGTTTAATTCACACATAACAACAAGGGAAACTATAAAGGGAAACGCAACTAAGGTCTCCACATCGAGTGATCCTCATAGATCCGATAGACACTTAAAAGAAGCATGAATACAATAGGAGGAGTAAGTAATTAAAGTCCAGTAGGGATCACATCTTCCCAACCTATCCCAATTCATACACTATATGAAGAATGTAGCCATATGCTAGTGTAGTGTCTCGATACAAACAACTCATTAATATAAACCTTATATCCTCCCAAACCCAACCTCGGTCTCCCATGCCTTTAGACCAGGCCTCTCAAGCTTAACAGTATTGGTTGATTGAAAATGTTGGTTTGGTCGACTAGTTTGGTTGACCAGTGGTAATTCCAAATGACATTGGTTTTTTGATCAACTAGAGTGGTCGACTAAAGGGATGTGTGGTTTAGTCGACCAGTGTTCAATCGACCAATAGCATTTCCAACGGAGTTTGGTGTTTTGATCGACCAAGGTGGTCGAGTAAAGGGAGTGGTTAACTGAAGGTTTCATGTTTTGGTCGACCATGTTGATTTCCAGTTAGTTTTCCAGGTTTGATTGACCATATCGACTGAACTATGCTTGTTTCAATTGACTAGCTATTTGTTTTCTACGTTTTTCATCTTTTCTTCTCGATTTGACCCTAATGTTTTGTGGAGGGTCTAGTAAGGGGTTTTAGAGATATAAGCCTTTGAGTTCAAGGGGACTTGAGATTTTCCTTTTTGATGTATGTATGCTTTGCATTGATTTAATATGTTTAAAATGTGCATGAGATGCCATGATTGTGTTTGAATTCTTGTGTATACTTCTTAAGATAGTTATGACTTGGGCATGTGAGGCCCGAATTGATATAAAACCTGTGAGCAAGGTTATCAAAATTGAGATTTTACGTAAAATCATTTTTGCTAGGTAAAATTAGAATCGTAAAATTAAATAATAAATGATTTTATTAAATTTAATATATAAAATTAATTATATAAATTATTCTCAACATCAATTCCATGATCCACCTAATTCTATTTTCAGGAGCATTCTTTTTGTGTATTATTTTTCTAGTCGTAGAGATTTCTTAAACATCAATAACCAATTGGAGGAAAAAACAGATTACATCAAACAAAAATCGATTTACAATTCACACTTTATAGTTTACAAACTATTAGAAACATAATTAAAACACACTATATAGTTTGCAAACTTTGCACGCTGCAAATTACTAATTTAGTTTTGAATTAAATGCACCAAACAAACACTATAATTGCCTTTAACAGATTTCACATGGGTTTACCTTAACCTTGCACGTTTATGATTTTGCTATCAATTTCATCCGAATTCGATTCCATAAACGATTTTAATTGAATAGCAAAGGTCAACTAGTAAACTTGTACACGTTTATGAGTTCAAACGTGAGTTTAATAACCTTATATATGAGGCCAATACTTTGCCTGAGAGGCTAGACTTGATTTGAAGCCTATGAGGTTAATGTTGTTCTTATAAGGCTAGATTTAATTAAAAGCCTATGAGACTAAGATTATTGCCTGAGAGGTTTTGTTTGAGATGACTTGGTGAGCCTGAGAGGCTGTATGGTTTATATTGAGATGTTGTTTGTATTTATATATGTGCCCCATACACGAGCACATGCTTACACATTGCATATAGAGTTCAAGAGTTTGGATGGGTTGGAAAGATGCAATCCCCAGTAAACTGTGGTTGCTTACCCTTCTTGTTGTATTCATATTTCTTATAGGTATCTATTGGAGCTAGAAGGATCACTCGAGGTAGAGACCTCACTTGGAGTTTCTTTTTATTGTTGTTTTGTTTTGAAATTGATATAAAAGTATTGTAACTCCGAAAGGAAAATGGATAATGTATCAATCATTGAAATAAAATGAGATTTTTGTTAGATTCAAATGTGTACTTGTATGGTGTGTATGATGGACAAGTGGAAACGACACTCGAGCTAAGGTGCCATTCTAGGTGTTATTGCCAACCGTTTATCCTTTTGGGTATAAGCATGATGATTCATTAACCGGTTTTCTTGGGTTAAAAATCTGGAACATGACAATTAACTTTATTATTAAGTTAATGGGAGATATTTAGGCCAATGAAGTATAAATAAAATAATAAAAAAGACTTAAATACTACAAATTGGACTCTAATCAATAGACTCTTGGGGTCCCATAAAAAATATCATGCAAAGGTACACAAGTTGTACAATCCAAACATGGTATCAATAATATTAATAAGAAAAAACACAATATTAATTGTCATAACAAGGTTTCAATATCAGTTTCATAGTCCCAAACAATCCAAATAAGTTTCAGACAACCAAAACAAGTTAAATAACAACATTTCCCCCAAGCACGACACGCTTGCCTACCTTAAAACCTCTTCCACAAAGCCTTTGCTCTGAAGATCGACTTCGAAGTTCCTTGCTTCGAAGATTTGCTCCGAAGATTTGCTCCGAAGATTTGCTCTGAAGCCTCAGGCACACGAGCAGAACTTGCCTTCTGTAATGACCCGTGTTTTGCGGCATGTAAGAAGTTAACCGCAGATGCCTTGTGAGTGAAAATTGTTGGGTTTTAGGGAGTTTCCTTCCCACACACTTTAGCTACACCTTGAATGTTGATGCACAAGTCTGAGGTAAGAGATGAGCCCAAGATGGGACGTTTGGGAGGTGCACGTGACAATTCATAACGTGCTTTTATGCCCTAGGAAGATGCTTTTTGCATACACAGACGTTTTTAGGCTGTTTTGTCTGGTTTTGGAGATTACTTTTGACCAAGTAGATGACCTCAAACCAATTGGCATGCAAGTATTTTTCTGCATATCAGCCTTCTACATGATGCAAGGAAGCTTGGGGTAGAATTTCACAGCTTTTGGAGCTGCAAGTCAATTGGGGATATGGCGTGCAATATGGCGTGCAACCATATTTTTGCACCGTCACCTTGGTTTTGTGATTCTAAACATCTTTTCCCAAAGGGGTATGTTGGAATTGTGGACATTTTGGTGTGTATGGATGTGGGAAGGTCATAGCTTGTTCCATCAAAACTACGTCGTTTTGATGTTGGGATTCACTTAATCAAAATTACGTCGTTTTGATGTTGTGTTGTCTATATAAGGAGGAAAAGCCCTCTGTTTTAGGTTTTAGGGTTTGTTGTTCCACCAGCTGTCGCAGAGAGAGAGAGAGAGGGAAGGAGAGCTTCTGGTGGCTGTCGGAGCGTCTTGTGTTGGTGGTCGGAGTCTTGCGTGGAAGTGGGAGCAGGAGGACATACAAGGTAGGGGTTCTGTTCTTCCTAAATCCTCCTCTGTTCTAGGGTAGATTATGGATTATACCTGTTTATATATATATATATATGTAATCCATATAGGTGTGATCTCTTATATGGATGTTGGCTTTCGATGGCGGTTTTTGATGTATTCTGGTGTTGGATGATGAGTGCATATTAAGTGTTCGATAAAATGCCTGTGTGAATATGTCTGTGTGAATATGCCTAGTATGTGTTTGATTTTATGCCTGTGAAAGTGTGTATGCTACGTGTTTGGTTTAATGCCTGTGTGACCTTGTATGCTGTGTTTGAGGAACCCGGTGGCTGTGGAAGCCCGGGACTGGAAATGTTAGCCGTGTGGCTAAGCCTGAGTGGCCGTGGATATGTTAGCCCGTGTGGCTAAGCCTGAGTGGCCGTGGATATGTTAGCCTATATGGCTAAGCCTTGTATGTTTATGGCAAGTCGTGTGGATATGTGTGTGCCGTGTGAATGTGGAATACAACCTGCTTATATCTTATTGTCACTGCACTGCACCTGTACACACCCTCATGTAGACGCTAGGAGCATGGGATGGATTGGGGAGACATGATCCCTACTGAGCTGTGGTTGCTCACCCCTTCCTCTATGTTGTGTTTTCTTTCAGGAACATACAGGCGTTAGGTGGGACCCCAAGGTGGAAGACCTTATTTACTTTACCGTCTTTCATTTTATGTTATTTTGTGGGAATTGATGTAACCCCAGTGGGGATGGATTGAAAAGAGGATTTTATTGTAATAAAGACTGGTTTGGATTGTAAATAAGGTGGAAGACCTTATTGACTTTACCGTCTTTAATGAGCATTACTTTCTTGAATGTGTTGTAGATGTTCAAAATGTTATATTCGGGGTTTGTATCCTAACCCCTTTGCCCTCCGTGTGGGTAAAAGGAGAGTCACGTACCTGTTTCCTCGGGTTGGAAATTCGGGGCGTGACACCTTCATTGCATTAACATGCATAGTTAATCCCTAATATCATCCCAAACTCAATTTCTCAGCCAAAAACATCAACATTATGCAATATTTCACATTATGTCGATCAAACGGCCCCCAAACGAAATCAAACACAACATATTATGCTTTTTACATAAAAAAATTGATAAAAAGCTAGGGCTTACTTCCTAAAACTCACCGAACTACTAAATTAGCATTTATCTTTCAATTTGATTAGCTGTTTCACATGAAATTAGTAGAAACAAACTAGGTTTATCATTCTTAATGACATGACAACCTCAATTTCATTATACAACTCCAATTGCCCAAAATCGCCAATTTATAGGGTTCATCCTAAATCTTCAAAAGTTCCTCAAACCATGCCTTAATAACAAAAAATTATGCTACAGAGATGCAGGATCACCCACCTAGATTAAGCTTTGATGATTGAATAGTCCAAATTGCTAAGTTCTTCAATTTTTTTTCTCTTTTTTCCTTCTCACCAAGCGCTGGAACCTATAATGAAAAGTACACACTATGTTTCTTCCTTTTTATTCTTTAGGACCCATTTATTTTTCTTTAATTCATATGAGATTATTTAAACTAAAATACCCAAAAATTACTTTCTGATCTCCTGAACTCTAAATTGGACCTAATAATAGTTAAAACGCTTGTATTGACTACATTGCTCATATATTTCCAATACTATCTGAAGACTATCTCTCAACTTTACCCAAATATGAATCTTCACATAAATCAACAAAAGAAGTAAAAACCCAAAAAAAAAACATCCATTCAACATATGTGATATGTCGAAGTCATCATTTTAGCTTCTTAGTACTACACCAATCCTGTCAACATTTTACACAAAAACACATATTGAAAATGCCAAAACAAAACTAAATGTGAATCCGAGTGTTTTTACCAAGCCTTAAAATTTATTAGACCACAATTACCCTCCTTTGCCCAAACTGCATAACGGGCTTCACCATGCTAGAAACTACATCATACACTATGTCTTACCATGCACTAGACCTCATCACACATGCTGTCAAAGAAACTCAGGAAAGGAGAATACATATTAGGTTAGAATTCTAGAAATGAAGAAAAGAAACCACTTATTTACAGATGGGAATATCTTAGAGAAAAAGAGTAAGAAGAAACTCCCCATGCTCACATGAGAATTTTTAGTGAAAAAGAAGCTCCCCATGTTTGGCTGGAAAGAGAAGTGGCATTCGTCCAATCACACCCTACCCCTGAACACCATCATAACTCTAGAGTTATGGCTCATAGTAAAGAAAACAAGATTAAGAGGTCAAAGAAACTCCTTTCAAAAATTTATAATGATAAATAAGAATTGAATCTTTAAATTTATAAATATGCAAAGAGAAGGAACCCTAAATCATATGAAACCCTAGAACATGCTTGCCATAGACCTAAATTCATTTTCCCAAGGGTTTAAGAAAATAAAATTGTAAATTCAACTCATTTCAACTAGTAATTCAAAGTATAAATGGGGGTTTATAAAAACCTAGAATCACAAGGCTTATAAAAGTGAAATGAAATGATTTTAAGGGTAGGAAGAGGCGCGTGCGGCGAGTTGTGACTGGCAAGCTCTAGCGAAGGGGAGGAAGATGAGTATAGCAAAGGCGAATAGATTAGGGTAAGAGATGACTCCAGAGTGGGTGATGGTGAAGGCGACTACTGGTGCAAAGATCGAGTGTGAGAGAGGCGGTATCTCCCTTAGCCGATAGATTTTTCTGGAATTAATTCGGTCAATGCGGCCTAAGGCATGTTAGCTTTCATTGCACAAATCATCCATATCTAGCTTGTGAGTAGCATTTTCCTAATTATACATAAAAATTCATAGAAATATTAAATATGTGTACAATTAAAGTTCATATAGATATAGATTATTGAGTAACACTTACTACGTGAGGTTAGGGTTTAATTGTTTAGTTTTCCAATAAACTGATTTTACTATGAATGGAGCTCAAAACTAGCGCTACTTTTTCAATCGATTTATTATGTAAGAATAATTAAATTATCTCTTCGTCAAGTTCAAAATTAATGTTACTTTTTAAAATATTTTAATTGAGAATTGTCCTTTCATATTATAAAAAATTTAAATTTAAAATTTTCAAAAGTTTATTAAATTAAATTTAGTATATATTAATTGATAATTTTAATTAATATAGATTAATATAATTAGTTCTAAAATAATAACAAATTAATGATTAAAATTAATTTTTATATAATAAAAATAGTCTGAAATAGTCTTATAAATTAAAGCTTATTATTTTACAAATAAAGAAATACAAGACACAAGACACGTTTCTTAATTTGTAATAACTATTATTTGTTGGGACCTTTTTTTTCTTAATTTGTATTAACTATTCGCATCGACACCATCGCGAACAATCCATCCACGCACACCCTTTATCAATTTTTTTTTTTGCTAAAAAAGAAAAAAAGGCAAACAAAAGATAAATTTCCAAGTCGGGGGCGAACGAACCTGCGAATTGTCAATCCACTTCTCAGCTGTCCAAAGGTAGCATTCTCGGATCAATATTATTGTTGTTGTTTGAATTCGATTCTCTGCTCCTAACGTAAGGTTCGAATGCAATTGATGTCGTCGCGCGAATTAATTCTCTGTTTGTCTGTCTACTTGGCGTTCAAATGTTGTGTTTATTCCAAAATTCTATTCGCGCTTTGATTTTGTTTTTTCTGTTTATTTTGTGCTTGACTTCGGTAGTTTGATGTTTTTTTGTTGACTGATTGTTGTGTGATTGAAAAATCTGTCTTCAGTGGTTTTTATTGGATTTGTTCATCGGAGGTTATTGTCGGTTCAAGGGACACTATAGTTTTTTTTTTTTTGGCTGGACTCTGAGAAAGTTGTAATAGAAATTGATAAATTTTAGGAAAGATTTTTTTTTTGGTTGAATTAGAAAATAGTTCAGAAGAATCGATTGAAATGTAGTTCACTTTACAATTTAACCAATGGTTCATTACTCTTTCTAATTAGTGTTGTTTTGGTTATATTATTCATTTGTCAGGGGGAATATTTATTCGATCTGGTATTCCACATTTTCGAAGAGCAAGGCGCATAACTACTGTAATTAGGAGAGAGGGTTCTGGTTCGTGGAGGCTTTTTGACTTCTGCGGCCATAGCATCCTCTCTCAGACTGCAGTCATCTTTATGCTGTTCTTGTTGTTGCAATGGTGTCCAATTTGTGATTTTACATTGAATATCCCGACAAAAGTTTGAGGGGGGTTATAAGTGTAAAGAAAGCTGGCGCGATGGGCGCCACTTGCTGCTGTTTACGAACGGAGGATTTTGAAGATTATTTAAATCCAAACAGCTCTGTTTATAGGAATTGTATTTGTCTCAGCTGCTTTATTCAGAATCTCCTGAATGTGGTATGATTATCGGTTATTATTACTGCTCTTTTTGTGCCTGTTTTCTGCCTATTAAAACAGTGGTTGGTTGAGTGACAATATTAAACCAAATATGATATTTCCATTCAGTTTTTTCCAGTAATTTGCTGCGTCGTAGTGCACTTTATCATTTGACTCACCTATGTTCTGTATGCATGCATCAACAAATTGTTTTTTCCATTTGCTAATTTGATATCACAGTTATTAATTTTCAACGAGCTTGGCTTCACATTCTGCAAATGAAATTGCAGCTTCTTCTCCATGTTTTGTATTTGTACTTTCTGACATCTCCACCCTCTTCCATTTTGCAGTGTCATGTATTTTCCAGTAATTTTAGGTACTGTCTTTATTGAAGAAAAAAGAATTCCAGCAATGAATGATTGGCCCTACTGAATGGCATGAACATTTGCTAGACTCATACTAAACATGGATGAATTTAATATAATTTTGCTTGTGCATTTGTACTATGTTTTATGTTCTAACAGTCACATTTATCTTAGGCTGTAGATGTTCAGATTATCAATAAGTTTGACTCTACATGCTATGAGGAGTTTATTTATTTAATTTTTTTCCTTTATGATTTTTTATATAGTATACTTCATTGTTTCGAAGAGGGGAAGTACATGCCATCCCTTCATCCATTCAGGGGGCAGCAGCTTTGACTTCGTCAGCATCATTTGACAGCATGCTTTCTGATGTGTATCGTTCTCCTCCAAGACCATTGCCTTATGATTCCGACTCAAGATATTTTCGCTTGCAGCGAGATGGGTTGGTCTCACAACGCGAGAAAGGCTCAAGTCATTTGCATGAGGAATCTGAACCACTAAGAAGTGAGAATGACGTGGATTCAGATTCCCTGGGCACTGGAGAGAAATGGAATGGGGCAACTTGTGAGGAAGGATTAAAAGAACGCCGTTCTAGGTCATCATTGAAACTCTCTTCAACTAAACCAACATCCGGAGTTGGGCTATATTATTCATCTGCTGAAGATGAGGACATCTGTCCTACCTGTCTTGAAGGTAAAATTTTATAAGGTTACATTTGTTTACATTAAGTGTTGAATGATGCTGAATGAGTGAAATCTTATTGCTAAATAAATTTTTTTGATTTCTGAATGCTGAATGATTTTAACTTATTAATTGCAGTGTTCTTACAATGCCTGAGTGACTATAATTTTCCATTTCTATCTGTATGTATAAAAATTAAGATTTTTAAGATAAATGAGAACTATATATGTAAAAGAATTACAAATCACATATCTAATAGTTATTAAATTTAATAATATAATTCATAATGTTAATTCAATTGAATCAAGATTTAAATCTTGAGTTAATATTTGAAATATAGATTTTCAGAAATAATAGGATATATCTTATTATCTTGTTGACAAAATGACACAATAATAATGTAGAATAATAATATGACATTATGAAGACATTCATAATTTATCAAAACTATCAAATAAGTAAATCTAAATTAATGATTATTGTACCTCATACAGAACAGTCTTTGCGAATCATGTCTGAAAGTTGTATGCTTGCCTGATAAATATCTTGGCTTTGATGGCTCTTGGCAGCACCAAGTTTAAAATGCTGTATATTTACGTGCAGAATATAATATTTACAAAATGTAGATTCTCATGGATTATAATGTATATGCAGAATATTCTCCCGAAAACCCAAAAATACTAACAAATTGCTCTCATCATTTCCACCTTGCTTGCATATATGAGTGGATGGAAAGAAGTGAAAGCTGTCCAGTTTGTGGGAAGGTAGTGCATGTTATCATTATACTTTTGTTGCTTCAATTTTTTAACTGTATACGTGTAACCTCCTTGGTGTTATCTTGCATATATGTGTTGAAGAATAGATGTTACACATCGCTCACATATTAATAATAATAATCTAATCTGAACCGTATAACGTAATGTGAGGAGTAATATTTACTCCTTCAATTATGTGTTTGCATATTTTAAACCTTAAATATTGTTTTCTTTATTCAAGTTAAGGCTTGTTTATATTATATACTTAGTTTTTAAGTACAGTTATTTAGAAAATAAGAATTGAGTAAAATGGGTATTTACTGTTTATTATTATTTTTTTAAAGATGTTAGAATTACCAGAAAATTTTCTTATTAGTTATTATACCTAGTTATCAAAAATTTCCCCATCCAGGTAGGAAGAAAACAACAACCTTGAGAGAACAGGGTAAAACTCATGATAACCAAGAATGATACCAGGCAAAAACCATATTATAAAGAGGCAGCAATAATGTACAATACTAAATGAGATGAATTGTTGTTTGAATCAAATGCCATGGCTGTTAACGTGGGAACTCCCTCAAAAGGGAGTCCAACTTCAGTGGTTAGTACAGATTTTTATTTTCTAGCACGTCTACTGATGTTTCTTGGGAATGAAGAAATCAAATTCATTCATCAAAACCAAAATATGTGAAATGCAAGTTGTGTGCAGTGGAATTTTTAGGAGGTGCTTTCTGTATTAAGCGACATATTGCCAGTGTTGGTAAGCAAATCAGGGCTTGTTAACATCCCTTGGTTGATCAGGACTTCTATTAAAAAGATAAATACAGCAATGAGTAATGATGTTGATGAGTTCAGGTTGGAAGTGCAAAGAGAATTAGATGATATGCAATTAGGCCTCTACTCTCACAATGCGTATTTTAGGCAATACTTGACTATAAAGCCTCTGTGGAACTAATGATAAAAAATAGTTGAAGTACAAAGCTATTTGGCTAAATTTGGGTATGAAGTAGGAATGCCTTTAAATGCCACATCATTGTGTCACTTTCAACTTTTTTGTAGATATGGTCCAACGGTAGAGGTACTTTTACCATACTTGTAAGAGATCTTTGATTAACAAAACAGTTCCAAAAACCAAGGAGTCTCTTGCGTATTATGAGAAGTGGAAGTTTTAAGTTGCTCTATAATGACAAATGGATGGACGGACTACAAGATTCGAAGCATTATGAATGTTTATCACATGGAAATTGGGTACATATTGTCTTTTATTGCTAATTTTGAGGATGCACATATAGCACAATACATATTTAATTGTGTTGACAGTCATATCAAATATATTGAGGAAGAAAATGTGGTAAAAAAATGTCATAGCTATTGCATTGAATAATATGGTAGTTGTCGAGCTAGTGAAGGTGAAGGAGCCACAATTGTTTTGGACATCTTGTGTGCTTGAAAGGATTGTTAGCTCATTTAAACTCAGGGTAGTAATGGTAAATTACAGGACATTGGTGGTCTTTATCTATGCACATCATAGGACTTTGTCCTACGCATGGTTGTCAAAGGTGCGCGCCTGTGGACAGGGGCAGGCAAGGCAGGGGTTTTGAGCTTCTGCCATATATAAGCACAATCTCTTCAAGAGGCGCATGACTTATATAGAAAAGCGTGAGGCTTTAGCATTTATTTTAGGCATGCCTGGTGAATATAGAAGTTTATTTATTTATTTATTTATTGTTTGACCTCTCATTTAAGAGGACAACTAGTGTAAATTTAAATTTAACAGGTAATAACCTATTAAATTTGGATTAAGAAGGAAAGAATGAAAAAAATTTAATATTTAAATTATATATAAAATTGAAATTTGAACATTGTCATAACTAGCATTTAAAATTTAAAATCAAAAAGGAAAGAAGATGATTTTAAGCACATGTGCATGGAAATTTTACGGCCATGTTTGGTAAATTGCTTTCAAAACAAGTTTTGGTTTTCAAATACATAATCTAACCGACAAAGTATGTTTAACACCTATTTTCTAAATAAAGTATTATTTTATTCAAATCTTGATTTAAATAAAGTACTGTTTTTTGAAAATATCTTTAATATATTATCTGTTTTTAAATTTAAACTCAAATTATGTATGAGATCTAATTTAATATTAATATTAATATTATTTTTAAAAAATTCTTTCTTTCCTCTTTTATTACTTGGGCATATCATATTTTTTTTACAATTTTTATGAAATTTGATTTTAAATAAATATATTATATATATTCCCTTTTTTATCAAATAAAAATTATTTTTAAAATTTAAAATAAAACTCTAACTCCATTAACGATTCAAATTATGAAACTAAAATAAAAAAATAAAAAAACGTACCAAGTGGCTCCTACAGGACTTAAAAAGAACATATATTTTTCAAGTCCTGTTATATAATATTTCCACATACTTTTTTATTCATAAAATTTATAGTATAAAATAGGATCATTAAGTTGTATTTTATGCCATAAATTTATAAAATGGAATCATATAAATTTTACTAACTAATATGGAATTTAAACTTGTTATTGTATTCAATGTGCGCCTTGTGTTTAAAAAGCATGTGCCTTGCCTTTGATAACTATAGTCCTATATGAGAAAAGTCACTAAAAATGATATTGTGAGGTTGGGAGTAACTTGCTTTGCAACTTCATTCTTCCCGGTGCAAACCATACTAGAAAAGAAAGAAAGAAAAATTGAGACATCTGTTTCTTTTAGTGGAATAAACTAGTTCACAGTGGTTGAAGAAGGGAAAAGAGATGGAAGAGCTGGTTTTGTGCATTTTTGAAATGAGATGTATATGGTTATGACAAACTCCTTTAGTTTGAGTTCTTAGACTTGTTAGTGGGATAATTAAACCATTCATAACTTTTTTGGCATGCGAAGCAAAGGAAGAATTAAAAGTTTCATTTAATTAGAAGGAGAATGCTAATTTTAAATATAATAGATAAGAAAGCAAAGACTTCGCTAAATATAACTTTGTTGGTTGGCTACTCTTTGAATCCTTACCACTATACTATTACGATAGAGCTAAAATGGAGCCCAAAATATCACCTACCAAAAAAAATGTGTCCATACCTTTTCCCTGTTGGTTATATTTCTCAACATGAATTTATCCACCCATAAATAGATTTGCATAGGAGTGAGGGTGTTTTTCTATCTTTATTGGTAGTTTGGATAAAAACAACTAAGAACATCCATTGTAATTTTTTTTTAATTTTTTTATTAGTTTAAAGAGTTGGTTTAACAAAAAATCTTAAAAATTTTATTTTTTAGATTTTTTATTTTAACAAAATATTTAATAAAATAAATAGTAAAATTTTAAATTTAATTTAATATTATGTGCTTTTTATTTATTAAAATATTATATTTTATCATATTATATTTATTTTTGATTTAAATAAATAAATAAAAATTTAAAATAATATTTTAATTGATAAATAGTTAAAACAAAGACTAAAAAGTGACTTTTAAAAAGTAGATTATTAAAATAAAAAATGATATTTTTGGTAATTTTAAAGAATTAATTTTAGAGAGATTGTAGTGGATGTTCTAATGATGACTTATACTTGCTAGGTAAGCTCTAATAGTTATGATTAAAATTTTGGTGTTTGTATTTTGTTTTAGAGATACGAGATAATTTGGTGTTTTTTGCCTATACTAATTGTAGAAAACAATATAGAAATAATTCTTTTTTATTAATTGTTGAAAAATTACAAACACACACACACACATATACACACACACACTTAAATAATTATAAATATTTGACAGCTAATTAATTGGAAATTCATTCCAACTCTCCTTCTCAAGTTGGTACATGAATATTATACATGCCAAACTCGGACAAGGACCTATAGAAATGAACACTAGAAAATGCATATGTTATTATTCATCAAGTTGATTGGCTCTCTTACTATAAGAAACATTTATTACACCAGAATTTAGATTATCCTTGATAAAATGATAAAATTTCTGTTGAGTTTAATATGCTTGATTTTGATCATACTATGGTGGATTATTAATTATTTCAATCGAGTTATGTTATTAAAATAAAACATTATTGGCTTTTGAGGGCCATAACCAAGATCACATAATAGAATACGTAGCCACATAAGTTCTATAGTAGTATGATGAAGAGTCCGATATTCAACTTCTGTACTGGACAAAAAAATCATATTTTGTTTTTTACTTGTTCAAGTTATTAAATTACTACTTATAAATGATACATATTCGAAAGTAGACTTTTTGTCTCATAATGTCTTAAGTGTTTATGCTTAGAAAGCATAATACTTTTGTCTAGTGAAAACTTTAAATATGTCAAAATGCAGTTCACATCACTCATGTGTCAATTACTCAGATTATGTGTGAATTGACTCACACCACTAACCACATATGAAATGTCATATCTAGTGTGTGTCTAATAGTTCAATTTTTTTAATAATCTTTGTTATCATCCTTATTTGTTAGAACCTCATCATGATAGATGGATAGATTATGGTTTACCTCAATAAGAGTATCCGTAGGTTTGCAGATTGTGTTATCGGTTTTAGCTAGGAGGTCTAGAACATATCCTGTTGAGAGAGAATTTTTTTTAGCTTGGATCGAGATACTTCGATGCAAAGGAAGTATTTTAGAGCTCCTAAGTCATTCATCTCAAATTCCTTTGTCAAGTAACAATGAAGTCTTTCTGTCTTAATTATGTTATTAATTGTAGCAATCATGTCATCAACATAAATAGGAAGTAAGATAATATCATTACTATATCTTTTATAGAACATAGTATGATCAATTAAGGCCCATTAAAACCATGCACTTGCATTGAGTAGCTCAATCAACTAATCCAAGTTCTCAGTGGTTGTTTTAAACCATATAATGCCTTCTTTAGCTTGTATATCTTTGTTTTTTTTGTAAAACCTGGATGAGGATCTACATACACCTTTTTCATCAAGTCATCATTAAGGAAAACATTTTTCACATTAAACTATCGTGTAATAGTCAGTCTAAGTTAGTTGTAAGAGAAATAATAACTCTAGTAGTACCAATCTTACACATAGGAGCAAAGATTTTTTAGTAGTCAATCTCATATATCTAAGTGTAATTTTTGATAACTAATCTGGCTTTGTATCTTTTAACCGTCTCATCTGACCCGTACTTCACTCTAAACACTGATTTGCATCCCATCATATTCTTATTTAGAGGTAATTCAGGCATTTTTCAAATAGAGTTTTTTTGAAGGGCTTTCATTTCTTGTACCATAGTAGATTTTCATTTGGGATCTTCAAGAGCTTCTTTAAATCGACTAGGAATAAATTTAGGAGACAATTGAAAAACAAAAACAAGATGAGATTTAGATAAACGATGATAATAGATGAAATCATAAATAGAATAAACAACATTAGAAGATGAAGTTTTTTTTTTATAAGAGAATTTATTTATTTACGAGAATCAAAATGCACATAAGAAGTGCACGAGATGTGAGAATACAAAAATAAAAACAACCTAATTAAAAAGAGCAGCCATCCATAACATTCCAAATGGAATAAAAACACAAACCTCCCGAAGCATACAACCAATCACCCAAAGAACGAAAAAAAGTACAAGAGAGCTTGGCAGTGGGCCGCTCCTTATCCTCAAAAACACGTGCGTTCCGCTCCCGCCAAATACTCCAAAGAATGCAATGAGGGATGGCCTGCCACATCGTCGAATGTCGCCCCACACCGCTCAATCACCCGTCAAACAACGCACGAAGAGACGAAGGCATCACTCATGAGATGCCGAAAAGACCCAGAACCATATCCTACAAACTCTTGGCATAAGGGCAATGAAGGAAAAGATGATCCACATGTTCCGGTGAAGATTTGCACATGTAACACCGACTAACCAGAACAAAGCCCAGCACTGCAAATGATCCACAGTCAAAATCTTCCCCAAGATGGCAGTCCAAGCAAAGAAGGCCACCCGAGAGGGCACCCGCGCCTTCTAAACGCTCCGCCAAGGAAAACGCTTAGTTCGGGAAGGCGAAAGCACGTAGTAAAAGCTTTGGACCAGAAACCTACGCTCCCGAGAGGGGCGCCTATCCGCAGCAAGACGTGCCAAAGGAACCGAGTATAAGGTATCAAAGAAGGATGAAAAAACCTTCAACTCCCAATCTTGTGTAACATGCAAAAACAACACCTCCCATTGCATGTGAGTACCCCAACGACAATGAACATCCGCCACAAAAGCCTCAGGAGAATGTGCAAGACGAAACAACTCGGGATACACTAGCTTAAGTGGGGACTCTCCACACCACACATCATGCCAAAAATGGATTGTAGTCTCAGCCCCCAACTTGAACACCACAAACCGAGAGTAGAACTCCCACCCCTGGCGGATGAATTTCCACAACCCCATTCCATGGGGACCATGAGGTAGATCCATCCCCCACTCGCGACAACATACTTGGAGGCAATAACCTCCCGCCACAGCACCCCCCGCTCTGCTCCAAAACGCCAAAGCCATTTCCCCAGGAGACCAGTGTTAAAACGACTCAAATTTCGAAGAGCCAAACCACCAGAAGAAAGAGGTCGACACACCTCCTCCCACCAAATCAAAGGGATCCGGGACACCCCAACCACGGAGCCCCACAGGAAATGCCTCTAAATGCGCACTATGCGTGAAGCCACGGTTGTGGGAAGAGGAAACAGGAAAAGGAAGTAGGTCGGTAAGCTGGAAAGGGTGCTCCGAATCAAAATAAGCTGACCTCCCTTGGAGAAATAAAGGCGCTTCCAAGCGACCAAATGCCGCTCCATCCACTCTAGAACCGGCTTCTAAATAGCAGATGTCCGAAAGGACGCCCCCAAGGGAAGCCCCAAATATAGAAGGGGAAGTTGAGCTGTCGAGCACCCCAAGATATCAGCCAGAACCCCCATAGAAGGCACCTCACCAACCGGAACCATCACAGATTTGCTGAGGTTAATCCGCAAGCCCGAAACAGCCTCAAACCAGACAATGATGGACCGCATATGAAAAAGATGGCCTGGATCCGCCTCACACATCACAAGAGTGTCGTTAGCAAAAAGCAGATGAGAGACTGCGAGTGACCCACTGCCTGGACCACCAATCGAAAAACCGAAAAGAAGACTAGTCAAAGAAGCCTTCCCCACCATGTGACTGAAACTCTCCATAACAAGAACAAACAACATAAGCGACAAGGGGTCTCCCTATCGCAGGCCCCGAGAACTCGAGAAGAACCCGTAAGGGTGGCCATTGACAAGAACCGAAAATCGAGCAGTGGAAATACAAAAGGAGATCCACCGCTGCCACCTGACCGAGAAGCCACACTGCTAAAGGACATAGAGGAGAAACCCTCAATGCACATGATCGTAGGCCTTCTCCGAGTAAAGCTTACACAACACCCCCCTGAAGGCCAGCCTTGAGGCGACTATCAAAGCTTGCGATGAGAACCGGATCCAAGATCTGCCGACCAGGCACAAAGGCACTCTGCGCAGGAGAGATTAACTTCCCCAAAACAGACTTTAACCGATTAGCGAGGAGCTTAGCAATGATTTTGTACATGCTTCCCACCAAATTGATAGGCCGAAAATCTTTTAGGGCCTCTGCCCCCGGCTTGTTTGGGAGGAGAGCCACAAAAGTTGCGTTAAGGCTATACTCACAGCGACAATGCTCTTGAAATTCCGCACAAACACCCAATACGTCACACCGCAACACAGCCCAACAGTGTTGAAAGAAAGCCAAAGGAAACCCATCCAGACCAGGGTCCTTATCCCCCTTGCACCCTCGCACCATGAACAACACCTCCTCCTCCTCAAATGACCGATCAAGTCACCCAACATCTGCCTTGAAAAGGGCATCAAAAGAAAGCCCATCAAGATGAGGACGAGGACGCTCTTCCTCCCGAAAAAGAGTCACATAAAAATCCACAATGTGCTCCCAAATAGCCTCGTGACTGGAAGAGACAACACCATCAATGTGTATCCGGCTAATGGTGTTGACATTCCTATGAGAGTTAGCCATGCAGTGAAAGAACTTGGGGTTCTTATCACCCTTATGCAGCCACAAGGAGCGAGATTTTTGCCGCCAAGAGATCTCATCTATCAGAAGCACCCTCTCCAGGGATGAGGCCAAGGTAGCCTTGTGCCCCTCCTCCTCTGCTGATAAAGGCTGAAGCAAAGCCAACTCCTCGAGAGCGCCCAAAGCCGCCAGCAAAGAGTGCTTTTGAACACCAATTTGGCCAAAGACAGAAGCATTCCACAATTTCAAAACGCCCTTCAACAACTTCAACTTCGAGGCAAGCACGTGGTTCGGAGTGTCGGCAACATGATAGGACGCCCACCAAGACTGCACTTTGTGAAACTTTCGGAGTGTCGGCAACACTTTCTGTTAGCTAGAAGCCACATGTTCTCAAACCGGGATGGACGAACGCACGAAGGCGAAGGACCACACTCCAAGAGAATGGAAAGTGATCAGAACCCCAACGACTGAGCCTCGACTGACGGAGATGCACAAAATGCCCCGCCCAATCCACGGAAACCAAAAACCGATCAAGCCGAGAGAAAGCAGGTTGCTGGCGGTTATTGGACCACGTATAATCCCCACCAACCAAATGGAGATCCGCTAAACCCACAGCAGCAACAAAGTCAGAAAACACCAGCATCGAGGGAGTAAACCCCGACGAACCCGTCTTTTCAGACGGAAAACGCACCACATTAAAATCCCCCCTGATACAATATGGCACCCCCCACCAGCTATGCAAACCCGCAAGCTCATCCCACAGCAGACGATGATCACTGGCAATCTGAGGACCATACACCCCAGAAAACATCCACACACTTTGGCCTCCAACCGACTGAAATTTGCAAGACAATGAAAACTAGCCAACGGCATCATCCAGTTTGCAAACAACACGACTGTCCCACATTAACAGAATGCCCCCTACGGCCCCCACAGACCCAAGAAAGATCCAATCCACAAAGCGACCTCGTCATAAAAGCCGCACAAGATCCTCCGACACAAACTCCAATTTAGTCTCTTGCAGGCAAATAACGTCTACCTTCCACTCCTAGAACAAATTGCTAAGGCAAAGGCACTTCGCCTGATCATGCTGCCCGCGCACGTTCCACGATAAGAGCTTCATACTCATTGGGATAACTCAAGATCCCCTCGAACAACCAACACAGTCCCCGGCCCCACCCGAGAAGGCCGAGAAACTCTTGCATCATAATTAATCGAAGATGCAAGTCTCCGAAGCTCCCGGGCACACTTAGGCCCTGTGCCTGCATGCTGCCTATAAGGTGCAGCAGCCTTGCGCGCTCGATGCCGAGCCTTAATGTCGCGAAGTAGTCCGACACAACAGCTTCACACCCCTTAAAAGTCACCCCCAAGAGCTTACCAATGGCCTTATGCTTTCGTAAGACCCAATCCGACTCTGCTGGGTAGCAAGGTTGCACTGCGAGAGCTTCAGGCTAATCACCAATGACACCCAGCGGAGCCTCCCTAGTTTGCACCACGAGAGCATTAGCAGAAACAAAACTATCCTCCCCTGCCACTGAATCTAAACTGCCACCACCCCCTGACTGAGTATAGCCCCTAGGTGAGACAGCTCCCTCAGCATCTACCTCCCCTGCCAGGACGAACGAGTAGCCCCTCTATGGGGCAGAACCCCTCCCGAGTCATCAACATCCGCCACGACCAAAGCCCCAAGCTGAGTGGCCCCCAGCCACACCCCAGTTGACTGGGCGCGCTCACCAGCAGAGGGACTGCAACTACTGCCCTCCCCACGCTCGAAATGCCACAAATAGGGTGACCCGCACGACAACAGCCCCTTGTCAGCGACAGCGTGCTCTGGTACCCGCGAACTAGCTAGGTCTGACGCCCCCCCGCCCACCCAGAGTGGGACGCGCGGCCGCACCTGCTCAGAAGCTCCTTCAGGGGGAGGCGCGGCAAGAGAAGACGCAGGAGCCCGACCTGCGTCGCAGAGAGCACGGAGGCATCGACAACGATCCATTCTCCCTGTCGCCCAGCTTCACCCAAATGGACAGGTCGACAGAGACCCCACCGCCACCGTCGTTCGGCCTCCCGATGGTAACGCCACCGGACGTCACGTCGTGATACGTTCTGGCATCATGTTCGGAGGCGCGCACCGATACCTGCGCAGAACCGCACGCAGAGACGTGAGCCGGGTCTCCCACCTTGTCATCGACACCCCAACGGCTCCCAAGCCTCGCGGAGAGCAAACTCCACAGCCCAAGCCACCCATGAGCGTCACAGACGGCAGGGATGAAGATAGTCCCCCACGACCGAGATGGACCAGCGGCAGAAAACGATATGAAGCTTCCACTGCAATTCCGGCGCCGTTGAGCCAGGTAGACCGTAGCGCCTTCGCGGAAAGACTGCACCTCGAGCCGGCCCAAAGGAAGACCGGCCAGCTCCCCCAACACGCGACCTAGCCAGGATGTCATGTCTTGACTGAGCGAGACAACACTGATCCACGTTTGGCCGTGCTCCACGATCCGAATCTCCCGACCTAGCTCCTACACCTCGAACGACTTCGATTCCACCTATAGAACGTGACAGGAACGCTCACTAGCACGAGTGCCATTGCCAGCGGCTGCCACAATCGGACCCCATCCAGCAACGCGAGGAAGCAGCACAGCGCGATCACCTCTGTGTTGCCCTAAGTTGCGCGCGTGTCGCGCGTAGTACATCGCACTTTCAATCAAGGTATATTCAGTGAATAGGTTTGTACTACATTAGAAGATGAAATTGGTTCACATAAGTAGGATAAATAATATTTATAATTCTTTTGAAAATTTTGGTAACCCAAAAACACACATTCAAAGACCTGAGAATCAAGTTTATCCTAGTGGAGTTGGTTCACATAATTATAACACATACAATCAAAATTTTTAAAGCAAATATTAAGTGTCGAAAGAATATGGTGGAACTGTGATAATATTTTTAAACAAGTTTGACAGTCAATGACATGGGCAAACATTTGGTTGATAAGATGGATGACAGTTATGATAACATCGGCCCAAAATTGTTCAAGGACATGCATAGTAAAACATAAAGCTCGGACTATCTCAAGGAGATGTCGGTTTTTATGTTTTGCTATGCTATTCTGTTGTGGGGTGTGAATACATGTCTGATGGAGGATACCGTGTTTTTGAAAGAAAACAATCAAAGATTGATTCTCAAACTACAACCATTATTAGAATGAAACATTTGAATTGGAATGAGAAATTATGTGACAATTATTTGATAAAATTGAAGGATGTCATGAATAACTTTATTTTTAGATTTCATCAAATATATTCTACTTATCCTAAAACAAAGCATTTATATCCTAAAGAAAGAGTAGAGAATGGCTCCCAAACATCGTCATAAACAAAGAAAGATGGCTTTTATTGAAACTTATTTTGAATGAAACATATTGAATTTTGGGATAAATGAATTATTTATACTTTAAACTAGAAATTAAAATGTTGAAAAATAAATGAAAAAATTAGCGCTCTAAATAAAAAAAAAGAATGCTCCAAATAATAATGCCACATCAGTATCTTTGCTTTGGCATGTGTCATGTTCCCCACTTGGGATCTCTAGTTAAACTTAGAGTTCAAAGCTTTGGCCCCCAGTAATACAGTCCTCGTTCTCTATTAATGCCAATCATCATCTTTGTGAGATTGTCATGAAACACACAATAAGTAAGATATAAGATTATAAAATAATTAAGATGTTTATAAGTTGACTAATAGAGGAAAAGTTATTATAAATAGTAGAAACAAATAAAACTGAAGATATAAAAATAATAAATGAGAGGGAGATATTTCTAACCCTAGTAATGGGAATGAGTCTCATTAGCATCCTGGACTGATTTAATAGGTGAAGACATAAGAGAGGTAATTAGATAAGAATTACTAGTCATTTGATCAATAATTTCTGAATCAATAACCCAAATATTGTCGATAAAGGAAAGTAAGGCCACATTAGAATTACTTTTTGGATAGCCACGAGAGACATGCAAAGTTGAAGATGGACAACTCATATAAAACCACAGAAGAGGATTTTCGGTCGAGTTTATATCATTATGGGTAGCTATGTTTCTTTTAATAAGTATTCATCATATGTGTAGTATTGTTGTAATGAGTACTACGATAAGTGAAGTAACTAGTTGGAAGGGCTGGCTGAGAATTTTCCTTCGGGATCGCAAGTGCTGAACATTCAAAACGTTTCTTAGTACCCATAGGTAGTTGTCTTTGCACTTGACGACGAACTAGTGAATATTTTTCTACCCAGGTAGGTAATGGTGAAGTAGGCAAAACATGAACTTGATTCAGGTTATGATCAAGGCTTATAAGAAACATGTAAACTCTATGCTATATGTTTCATGTATTTTTCAAAGTTAACAAGATATTTCATATCATTTGGTCGTCGATAATTCAATTTCATGAAAATAGTGTTCAATTCATTATAGTGTTTTGTCAAAAGTTGGCTCTCCTGATGCAACTGCAGACTTTTTCATAAGTTTATACACTAAAAGAGTTAAGAAGCATCAAGGTAATTCTTTAATAACATCCTATATTTCCATTACTATCCCACACTACACAAAATGGGACATTAGATGAGGAGTCGTGGAATTAATATGCTATAACTTAACATGTGCATCTTTAACTTTCCATTCATCATAATTCGGTTGACTTTTTAAAGGTGCCACTTTTCTTTTTGTGATAATATTCCTTCCTACTAACAATATGCATCTCTAAAATTTTCGATCAAATACGATAATTTGCATCATTCAGTTTAATATGGATTGGTGTATTGGTTTCTTGTTTAATGACAGTTGGTTGCATTTTGTTGTCTAGGACTATAGAGAGCTTTTGGTACTCATAACAGAGTGATGTGTATAAATCAAAATCAAACACCACGACAAGTCAATCTCCAATACTGGTTTGGGTCAAACCAGGGGCAATGCCTTTAAAATGAGAGGTGTAGACCACTGCTCTGGAAAAACAAAGCTTATGGAGATAGAGCGGTGGCATATGGTGGTGGTGGGTGGTGGTAGCGACGGGTAGGCTAGATTGACTTGGATCCTATTACGGAAGTCTTTGTTTGACAAGATTGTCTTGCGTCCTAAGATAGTCTGTCAAGGGAAGCCTAGGATAGCAGTGGTGGTGACAGAGGGCTGGACTTAAGGTTTGATCCTCTTAAGGCAGTTTTTGTTCGATGTGACTGTTTGTTCCTACCAATAGCTTGTCAACAGCAGCATAGGGCGGTGGCGTGCGACAGCTGTGATAGCATGTTAGAAATTGTAATCCTCCTAGGTCATAGTTTGTTGATAATATTTGTCCAAAGGAAAGATCCAACTAGGTTAGGATTGGGGCAAGTTTTGAAGTCTTGCTTTGATACCAAGTAGAAAAGAATAGAGAAATAATTTTTTTATTGCTTATTGAGTGATTACAAACATATATACACACACATAATTTAGGAGACTTAATTTAGAAAATAATTCTATTTAGGAAACTAAATATATATCTAAATAATTATAAATATTTGAGAGAAACTCATTCTAACTAATGATGGACATCTATTGGGGGTGAAAAACCAAAATTAAGACATGACTATTGGAATTCTTAAATTGACCATTAGTTCATGGGTATTTGGGCTAAATAAAGGGTACCAATTGTTATATGATTTGATTAGTTTGATTATTACTATCAACAACTACATTGTGAGTGAGAATTTACTTATGTTATATAGATTCATACAAAGAAGAGGATTAGGCTGATGTTGCATGAGTAAACAAGGTAGTCCATATCTATCCAATATAAAATTATTTGACAACAAGATAAGCCTGATGAAAACTGGAGTATTGTTTGTAATTGGTGATTATAGTACAACTCAAAGATGGATTATAGATGTTTTCCTGGTTTTGGTGTATGGGACACTATTGAAAATGTAATAGGGACTTATAATGTGTTGCACCCTTCTTGAAGTAATCGTAATGTTAGTTCTTCTTATTCTACCGTTCTTCATGCGAGGGAACTTGAAAATGATGCTTTATATTTAAAGAATAGTCAAAAGTTGGTGGAGAATAAGATGTTTAATTTGAAGACACAAATGAAGATAGAATCATGGATTTGAAGGGTGATGATTATGATTAGTGATGAACTAAATGTAGGCATGTTTATTTAAACCTAATTTTCTTGAGGGTATGAATGGTTTTAAATTATTTCCCCATTTGTGTTTCAATATGATTATATTTTTTAAATTGTAAAATTTTTAAATAGTATTAAATTTGTGATAATTATAATATTTTGGTATTTATATTTGTTAAAATAGTAATAAAAAGTTCTTTTCAAAAAAAAAAAAAAGTAATAAAAAGTCAGATTAATCCAATTAATTCATAATAGTTATTTTATTAACTAGCACTAATTAACGATTTTTAGAACCTTGGTCGTAATAGGCATTGAGTATGTGTTCTAATGTGACTTTGTATGAGAACCAGTCATATTAGAGGACAAAACCTTTATTTGAGTATACTATTGAGGAGTTAGCTCCCCTATTAAGCAGAGTACTCTGGAGTTTCCTCTTCTTGTCTATTTGTCCTGAGTAGTCTTTGGGACTAATCTTTTGCAATAGTATGTGTTTCCGTAATTATCTAGTTGAGGTCATGCTCCTAACCCTTTTGAGTATATTATGAGTCATACTTCTAAGTGTAATGGTAATTTGTGGCTTTGAATGAGCATTTTTGAACTACATTTAGAACTTTTGTTTAATTTTACCAATCACATGAAATATATAAGACTACTCGAGGTACTGTTTTTTATTTAATTTTTAAATTCTGGATTTGGCAATTAAAACACTACTTTTTTTTCAATTTTTTTTTATGTTAGAATTGTTTATAAAAGATGAGATTTCAATCTGAAATCAAAACAAGACAAAATAACTCAACCACCCCAAAAGAAGAAGAAAAAAATAAGTAAGAAATGGCAATGTTACAACATGCCCTTAATTAGCTGCGGGAGGCATGGTGTGCAATTTTGTTATCTATCGGTGGAGCTTTTGAATTGAAGACACGTTTGTTGAGATAACTGAACCAGACAAACCCTGTGATGGGGTGTCAGTATTGTTGGGTGCAGAAAATGCTGATTTGTTGTGATCTTCAATTGAATGAATCCCTGTGGTTCTGACAATTCTCGGGCAATATGGTCTCAGTATTCTGGCTCGTGAGATATTCAAAGAGTGATGGGTGTTCAACTTCAGATGTATTTGTGTGAACCCATGTTGTTTATTCTCCAATATCTTTGCTGTTTATTCACTATACCTCTATAGTGGATGTTGCTGAAAGCCTTAAACTAATGCAGGGCGAAAGAATTTTAAAGTAACATGAACCCCGAATGTGTTCAATCCTCTCAGCTTCACCAAAATTATTACCGTTTATTTATTAGTTGCCATGTAGAAGCTGAGCTTTAGTTTTTGACATGATTCAATTTGAATACACGGAGCCAACAACAAACAAGTTGAAGTGTGAGCCTTTCTTTTCCTTTCCACCCCTGACTTTTCTTTTATTTTGGCTTGGATTCTAGGTGATGTCGTTTGATGAGACTGCCGATCTTCCTTGAAAGGTTCAATGGTCGATGAAGCCAGGAACATAGAAGAAAAGAGGGACCAATACTAAAAACAAATAAAAATTCAAAGCCCTTGTGAATACCTCATGTTTATTGTAAAGTGGCAATGTTAATGGTTAACATGATAGCAGATGTGTTTTCTGTGTTACTCTTGTGGGTACTCTTTCTTCCATATTGGATGAGAAGTGATAATCACCGCGTGTAGTAAAATTGCTTGGCTCATCCTTTTTCTTATTGGTGGATCAGTGGGGTCAAGGTCCCCAAGGTCTGTGCCCTATTTTACCTGTATATTTGAAAATATTGTTTTGCTTATAAAAATTTCTATTCATAGAAGTTTAGATGACAGTAGCACATGTTCTAATGAGCCTGTGGAAACGCCAAAGAGCAACATGGCCTATATTGATTCATTTGTGAAATATTGGTTCTCGTGTTTGTGATGCTCAATGGATGGAAATGCTCGATTCCTATGAGCATCACATTCCCACCAAATGCTTTTTATTCCCCGCAAAAACCAATATTTATTTCATTCACTCTCAGGGGAATGAATTTTCTAATTTGTCCTTAAAAAATCTCCCATATCCTAGCTTACCCACCACTGCCTTGTCGCTACCTGTCGCAATTGTCATGTACATTTGCTGGTGTTGCCATTGCCAAGCCAGTCCTGTTGTTGCCACACCATAGGAATTGATCTTCCTTGCTGCAGCAATTGTTACCATCATCACATTGTTGTCTAATCCTACCAACTCATTGTAGATGTAAATCTCGTTATCATTGATCACATCGTCGAAGCCAAAGCCTAGATGTGTCCAGCATCCACGTTGATGCTAGCATGTTGGATCTCGATCCTCGTTTAGAGTTTCTGTGGATTTGGAAAAGTGGTTTACAAACTCTAGCTATAAGGAGAGGAAGATGAAAAGGGTATGGAAATGGTAGAGAAACGTATTGAGATCGGGAAGAGAAATGGGTATGTTTTTAAAATTATTTATTTAGAGGATATTTTAGTAAATATATGAAAATAAAATTGTGATTCTTTAATTTAACGAACAAGATAATAATAATGATACATTCGCATTCTTATAATCACATTCCCTTGAAGTTTTTTTTCGAATTTATTGTCGCATGCACCAAAAGTTTGTTTAATTCTTTTTATTCCTCTCTCAATTTCAATTCGTATCCTGCATTAAAAAGCCGAAGTGTAGGTCATTGATAGTCATTATGGGCAATCAGATAGGATATCTTGTTTCATGTGGTGTTTCCTTTGTATTTTTCATTGTAAATTGTTACCTAATGTAAGATGCCATGCTATTTATTTTAATTCAACTTGTCTTTTAAAAGGTAGTTTTTTTTTTTTGAATCAATTCTCTCAAATTACTTATTTGAAAATAAGTATATTTTTGCCTATTATTTCAATAAATAAATAAATTACCAACATGTTTGATGGAGGATGAGAAGTGAAATAAATTGTTCCCAAGTACGTTTATGAGAAATGCCATTTGTAAAGGGGTAGAAGTTGGGTTTCTAAAAAATAATTGCTGTTCTATAGTGAGGGAACATATGAGAAGTATCTCACAAGACTCACACCATTGAAAATTGTCACTCCTGAGGATTAAATGGACATAATTAATTAGAGGTGAACGTTAGCCGATTTGGTCAATTTATGTAGTATTTTAAAATTAAATCGAAGATTTTTGGTTTGAATAAATGTCAAATTAAAATCGACCAACAAAAATCAAAAACCATCGGTTCTCGATTTCTTTGGTGCATAAGTTTTTGGTTCGGTTCAACAGTTTTTGATCACCATTAACACTTAACAAAGAACCACCAAAATAACAAATGACATGCTAATAAATCTATAAAGTATCTTGACAAGATACTATGGAAATAAATATGGAATTAGCACAGGGTAATCTGTTTATCATTAACATCCCCGATCTATCCACTAATGTTTATATAGATACATTAACATGCGGCGAGTTGGTATAATTTCATGAAAAAATATGAATTTATGGGAGTTATGACTGTGTCGACAAGTGACCTTAGTAGATGAAGTCTTTGAATATATATTACATTATTAGAGGTTTTATGTTGATTAGTGGATATAGTAATGTACGCATTAAATGGTGAGTTTTCACTATATTTTGGCCTGATTTGAAGTTCGGCGCCATGAATGACAAGTTCATCATTTTAGACAGCGTTTTGAGTTCATTTAATTAAGATGTTTTATTATAAAAAAGGAAAACATGATTAATATTAATGAAAGGTTATTTAATAGTTTCTTTGAGGACAAATCAGTGGTGTTTTGACAAGTTTAGGACTTGGGGGAGGATGGATTGCTTATGGGACAAGTAAACCCCTCTTTAGGTTGTGTTTGAGTGCGACTAAGACTCTTTATCCTATAAAATGCGTCCGAAAGTTTTCTTTTCATGTTTTTGGCATTTGTGAGAGAAAGAGTGGTGAATGTGCCAAAAAGTAGGGGGGAGATGACCTTGTTGAACTTGCGCGATCAAGACTGTACTTTTAAGCATTTCCAAGGTAGGAAATTCTATCTATTTGCTATACCTTAGACGTAAATAACATAAATTGAACATAGTATTAGCCCGTGTGTGCATTGATGCATATATATACGTGATTTTATATATTTATGTTGACATGAGTCTAAGATAATTAACAGTCATGTTATGTATTTATAAATTTATGAGGGTTTATACCATTCTTGATGTGTGTATGTGATTACTACAAAATTTGTCATTAAATTTACATTTAATTTATGAGCTTTAATTTAATATTTTATTGAATTCATGCATTTTTTATAATAGTTTTTTTTCCAATTTTAGTTATTTACTATTTTAATCACTTTTATAGATTTAATATTAATTTTAGTGGTTTTTAATGTTTAATTAATTATTCTAATTTTAATATTAATTCTTTGGGCTTAATTGATCATTTTAAGTTTAATCTTAGTAGAATTTTTCTCTATATATTTTGGTTAATTGATTGATGTTTTTATTTTTATTTTGATATATTATTTTGTGTTTCACTTTAATTATTATTCTTATTCTTATTATTATTATTTTGCATGCATTATGTAGGTTGGAGATTGAAAAGAAGAAAGAATTGGTATGGGCCCGTGAAGAAGTCAAAGAATGAAGAAATAAGGATTTTGGGCATAGAAAGAAGGAAACATTATATTACGTGTGAATGGAAAAAAAAGAAAGGAAAGTGATAGTGATAAGCGTGATTGGTGTGGAAATAGATTAACCACATCTATTTAAACGGCATGCATATCCGTGTAGAAGGAAGATGCAGTGCCGTCTTCGTCTAGTATGGCTGCACCCAGCCTTCACCAACACCAATACTCTCCATCATATATCCCAGAGCCGCCTCTATTCCGCCATCATGCCAGCGCCCAGCTCCATCCACGTTCGGTGCAGTGTAGCATGTATCGCAATCCACCGATCGACGCCACCTTCATCTGCGCCTCCATCTCTATCTCCCCATCCACACGGGCCATCAAAGCCCAGCATAGTTCCAACACAGTAGTCTCAAACCAAGGTCATCGTAGCAAGGGAGAGAATTAAAGAGAGATAGTACGTAGAGTATTGGAGATTCGGATTGAGTTCAAGACCGAATATTTAATTCTCTGCAGCCTATTTTTCTTAATTCTATTTTATTTCTATTGTTCTAATTTTTCAAACAGATTTATGATTTTCCAACCTATGACGGGGTAAGTATTTTATAATTGGTTTAGCGCAGCACTTTGAATGCTTGTTTTGAATTCATGTTTTAATATTTAATTTGGTATTTTATGTGCTATGAATTAATTCTATCTCTTTGATTTATTAATTTTTTTTATCTCGATTGAGTGTTGATTTAATAATTTATCTTGTGTTAATATTTTATTTGAGTGAAAAGATTTGTTTCGTAGGGAACGAAGCAGTCTTTTGAGGATTAATTTGTAATTATTCTGGTTGGAATAAATTCATAATTTAATTGTATTTATAGTGTCTAGATGCATTTAAATTATGGTGCCATAATTTATCTAATTCATCTTTTGGGACAGTGATAAACATCATCAAGTGTGAAGTTAAACCGGTTATATATTTGATTAATTAAATTTCATAGTTTAAAATCTTTGCTTTAATTAGTTTTAATTCAATAAAAAATCTCCCTGATTTTATATTTATTCTTTTGCATTAGTATTTATTACAAGTAATTAAATAGGTTGAATTTAATTTTATAAGTCCTCCAGTAGAAAACGATTTAGGTTAAGCCACTAGCTATACTTAGTTTAAATTTTATTTGGAGTGCGTGTGCGACAAACGCTCTTTTCAGTATGTCGAATTGGGTGGTTTAGAGACATGGTTAGGATAATACTAGTGAGGGGTTTTCGGAAGAGATTAGTTTGAGAGAGTGGGCGAGGCATTGCGCCCATGCTAGTTGCCGGCACGTGGCGAGCCTGTAGTGGGTGTCATAGGTCATGGCGAGCCCATTGCGGGTGTCACAAGAAGCCATGGGCTATGCCCATGGTAGGGTCAATGGGCCGGGTTGTGGCACATGCCACGAGCAATGCCGTGGGCGACTGCCTGTTGCCATAAACAAAGATATGTCGCGGGCTGAGGTTGTTCGACACAGGAAGGTCCTATCTTTTGACCTTTGCTTCGTATGATTAACTAAGGTACTTGGTTTTGGGAACTTTGTGAACTTAGTAGGTCTGGGTTTGGCTTACAGAATGGGTAGGTGACCTTAGTGGCCAAAAAGGAGACTTGTAATGTGTTTTGTGTACCAATGTATTTAACTGTTGACTATTGTATGTGTTAATAAGCCAAAATATCAAGAACTACATTGTGGACCCTATTTTCACTTTAAGATGTTATTTGTAATAGCCTTGTGGATTTATGAGTTATGATAATTTGTATTTGATTGTTATGGTTTCAGCCAATAGGATTACTAAACGTTGATGCGATATGATATTGTGATTTGGCTATATGGACTTCTGAGCCTTTGTGATGGCTAGTATGATTACCATGTCTGGGGATATGACTAGTATGATTACTATGCCCACATATAATGGCCAATAAAATTGCTGCACCCCTATATGGAATGGTGTAGCACTTATGATAGTGAACTAAGTTTACACCCATTCTAAGTATGCGACATGATCTATGGACTCAAAATCATACTGCTTGGCTTGGATGGGAAATGTTGCATATATGAACATACAACAATCGTTTGGATAGAGTATGATAGTTTCCTTGTGGTTGCGGGATGTCATCTACTTTCCATTGTGGGGCAATTGTAAGTTGTTATTCCTATGTGAGTTGTTAAGAGTTGGCATAGCTAATTGTGTTATCATTGTTGTCAACCACAGTTCTATCAATAACAGTCTTTGTTGTTAACCCTAAATGAAGATATATATAGACATCCATTCAAGACCAAATTGCATAATATGAAAGAGGAGATCTAGAGAAGCAGATTCCGATGAACGACTCTTGACATGTGCAACTTAATGTGGACAGGTGCATGGGTTTCTTAGCTTAGAACTGTACCAAATTTTACCTATGGATAGAGAACTTCAAGATCTATAGGTTTGCTTTTGACCTCGAGTCGTTTTAAGCTCAGTAGAAAATGTTATAAGATAAATACTCACCACGAGACATACAAATATAATGATGGACACGTACATGCCTTTTTAGGTCCAAATTGCACCAAATTTTAATAATAGATAGAGAACTTTAATATCTATAACTTTGTTTTTGACTTTAATTAAATTCAAGCACTGTAGAGAAAGTTATAGTCAAAATATCAACATCGACACATGCATATCACAGTTCACCAGATGAATAGTTGAGATTTATTGATTTAGGTGAGCTTGATCCAATGGCTAAGAATAATTCATTTAAATGAGATCTAATGGCTGATATAAAGTAGAGAAAGAGATCAATGGCTGAGGCTTGATTGCTCTAACTAGGTTAACATCCTAATTGAGCTGGCTAATCCAATGGTTGGGATTAGCAGAGTGAAATGAAGAGCTAGAGTCTGATTTAGGAAGATGTAGGTTTTTTGGCTCATATACTAGGGTATGGAAGCCGTGAAATAAGATAGAAAAAGAGATATTAGAGATAAAAGAAGAGAGAGGTGGAGCTTCGCTTCTACATATTAAAATTATCTTTAGATGAGCTTGTTGACTATGACATCAAAGAGAAAATCACGAGTCAGTCCGTTGAAGTACTCTGATCAGAGAATGAGGAACCTTAGATTATTAGTTTTGAAACTTATCTGTGGGTTGGTATTGTTCTCGTTGTATTCATTCTTATTATTATTGTTGTAAAAACCAGAACCAGTGAGGTTTGATTGTTATTGAAATTGGGTAGTGAACCCTAAAATTTGTAAGGTGGTGAACCTTGGATAGCAGTGTGTTATTCAAAAATTACTAGTGTAGATTTTGTGATTAGCTGATTGCTGGTCACGATGTGGATATAGCACTACTCATTGTAGGGTGAACCAAGTAATTGCTGTTTGTCTTGCAATTGTTGTTTCTTTTTATTTGACATACAACCACAAAAATTGAATTGACTAAAGAGATCATCATGAGTAAAAAAGAAAGAGGTAAAAAATTATATTGATACACTGATTCACCTCCCCTCTCAGTGTATATCTGGGAATTTCATAAGTGTGTTTGATTGTTGTGTGATTGTTTGGTTGCATTGTTCACTATACGAGCAGAAACATACACTTGGCATGTAGCGTTATTAAAATTCTAGGATGGACTTGAGAGACTTGATTCATATTGAGCGGTGGTTTGCTCACACTTCATGTGAACTAATTTATTTTAGGTGTTACCCGTCGATAGGTGAATGAGCTGAGGTGAGAAGTACTATGTGCTGGACTTCTCTCTTTATGCTCTTGTTTTATTTAGTTGAAAACTCACTCTGAGAACTTGTAATTAATGATGTAACACCCAATATTTGTGTTTGACTTATTAAAAAAGATTATGGTTGCAATAGGTTTGATTGGATGAATTCTTAGTGATGTTTGTGTTTATACTTATGGTTTTTTTTATCAATGTTTATATGGGACAATGGTTGTATTCCTCTATTGTATACATATCAATTGTGCATGATGGGACAATACCCATGTAATATTTTCATTTATATGCTTTTACACCAATCCCTTAACTATTCGGATGTGGGCATACATAATCACGGACCATTTCTACAGTAGAAAGATTTCGAGATGTGACACTAATGACACCTAGGCTTAATGAATTTCTTATAATGTGATGTCTAATATTTGTTTTTAATATTTTTAAAATCAAGTATTGTACAATGATATTTTATTTTAAATATTTTTTAATCAACATTTCTCATTGTCATCATTAAAAAATAAAAGAAATTAACCTTAATTAGGAAATGTTGTTGTGTTTCAAAGTTTAGAATCCTTTTAGCCCAAATAGTGACTCTTTATGCTAAACCTGAAAAGTCAAAAATTTGGTTAAAAACATTGACATATAATAATACTAACATACTTCCGTCATCAACTTAGGTCAGGGAAACCTTCCCATAGACAATACATGTCATATATGATCTCAACCCACACCAAAAACAATATCATATAATACATGTACAAACCCAACGGTTCAATCTAACTGCAAACCATAAAGACATAGAATAGTTCATCTTCATATAATAATTGCCTAGGCTAGAAATAGGTATGGACGGAGACCACAGGAAGGATAAATGTATTCGTTAAGATATACTCATAAAATATTTTTAATTTCATGTAAAAGTATAAAAATACACTTACAATAAGAATTATTTTTTATGATATTCGAATATTAATATTTAAATATAAATTAAATGTTCAAATATCATTTTTCGAACATTATATTTATGTTTTAAAATAATTTTTCAAACACATTTTTTTTAATCACCATTTATTCAAAAACAAGCATTCGAATACTAATATAATGTTCAAAAAAGATATTCAGACATTTGATTTATATTCGAATAATCCAATGTAATATTTATATTTGAATATCATTTTTCAAACATTTGAATATCGAATATGTTTGTTTGAAAATAAATATTCCAACACTAATATAAATATATAATATTTGAAAAAAATATTTGAACATTTAATTTATATTTGAATAATGTAATTAATATTTATATTTGAATATTATTTTTTTAAATATTATATTAATATTTGAATATTATTATTTGAATATGTTCTTTTTATTTTTTTAAAAGACATTTTTAGAAGACATTTTAGTAGGGGTAACTATCTCCGGTAAATATATATATATATATATATAGTGCCACCAAGACTCAAAAGTCCACAACGAGTCAGCGAGTATACCCCATCTGAATTCTGAAGGACTTATCTGACCTCCCCACAACCGCAATCTTTCCCACGGATCTATAAGTCAGTGCATTAATATGTCGTGTTCCTATCAAACAATCTGAATACACATATCATACCGGAAAAATTTGGGCTTGTTGATGTGTTCTTTTATAGTGAAAAGTTAATTTGTTTTCTTTATAGACATGGGTTGGTCATTCCCATCATCTCTTTCCTCTCGAACCATCTTTAACACAAGTGAATGTCCAAAATATATATATTATTAACAATTGTTGACGTCCAAGAAATATATTACTAAAGGAAAAAAATTATTAGTTTTTTAATTAGCACTCGTTAATGTCAAAAAGAAAAAAACACCATATTATTCCAGACAAAAACTTTCAAGCTTCCATCTTCATTTTTCTTTTTTACAGTACTTGTATTTTATGGAACAGACCAAGAACTAGTCGTGGAAGTGTTTTACAAACGTTGTACAGAATATACGTACAATCTAGTTAATTTGGAGCCATTACAGTGGCACTGAGATCTTCCATGCATGTCCATATATATACCCAGTACACCGAACTACACAATTATGTAATAGTAATAAATTTTATGTATGTAAAGACACGATTGCAATGACTTTCCATTATTCATTAATGCAGCGAAGCATCCAAGGTGGCATGGGGGCGTTTGTGTCGTCTCGAGTTTGTGCTCCTAGCCCCTCGCCATCTTGCTCTCCTGTCCCCATAAATGCACCACTGCTTCGTTTTCATAGAGAGCAGTACTGTATTAGAAAAGTTTCTGGATGAGACTTCTCAATTTGAGCTAAGAGCTACTACTCACCTGATGGTCAAAGGAAGTTGCGGCGATGGAAGCGGCAACTGCAGTCGTTGAAGAAAGATAGATGTGTAAAAACCCTGACTCCGTTGCGCCGGTGGTGTATGCTTGAGCATAGACTTTTCGGTCTCCTTGACCTGTTTCAGTGTTACGGAATTAGGAGAGTCAATTAATACAAATGAGATGTTTAGTTTTTCTATTCTAGAGTGAGTCAGGTATTTTGAAGTAGCTATATATGGTATGGAAATAGCTCCTACCTTCTTTGCGAGCAAGCCGTTATGCTCCTGCAATGCCTTCGCCTACACCGCGTACATCCATCAGTGTATCAAGTGTTACCCATTTTAATACTCGAAAACTTAATGCATTTCGACTTAAGATAGCAATGCTAATCTAGCTGTCCCCATATATATATATATATATATATATTTCTGTGAACTTGTTGACGGGAAATCAGGAAGGGCGGAAGATTTGTACTTTGCATTATGTCTTTTTTCTTTTCTTTTTTTCTCTTTCTATTTTATTTTTTTCCTCCATTCCTATTCATGATCCTAGAGCCAAGCTGGTAACAAATAGCCAAACAGATGGCTCTCATATATAAAATTGAGAGATTAAGAACATATGAACACTTAGCCGAAGGCAATGTGAAAATCCATCCCAGAAACCAAAGCACAACAAGTAAAAATAAAAATTTTGAGATGTAAACTAGTGATGATATTTATAATTTTCATTGGAAATTATCTAACATTAGAATTGATTAATAAGATCCTACAGTTACTCAACCCAATATTAATTGATTTTGGATGGAGTTCTCCGTACTTAGAGGTTTCATGGTGTCAAACGAATTAAGCTCTAAACATTTTTTTAGGATATTGTTCTTAAAGACATCTTATTTTTGAAGATAGTGTAATAGTTTTTATTGCTAATCTATATAAAGAGAAATTTTTTTATAGATATGGACATTGCAAATTTAGATCAAATAGGTAGAGATTGTTAAATATATATAGAGATCTGATTAAACCATCAAAATAGTTGAAGTGTTGATACCCATCAAATCATGTATTGATTGGACTAGTATGTTTGAATAACTTTGTAAAGTAATTCATTTGAGGTGAGCTTGTAGAAGAAGTTTAAATATGCATAAGTATCAAAAATTGGTTTGATGAGGACTGGACATTGCATTAAAGGATCTAATACATGACCAAAAAAATCAATGCAAGCCAACTCTTGGAAGGCACAAATAAAAGTCAACTACAGACCATTACTTTATCATTTATTTTAATTACAATTTAAAAAAACATATAACAATACTAATAACTCACACACTATGATGATGATTTTCTTCTAACATGACCTATCTTTGCGTGTTTGCAGTTATATGCTTCAACTCGTCCATAATCATTCACCATAAACTTTATGATCTCTTTGAAGTATTTCCCATTTTGCTATGTAGTTGGAAGGGCACACAAGGAATAAGTCTCTCTCTCCCTCTCTCTTTAAAATTCTAACTACTTTGAAAGATCTCTATGCTGCCAATTTATAGGGGCTTCTAGGATTACACATCAAAATACTTCTTGTACAGCACTGGATGTTCCATAAAAACTCCTCAAATTGATTTCATGTAGAAAACTATAGTAACATACAATAAAACACTAATGGGTCTATATATGTAGAACTCAAGCATTTGAGGCTTATATCTTTGATTTGAGACTCCCTATATTGAACCTTTAAATACATGATTTGTGACTCCACATTTTGGTATACTAGTTTGAGACTTCTTGATTCAGAACATATATTCATTCTTAAAATATTCTACTTTGGAACACCTCTCTTTCAAAGGACTCAAACCCCCTCTATCTTGGAAGGTTGATTTGGAACTCTTTTATATATTTGGAAAGGATTTGGAACTCCTTTATTACGAAACTTGTTCAAAAGACCCCTGTTTTAAATACTTATTTAAAAGTCTCTTATATTGAAACTTCTTGTCACGAAGGACTTCTTGTCTTAGAACTCTCTATTATGAGAATTCTTTATTCAAAAGACTTCCCAAGAAGGACTAAGGCAACTATGAATGGTTACACTCTTTTTAAGAGTTCATTTAATTGAAATCACTTTACGAAGTTAGTTAAATACATATATAAGATCCTTAACAAAGATGTTGCTTGTTGCATATGGTTGCATCAATTAAAAAACACTACAAAATGAGAATAGCAAAAGAGTCTATCTAGATTAACGTCTAAGCACCTGTACACATCTAGATCTGTTGTATAAAGACCCATATATTTTGGGTAACCTTTAAGTTGTTGTTCATTCATGAATGGATTTGAGGTGTAATGAGTTCACAATGAAATTCATGAACTTTATAAATTTCAAAATTAACTCTTTCTTCAACCTGTTTCTTTACATGTAAAGTAATTTTTTTAAAAAATTTCTCAATGTGGTTTTACCAAATGGAAAAAGCAGCTTGTAATTATAGTAATCCGATCCAACAAGATATGTTTAATATTATAAATCTGTAGAGAAAATGAAATTGGTGACTCACCATGTTCCCGCTTTATTGTTTTGAAATCCAAATTGAATTTGCACAAAAATGGGAGCTCTTTTATTATTATTTCAAGAGAAAAACAATGAATACAACCCACGCCTTTTTTGTTGCCCTGTAGTGGCATATGAGAAGTTTAAAAAAGAAAAAGAAAAAATTAAACCATGAAAGCATACCGGTGGGACACCACATTGTGGCAACATATATATTCAACGTGTCATTTAGACAACGTTGATTGTCTTCAACTACATGCCGATCGATAGGGCGACTGATTTCTGAAGTTGTCGAACCGTATCGACTGGGCCTGTGTGAGTTGTGTTCAAGACACGAAAATAAGGCCCGATCTGTTGTGGTCGACGATGCGGAGAGATGTTTTAAGAAGAATTATTAGCCCAGATCAGAAAAGATTGCTACAACGATCAGAACAGAATTAAGCAATTCTATTTAAAATCCCTCTAGATCAAGAAAACAAAAACAATTTTTTTAAGCTAGGAAACCCTAACACACTCAATTAATCTCTTAATGCAAACGTTTGGTTATTGGATCAAGGGTTGCGGTAAAACTAGACTGTTCATGTAGTGATAATGCTGGTATATATATAAGTCCAATTCGCAAGAGTGTGAGTGAGATAGAATTGGTTTGAGAGAGATTGTTTTTTGATTCACACATGAGGGGGTGTGCATCTAGGATTGTTTTAGAGCCTTTCAATTACAAAAACAAAGTCTAGGAAGATGAATAAGTAAAACTAATGGAACGACAGCTAATTAATGAACCTCCATATAGAAGAGACAACAATAATATATACTTCATTTGAGACTAGGCTTTACCTTCTTTTGAAGCTCTGAAATGGATTCATGCATGACTTGGTTCTGCATATATATGAGGATATATATATAATTCGCCTACTAGGGTCTATCATTTGTATATAATATGAATATTAATGACAATACATATTTATGTGACCTTTTTTGTTCGTATGCGCTTAAGAGCGGTATCAAGTTGCTGCTCTAAATTTTGAAGATCTTTCAAGCATAACGGATCAAGATCATCTCCTTCCAAGTGTCTGCAAGGAAATAAATTATTTGATTAACCTTACTCAATTTCAACACATATAATAGCTAACGGGTGTAATCATGGTCTATAATCATTCTGAATTTTCTCAGTTGGGGGACTATTAGGATGTTGTATTATGAAGTGGATAAGTGAAAACATCTAGCCGTTCTTTGGTCAAATGACTTTTTTCTTACCTTATACTCCTCTGTAACATGTCAATTTTTTCCACCAGCCTTGAGTGCTCCTGAGACGTGCCTTCCTGCATACAACATTCAAAAAATAGTTACATAACTTGGGGCATAATTAAAAACCCCTTCTCTACTCCTCTCTCCATGCCATTGTCTATGGCATGCATAAAATCAGTGCTAATTTCAATTCGAGGAGTGCTAGTTATAAGTATCTCTTCTATGCCCAAAGGACAGTGTAAATATAGATGGTTTTCTATTTTTAAGTAGGGAGAAGGGCAGATAGACCAGAATCTTTCTCAGCTACATGAAAGGCTGAGACTTATCTAATGGGACAATCGCAAATATAGTGGTAACTATCTTATGTAATTAAGTAATTCATGGGATGATTATTTTATTTAATTGGATTACGCAATTGTTAGGACAATTCTTCTCACTGTATAACATTATTTAAACCTAGGATTAAAAAAAATGTAATATGGTTCTCCTGCTAAGGTTAGGGATCAATAATGAGAGGATTATTAACCATCCCATCCAAGAGCAGATTCCATTTTATCTAAGAGAATGATGAGAGAAATTTTAAGCCTGTTAGATATATTGGTACGGAGGCTTATGCTCCTCCCAAAACAAATGATGGTCAACTTATTAGGAAGCACTTTAAATTTCATATAGCAAGAACCAGACAAGGCCTACAAAGGGTGAAACCTAGTCCCTTTAGAAGAATCACACATGATTGAAAGCTTGCTTAACTCTCAAAAGAACAAAGATACAAATGGATATATTTGCAAAAAATATATAATGGTGGGGTAAGATTCTGTTGAGGATCTTGGTTAGGATCTAACAATAATCTAGAGATGGATAGCAGAATTTACCCAAATCCTAGCCCAAGCGATTCAAGTATTAAACTAGAAAAGCCGAAATAAGAATAAACCTCTAATATGAGAGTTTATAATTGATAAAATTACTCTTCAATATATAAATTGTCATAGACAAGGCCTATTTATAGGCATAGATAGAAACTATGAATTGGAAACCTATTATAATAAGGAAACTAAGGCAAAGTACTAATTTAACCCTAATTAATATAAACTATGAATTAAATATGGAAATAAGAGAAAAGAAAAGACCTCTAAATGAAGTAAAAATTAAATAAGGAAAGAAGATAAAAGGAAAGACCAGTAACTTGATCAACAAGACAATTAATCTTCATCATTCTCCCTCCCTTCAAGATTGCCCTTGTCCTTAAGGGAGAATTTGGGAAAGTGCTCTTCCAACTTGACAGAGCCATTCCAAGAAGCCTCCCGCCAATCTCCATCACCCACCACCATGAAGTAATGAGTGCCACTAGTGTATGGTCCCTTGAATTTTGAGCTTCACGTTGGTGTTCCTCCTTAGGTGGCAAAGCTTCCTAAGTTCTTTTTCTTTCATCCAACTTGAAATCCATTGTCATGGCTCAATAATCAGTAACAACCTTACCGATACCTTTCAACCAAGCAGTGCCCAGAACCATATCAACTCCCACTATAGGCAACACATGCAAATTAGTAGTGATCCTGACTCTTTGGGCATTTATCTTTGCATTTCGAACTATTTTCTCACATTTTAATTTTTCTATGCTAGCCACTTTCACCACAAAAGGTTCTAGGGCAGAACCTTCTAGTCCAACCTTTTCAATAATATCAGTGTTGATGAAATTGTGGGTAGAACTAGAATCTACATGCAATAAAACTTCATGAGTTCTAATCCACGCCATGAGCCTCATAGTAGCTAGCTTTGATCCCCCTATCATGGCATTAAGAGATAACTCAGCATCATAAGTATCTTCTTCGACTTTAGTCAACCTCAATTCACCACCATCACTGATGTTGTCTTTATTGACTGAGCCAGAATCGTCGATCAAGAACACCTTCCCAGTGCGACACCGATGGCCTTTGTCCCACTTCGAGCCGCATTTAAAGCAGAGACCCTTCTTAGCTCTCTCATTAACCTTTTCATATGAAAGTATTTGACTTTTCTTGTTGTCCCTCTTGGATCCACCTTCATTGTGTACCTTTGCTGCTTGAGAGTCTTCCATAGGTTTTGCTTTGACACTAGTGTCTCCGGAATCTTCCCTAGCATGCTTCTTTTCACTATGGTAACTGCCCTCTAAGACTTCTGCAATTATCATGGCCTCAGTTAGCCGTTGAGGTTGCTTTAGCTTTAGTTCTCGTGCTATCTATGGCTTTAGCTCCTCGATAAAGGTACCAAGAAAAGACTCTTCAGACCAACCTCGAACAAGAATTTGGAGTCATCAAAACTCCTCTACGTAGTCAACAACTTTACCATCTCGCTTCAGTTTGACCAGTTGTCCATGGTGGTTAACAACAGGAGAGGGCCCCCACTGAATTAGAAATTCTCGCTCGAATGCCGTCCACCCCATTCGTCGCCCATCCTATTCATATTGGGCCTTGATTCGACGCCACTAGATGTTGGCCTTTGCGTCCAAATACATGCATGCTACTGCAACTCGATCATCTCTGGACACCTTGTATACACAAAAGTAGTGTGCTGCCTTATTTAGCCACTCATAAGGATCACCTCCCTTAAAGTGTGGAAATTAAATCTTTGGATTCCTTGGACCCTAATCACGGCATCTATTGTTATCAGAATTGTTAGTGCCATGCCTCTGTCCCCTTCGGTGTTCATAGACTGGTGTCTGTCCATGGTCTGTCATATTGGACATCCCATCAGATTCGTAGTCATCTACATTCTCTCCACTAATTAGGTCATCTCGCAACCACCACTCGACAACTATCAGACCCTTCTCCACACGTCCACCATGCCTAGACCGGCCATGGTAGGGTATGTCTTCCGCTCCCGATGTATCATCAGCCTCCTGCGCAGATCATCGTGATCTACGATCGTCTTCATGAATTTATCTTCCTCTGATCGGTTTCATGCCCTTGCTAGCAAGTAGATGGTTAAGACTCTCATTTGTCTTGCCTTGTGATTGAACCATCTCAACCATCACCGTTGAAAGCTCTATCATGGAATTCTATAGGGCTTCGAACCATTGCCTGTTCGTCCTTGCCGCCTTCTTCGTCATTGCTGATGAAGAACGCAAGATAAAATTGAGAAATCTTAATGAGGATCTCTCAATGAAAGCACCAAATTATTGAGGACCTTGGTTAGGATCCAACAATAATCTAGAGATGGATAACAGAATTTACCCAAACCCTAGTCCAAGCGATTCAAGTATTAAGTTGGAAAAACCAAAATAAGAATAAACCTCTAATATGAGAGTTTATAATTGATAATAAAATCACTCTTCAATATATAAATTGTCATAGACAATGCCTATTTATAGGAATAGACAAAAACTATGAATTAAAAATCTATTATAATAAGGAAACTAAGGCAAAATACTAATTTAACCCTAATTAATATAAACTATGAATTAAATATGGAAATAAGAGAAAAGGAAAAACCTCTAAATGAAATAAGAATTAAATAAGGAAAACAAATAAAAGGAAATACTAGTAACTTGATCAACAAGACAATTAATCTTCATCAGATTCAAAGCTAGATTAATAGCTAAAGGTTATAAACAAGAGGAAAAGATAGACTTCAACTAATTATTTTCTCCTCTTGTCAAGAATTCATCCATTTGAATTTTACTAACACTAGTTATAATTAGCTCAACTTGATATGAATATCTATTTAAGTTTTACTAATACTAATTGCATAATTTGATCACGAGTTAGCTCAAATTCGTATAAATAACTTCCTCATGTGTGGTAGTTAATTTGAAAAGGAAAATTTTATAGCACAACTAGGACTCTAAGTTTATGGTAAGAAAAAATAGGTATGTAAAGGAAATATATAAGTTTTTATGGTTTGAAAGTCTCATCAACAATGATATAATAACTTCAATTATGATTAAATAGTAGTGCACCAAGAGTTTATTTAACAATTTTGTATTTTTTCTCATTTGAATAACAATTACTTCATTTATTTATTTTTTTTCATTTTGTATGTTGATAATATATTAATCACATCTAAAAGCAAGGAGATAGGTCATCTATAGGCTCAACTATGTCATATATTTGAAATAAAGAATCTTGGAAAATTTTAAAAGATAATTAACGTGGAGATCAGGAAAAATTAGTCAAAAGGAATTATTTATTTGACCTAGATGCAGTATTTGCAAAAAATAATTATAACATTTTAGTAAGAATAGAGCCTATACATGCATGTTTGGTTCCTAATTTTAAACATGATATATCTAGTCCCATATACAAATTTAGAACAACTATGGTTGTCATTTGGGAGTTATATATAGTAATATAATGAGACTAGATACTTTTGTGTTTATTTTGTTTTCATTTCTCTTTACTTTCACACGTTTTAATCATTCCTATTGATGCCTATAATGAGGTCTAAAGTACATATGTTATCGTGCAGCCAAGAGCAATTTGAGGAATTTAAATTACCTGTAACTCCATAGCTGCAAGTTGTGTCTGTGAGTCATGATAATTTCCATATCGTTCCAAGATCCTCTCCATGCTATTTAAAAGTTAAAATTTCAAAAAAAGCTTAAATTGCATATATTTTTATACAAACAAGTTCCAAAATAAAAGAAAAATGTATAAAATTTGAGAAATGTTAATATACCTTTATATGAAAGACATTATATAAAAAAATGATAAAAGACGGTATATAGTACTAGTAAATAATATGACTTATTATAATTATGTACATTACTGTACATGTAATGGAATAATCACATAATTTTCGATATAAATAGTCTATAAATATTATAATTAAGAAGCCATTACGTGATGTTAGGAGCTATAGTAATATCTTTTCGATGAAGATACATTGTACAAACAAAACTAAGATGTTTTATAGTCAAAGCTCAAGATTTCATGTACACTAATAAGAAGTTATTTTGTTTAATAATTTTGAAGCAACGAAGCAGGCAAGGAATATGAAAAAGTTGAAAAATTAGCACCCTTGTTGTACAATTCATTATTTTGCCTCTTGCTTTTGTTGAGATTTCACATTGGTTGACATCTTCATTTTTATTAAGAATCCGCTAACTGATTCTTTAATCATAATTTTTATTTTTATAAATGATTTTGGGAAGTCTGTTTTATACAAATATGAAACATATTAATCACTTTATACCTCAATCCATTGTTATAAATAGGAATTCATCCATAAAACCCATAATCCATAAATACTTAAGAGATTTTGTTATTTTCATGTTTAGCTAGATATTGTAGTAATAAAGGATTACAATTACTTATTTTTTGAAAGCTGGTCAGCTAATAATAGAGATAGTTACTCTAACTTTGATAGTGGCTACACCTGAATTTATGACTAAAGTAATTAATTATATATGTATTTTTATTTATGATAATGATATATCTCAAAAATTATTAACTTCATACTTACAAATATCACTTTTGTATATTTCCAAAGTAGAGAAAATATGTTAAATGAGCGCGAAATACTACTAAAAATAACTGATTTATTATGATAATCAATTATTGCTAACATTCTTGATGATGGTTATTGTGGCTAAAGTTGCTCAAATTTTTGGTTATTAAGATTTTTGTAAGGACTGGATCTTTATGAAGAGATTGCAATCAATAAATCTCAATATTATTTATTGTTTCCTCATAATAGGTTGGCAAACCAACTTTGGGAGCATTTAAATTGTTGCAACATGATGACACCAGCTAAAAATTGGATGGATGCGAAGTCCTTGGAGTTGTTATAGCTTATATTACACTTCTTGTATTTAATGCAATTGTGAAGTTCTGTTGTACTCACCTACAATTGAGGTCTCCTCCACTACCATAGCATGAAAAATTTGCTATTAGTCTTGTTAATATCGAGAATTGTTACAATAATAAAACTCAACCACCCCATCCTGTTATACATTAGTATCATGTATCATCCTTTTTTATTTTTTTATTTTTACTATAATAAAACTCAACCACTCCATCCTATCATCTAAAAACTCCATTATCCTGCACAGAAATAGATCCCGAAAGTTCGATTAGGGGCAGGGGCAAGATACAAACTATGTAACCTACATTTGTTATCTAAAACTACGATTAGTATCATTTAAGTTATATGTGAAACTCTAAACCGCCAAAACTGATCTAAACAGACTCCCTAAAACCACCAATTTAATTGATCAAACCCTTAAAACCGAACAAAATCAGTTTGATTGAGTTTGAAACAAAATAATATTATCAGTTTGATTTGTTTTGGAATTTCAAAATCACAATTTAAATCAAATTGAACTGAATAATATTATCATTTACTTATTTTTTATTTTTATTTTATGTTTTTAAATTTATTTATTTAAGATAATTTGTTAATACATGATGTGTTATGTTTGTGAACTATGTTATTTAATTTTAAGACTTTTAAAATTATAAATTCTATATATATTAGTATTGATTTGCACACATACTATTTATTTTTTATTTTATATCATTTTAACTTTCAGAAATTTAAAAATTAATAAATTAAACCGATCCAAATTGATGATCTTATAAATTGCCAGTCCATACATACATACATATATATATATATTACTATAATTAAAATTTTTAATTTTAATGTAACTATATAAAAAAAATGGTCTCGGCCGGCCCACCTTAAATCCGTCACTGATCTCGCAGAGAATTGAGATCGAACCCACAACTCATTATAGTGGGGTTATGTCCTCAACCACCAAGTTGTACATCACCCACTATTTCACAATGATCATATCATAAATAGAACAAAGCAAGTGAATGAGCTCTCATCTATTCAAACAAAATTCAAGTGTGTAATTAATTATTTAACATGTTAATTTTTATTTTCATATCATGTATTGTGTATTATGTATTATTAGGGTGTATTTAACAATAAAGTGTGAAATAATAATATTTGAAGATTTTGTTTTCAATATTTAATATGGATAGAAATTATAAAAAGTGAGTTTAATATTAAAGTTTATAACATTATTTTACATATTTAATCTTCAAAGATTAAAATAATTATCCTATATTTAGTGTTGATATTATTGGATAGATAAAAAATATTTTTATTTAAGTTAATAACATAATAATTATATATTATTTAAACTTGTGGTTTACAAAAAAATGTTTCAAAGATCAAGTAAACACTTTAAGTTTGAAGATTTCATTAAATCTCAATTTCCATGTTTCACTCTTAAATTGTAACTTCATTCAAGAGTTCAATTCTTATGGATTAAAGTGCAAGTTTGATGTTTCAATTTTTTGTTTTCTTTTAGTAAACACTTTGGGTCTGTATGTTATGAATTTTAATTTTTGTATTATATTTTTAAATTTTGTTAGAGTTTGTATTGAATTGTAATTTATAAATATTTTTTGTTTGGTATGATAAATAATATTTTAAAATAAATGTGTATTTTTAAAATTGAGTAAAAAAATAAAGAAATTTGATGGACTAAAGTAATAACTTTTTTTATTCTCCTGAAAAATTGAGTTTAAATTTTAAAACAAAAATAGTTAAAAATAATTATGAATTCACTAATTTTAAATTTATATTATTATTATTAAATTAAAATAAATTCAAAATTCATCTTTTTTAAAAATAATTTTGAATTATGTTTGTACCAAAGACAAGAAGACCTCTTCCTGCTTGCAACCTAAACTATTTAATTAGGCTATTAATGTTTCCCTTATATAATAATTATTATTATTAAAGAGAGGGAAGGGGTGGGGACTTAGGAGAGAGAGATTTATTATGGCTTAATTTAGTAATGCTGTGCTTTTAGAAGAAGCTGCTTTTAGTTGTGATGGAAAAATAAGTTGCTATGAAAATAAACAAGTGAGTGTTTAGTAAAATATAATTTTAAAAATGCTTTAAATTTTAAAAGCAGCTAATAATTGTTGTGAAGATGTAAAAGACAAAAATATCATTTTAAATTATATTATAATTTTTTTAAAAAAACTCAACCTCATGCCCAACCCTTACAAAAGAAAAGAAAAAGAAAAATCAATAAATATGAAACCCTAAATTTGGAAACTAAGAACGAGCACAAAAGCGCAAATTAATGAGAATTGATACAAAGGATTCGATCAATTGCATACCTATGCATCAAGTACTCCACAATGACAACTTGGTAGTGCAGAGCTCCGGCATCGACACACTTGGCGTGCTTGGTGGCCATGAGGAAGGGAGTGAAACGGGCAAAGGGGAGAGGCAAGCGGGCCTTATGGTGATAAGAAGTTTTTTTGGAGGGTGCATATTCTAGGGTTTTGTCAGGACCATCCATCAAAAAGCTCTGAGAGACCTAGGGTTTGAAGGAAGAGTATTGGGAATCAGGGAGAGAGAGGGTTAGTATGGACATTTTAATTTTTTAAAAACTGCTTCCTAAAAAATAGCTTCTAGAAGCAACCTTCAAATTGCTTTTGCTTTTGAGAAAAAAAAGCAAAAACTTATTTTATAAATACTTGTTTTAAAAGTTATCAAACACCTTTTAAGCAGAAGTAGACTTCCAACAGTAATGCCAAATTAATCCTATATCAAGTGATTCCATTAGGCTTCAATATTTTATAAAATTATTTTATTTTTCCCCTTATCTTCACGCCGCTATAAAATTAAAGCTGCCCCGTCAGACACCTATCAAGTGATAGGAAGATTATTTTAAAGTAACATCATTAAATAACAAGCATGATACAAATCATTCAGAGATTTAAATAAAAAACCATAGCTTACATAATCTTGGTATCTTTCGGTGATTATTTATATCATTATAAATAAACTTGGTATTTTACATCATTAGCGCCCTCTGTGTTAGTTTTTTGAACTAGAGTGATCAATTCTTTTCAAAGTTCAATGCTACCCATCTTTGTTTGTGTAATTGCGTTTGCTTGTCAAACAAAAATGACCCTTGAGCTTCTTTGTTTGTTATTATATTAAGAGATAAAGCTATTATTCAAATATTAAATATTATTTTGATATTAATAAAACAAATAATTAAGGAATATAAAGTTTAATTTAAGGAATCTATTACAATGTATATTTGTATAGAGAAGCAAAAACTAGTTTAAATTATAAATTTAGGGAAACTTATTAGGAAGCTATTATTAGTGCTCTAATTAATACAAAGGATTATTATTAGTAGTACACTTTTAATAAAAGAAGATGATTCAAAAGTTGTAGTAGTCATATCTTCACAATTAGTGTAGCCAAAAAAGGCAAGAGAATTGTGGATTAAATATTTTTGACCGGATGATTTTATTAGATTTAGAGCCAGATCTATGTGTCAGTACAACATGTCATTCTAGCGAGGCATCCAACATTGCTGAAAATTAATACACGTTGCGTCATAATAATACACGATCGAATAGCGAAACAGAACAACATTTAAATCGGTTTAATTCGGAAAATAATTATATTACGAAAAACCGAAATTCTATTCTATGCATTAAACATTTGCTAAAAAGATATAATAATCTACTATAAATCATATCCCAATGATGTATTAAAAAAATACAATAATCTATTAAAAAATTAGGATTTAAAGGTAAAAGAGTGCATTTTTTAAAGTTGTAGCTCTCATCGATACTTACAAATAAAAAAAATAGGCCTAGAATAATCCACTGTATACAAAGATATGGTCATTTGAAGATTTTACCTGAAATTATAATCCACCGGAGATAGTTATAGTTCACGAAAATGAAAAACCCGGAGGTAAGGGACGATTTAATTCGGTTTGATGATTTGGTTCAAGAAATAACATCTTTTTTCGAACCGAAATTCCTATTTTCTAAACCGAAATCCTTATTTTTCGAACTGAAGCCTTATTTCTCGAGTTGATCGAAGCCCCTATTTATCATACTGAAGTCCCTATTTTCCGAACTGAAGCCCTATTTCTCGAATCGAAGACCTATTTGCCGAACCGAAGTTCCTATTTTCCGAAACCGAAGACCATATTTCCCAAATCGAAGACCTATTTTCTAAACCAAAATTCCTCTTTTCTGAACTGAAATTCTTATTTTTCGAACCAATGTCTCTATTTTCCAAGCCGAAGCTTCTATTTCTCGAACCAAAGTTCTATTTTTCTAAATCAAATTTTTATTTTTTACAAACCGAAGTTGATCCTGAACCAAAGGAAACATGTTATATTCCACAAACGTAACAAGCGACAAAGACAAAAAAATTAAACCGAAATTCATCAAACCGATTTAAACACGTCATTACCGTAAATGTAATTAATAATTCCACGCACCTAAATATATCAATTGCTACATCAATCCGAATTATGAATTCTATAGATAATTCCGGTCCAATATCAAAGCCCAGATAAAAGAATAAAAGCAACGGGACCACTTACATGCCTCTCTTCTTCTTCTAAGAAGAATTGTGACAAAAGAATAAAGAATATGCCTTTTTTGTTTAAATGAGATAGTTGCTAAAAAGTAAAAATAAATAATAAAAAATAAAAATAAATTAATGACAGAAGAATAAAGAATGTTATTTTGTCCCTTATTTTTATTCTTTAAGCCCTAAAAAGTAAAAATAGTTTTTTATTATTTTAAATTTTCTATTTTTTTACTAAAAACAATTATCACATTTTAAAAATAAAAAAAATATCTCAGATATCCTAAACTTTTACACTCTTATTAATAACACAACCACATATGTTAGGTTGTATTTGTTTGCATAAATAGTTTTTAATGGTATATATATATATTATTGTTGAACAGAATTTACTAAATATTGATTATTAAATGATTTTGATTGTTTTGATTTATTGGGTAATTCTATATTTCATTCTTTAAGTATTTGACCAATTCAAATATTTTTTTTTAGCTAATTCAATGAAATATATTTTTATATATTATTCAAATGTGGTTCCAATTCCAAATGGACAAAATTATGTATCGCCGGATCATTAATATACTATTGGCTCCTTCACACTTTTTTTTTCGTAAAAATAATAAGGTACTCATATTACGTAACACATGAAAATTTTCCATGACTAATAATCTTTCTCATATATAATCAAAGAAAGGAAAATAACATATGATAAAAAAATGTACAAGGCAATACACAATTCATGACAGTCACATAATTTTGAAGGATAGCCATTTCAATAAGTAAAATCAAAATAATAACAACAATAATACTCTAATAATAATGATGATGATGATAAATAACACTCCCTTTATTTAATATTATATATATATACACACATATTGATTAAAATAACACGTTTTAGGCACATGTTTTGTTCTTTAATTTTAAAATAAAAATTTTAGTTTCATTATACTGAAACTTTTTAAATTTATGAAAGCATGTTTTTTTTTTCAGGTGTAGCTATTATGAAACTAATAATTAATAAATAATAAACATAATTTGCTATCTGTTCAATACAAATTTGAAGCTCCACTCCAACCCAACATCATGTAGACATATATTAATATGAGAATTCAGTTTTAAATTTGTAATATATTCACTTATTATTTAAACCCATTCTCTTGTAAATAACTATTGATCTTGGCATTCTACACACACGAGGTGCTTGCTTTAGGAAATATAATGCCTTCTTCAAATAGAGCATTTGATTTTCTGCTTCTTCAATCATGAAGGCCTTAGGTTGTTTAACATGAACTTCATCTTTCAAAACATCATTCAAAAATGTAGACTTCACATCTAGTTGGTAGAATTTCTAATTGTGATGAGCTACCAATGAAATTAACAGGTTTACCGTGTTACAAGAGCAAAAACCTAATCATAATCAATTCAATGCTTATGCTTGTAGCTTTTTACTACAAGCCTCCCCTTATACTAATCGACATCTCTATCCACCTTGCGCTTGATCCTGTACAATCATTTGACTCCTATGGCTTTCTTATTTGGTGGGAGAGTTGACAATCTCCACGACATGTCTTCGATGTTTCCTAGAAGACACTTTGCCATCTTCATATTTAATGTTAGAAGGAACATCCAACTTGTCGTCATATGTAAGTGTGCGATCAATCTACTACTTTTATCTCTCAATGTGAATGTGTCGTTATCCATGTGCACTGTGTGGCCCTTATGTAGTAATTGTCTAAAACTTAGGACATTACTCTTCATGCTTGGAATACGGTAGACTTCTCTGATGAAGGCTTCATCACAATTCTTTTGGAAGATAAGAATTCTTCCTCTGGCTTCATCACCATTCTTTTGGAAGATAAGAATTCTTCATCTTTGTTTGACTTCAAGCTTAAAGCTATCTCTAAGACTAACACTTCCATTCACTTCTTCTTTGAGGTGAACGAACAACTCCTTCTTACCACACATGCGATTGCTTGCTCTGGAGTCGAGATTCAAAGTGTTATATTGGCCACTTGAATTAGTGTGTGCCAAAAGAACAGATGGATCGTCATACTCCTTATTCCTTGAGTCAAAATTGGATCGATCTTCCTTCTTAAAATGACACTTAGAAGCAATATATCCAAGCTTATGGAAATTGTAGCATCAGATAGTGGACCTCCTTTGATTTGAGAAACTCATCACTTGATATGAGCCACCGCAATTGTTTGGGCCAATGCCACGTCCTCATCCTCGGAAGTTGGAACTGCTACCTCATTTTTGGTTCCAATGTTTTCGCTTCCTTTGTCCAAGACCACCTTGTGGATTTCATTCTCCATGACCTCCTTGCTCATGGCCACCTCCTTGTGGCTTTTCGATGTGCAGCTTCGTTTCCAATGGCTAGCGTAGTGATGTAGATATAGAACCAACATTTTTTTCATTTCTTAAAATGCAATGCTCGTGGACTTTGATTGATCCTAACAGCTCCTCAGCACTCATCTGCTCCAAATCCTTTGACTCAATCACCGCTACTACGTGCTCAAATTTGAGTGTGAGTGAACATAGGATTTTCTCCACAACTCGAACATCTTTGAGTTTCTTGCCATTTCTCTTCATTTCATTCATGGTTACAAGTAACTGATGATGTGCTCGTCCTCCTTCATTTAAGCCGCTTCAAATTCCACCCATAGAGTTTGCAGCCGAATTCTCTTCACATGGCTAACACCTTTAAAGACTATGCTTAATGTGTCCCATACTGCCTTGTTTGACGTTGCTTCTATAACTTTTTCGCATGTTGCATCGTCAAATCCTTGATATAGAAGGTATAACTCCTTATTATCGTTTTTGCACTACTCTCTTAGTGTGACCCTTTGATCTGCGATGTAGACGGCTTCTTCTTCCGAAATGGGATCAACAAATTCATTATTGACGATGTCCCATAACTTCTGCAATTCAAATAATGCTTTGAATTGAACACATCATTTTTAAAATTTTCTTTCGTCAATTGTAGGACTTGTAATTGTGCCATGCTGGAAGCCATCAAGAGATCAAATCGAGCTGTGATATCAAATGTTGAAAGTTTGGATTTTAATTGAATGAATATTAATGAGGAGAGGAGAGAGAAATAGAATTGTCACACTTCTTATTTAAACATACACACACCATCATACAAAATATATATTTATATAGAACACACATGTACATATTAATTGGAGACTCTTAATAGCCCATGTTATTAAGTAGCTTCATATTTTCAAGGGACACTTATAACTATAATTAGCCCTATGACTTATCTCATATTTTATTAAACTCATATCCCATGGCAAGTCATGGCCATAATAATAGAGCTACGTATCCTCATATAGCTTTCATTTTCATACACGCCTCCTTCTATTGCTTAATCAATGCATGCCTCCAAATGCCGTGTTGCACATATAGTTATATGTAATATGTATTAACGATAAATATATATATATATATTATTTTTAATTTGTAATTATTAGCGATAAATATATATATTAAAAAATTTAAGATCCAATTTTTTTAAATGCTCATTTTAACACACATTTATCCATTATCGAAATTCAAAATTTAACACAAACTCAAATAAAAAATTAAAATTATCAAAATAAAATATAAAAATAAAAATATATACCAAACGCTAATAATAGCAGGAAACAACCCTGTCGTGTTGATCTTCCATGAAATATAAAGCATGAGTCATTGAATAAAAAAATCGTTATTCATTCATAAACGCGCCATGTAGCAATTGCAGCCGATGAGGTAATTAAGGCTTTAATTCAGCAGTAAAATTTCCCGTGAGGCACCACGCACGCACGGCATGCATCATTTTTACCGAATAAAAAGTAGCATATATATATATATATACATATGATGTGATGAACTAATCAATGAATTAATATTTATGCAATCGCGTCATTTTCACGAAATCGTGAGGATCAGACGAGGAAAAACTAAAACTTAAAATTTTATTTCATTAAAAATGGCCACGAAACCTGACCTGTAGGCTGTAGTAATCTACTAAATGCAGACCAAAGCACGACCAAAAGTGTCACTGAAAAGCAGCACGAATGTCTGTGCAAACCTATTATTATTTATTTATTTATTGGTAGAAACCTGCTATTTTTTTCCGTCTCATATCGACACAGTCCTGTTCTTTCCTGACTTGAAACGTGTCAATAACCCTCATATAGTTGAGGGGGGAATAAAGAAAGAGAAGTGAAGGCCATTAGCATTTGTACGAAGATTCGTGTAATATTATTGATATATATATCCATGGAAACAAGTAAAACACAGAAGTTGGGAGTGCATATATGCCTTTGAGATGAGCATGTGATTAGTACGAGTTAAGATATTGGAGAACTAGTTGCATGGTTAATGAAACAGGAATCACACACCCGCTCACGCAAAACAAAAACTGCAACAAAAATTACATAAAATTAAGTCTTTTAGTTGGGAACAATTCTGTAGGAATGCAGATATATATGTGTGTATGCATATGTATATGTGTGCACCTGGAACCAGTGGAGTACTCAAAGAGCTTGCCCTTGGGGGAGAAGATGATGACAGCGACATCAGCATCGCACAGCACGGAGATCTCGTGCGCCTTCTTGAGCAGCCCGGACCGGCGCTTTGAGAAGGTCACTTGGCGGCTGATCTTGTTCTCGATCCTTCGCAGCTCGACCCTCCCTCTTCCCATTAAACAATTTAGGGGAAAAAGATAATGAGAGAAAAAACAAAAAAAGACAAAAACAAAAAAGACCCAAAACTCCAAAATCAAGAGACACTGACAGAAATGGAGAGACCAATATCAGGACGAGGAAGAAGCAGCAGGTAGCATATTAGCTATCGGATGCAAACGCTAAGGTTGCTGTAGTTTAATGCTAATAATGTAGCATGAGCATAAAGCGGAGGCTTCAGATTTGTGTTGACGTGATGCGGATGGGATTGTAGCTGTTTAGGAAAACCAGGGTGGTTTTTTAGGAGGTGTTGTCGAATTTTGGTTGGTTACTGTCCATACGGACATCGGTCATTTCAGTCTTTTTCTTCCCACCACGGTGTAAAAAGTAAAACAGTCATGTAGTACTGTTTGACACAAATATTGATTTAGATGAGAACCTACTGTAAATCGACGTCAATAATTTTAAATGTCTTTTTTATATATATAGGAATGAGATAAGGACTAAGTTTTGAATTAGCTGTATATATATATTAATAAATTTAAAATTAAATAATTTTGTTTTTTGTAGGCATTTCATGCTTACATGCTGTTTGATACCATCCGTATTTTGAATTGTTTTTAAAAACGGTTAGCTTTGTATAAGTCTATTTTAAATTAATAATAATATAAATTAAAAAATTATTTAAAAAATAGCAATCAAGAATAATAGGGTAATCAAAGGCTTGGCTATTCTTTTAATAGTAATATTAAGTTTTTTAGTCATATAATTTAATTCTTTTTGTACGTTTATTTGTAATTAATTTGAATCGACGTTTGCGAGTTGAGTGGGATTATTTTTCAAAAGGTGAAGAGGATATAAGAACTCAAGACTTTCTATCAACCATAACATTAATCCAATTATTAAGCTAGACAATTATTATTTAAAATATTTACACAATTAATATATGTACTTAAAACCTAACATAATAATAATATTATTAACAACAACAAAAATAACAATAATAATTAAGTGTACATGTTTTTATTTTAAAAATAGTAGTAATAACAAAGTATAAATATTTATATTATAAGAAAAATAAATGTACTAATAATAATTTAATAAAAATAGAAATTAATTATATTCAGTTTAATTTTAAATTAATTAACATGTTGAAATATTAATTAATAAATTAATATTTGAACTAATAATATTATTTACATGATTTATTACTTTTAACTCAAATATGAAATAAATACTATCAAAAGTAAAAACTCATTCTCACAATACATACCTCAATGAAATAATCTGTGGATAAAAATTAATTAAATTTAAATTTAATTCTGAACTTATTAATAGGTTGAATGAAGGTTAAATGATCTAATGATAAATTTTTTGATCCAGAAATACATTAAGGGCTCGTTTTGTATGCAATAATAAAATATGGGGGGGGGGATGGAATCATTAAGGGAATGAGATTGCCAAGGAAATGAAAATGATATTCAAAGATTGCAATCCTCTGTTTGGTATGCACATTAATGGAATAAAAAACATTCCCCTACCCTTGTTTGGTACGTGGCATTTGAAAAAAGATAGTAAAATAATAATCCTACTTTAAAACCTTTTTTCCTTTTTTTCTTTTTTTTTTAACACCCCTCCCTTGCCAATCAATAAGACAGAGAATGAAACGCAGGTGGGGTGGCATCACCACCTCCATCGTTCGGCATCACCAGCTCCATTGGTGTTATCAACAGCTACATCGGCGGCATCACCAGCAATTGCTTGGCCGGATCCGAGCCTAGAACAATGGCTTCGCCATCATCCATTATTGCTGTCGTCCATGATGTCATGGCTGAGCTGATGGGGCGAGGTCAGGCAAGGGCCGTTTAGGGAGAGGGAAGGGTGGGTGGGGCGTTGTCATCCTATTGCTTGCAACGGTCTAATGGGAGGTGGTGGATGGGGTGACATTAAGTGGAGGAAGAGGGTGGCTGGGGCGGCGTTGGGGGAGTGATGGGAGGGAAGAAGGGTGGATGGGATGTCGTCATCTTGCTATATGCAATGGGATAGTGGGAGGTGGTGAGTGGGGTGCCATCGTCCTATTGTATGGAATGGGCTAGTGGGTGGGGCGACGTCACGAAGGAATAGGGTGGGTGGGGCAGCGTTGGGGGAGGAGTATGGTGGGGGTGGCATGGATGACCTCACGATGACTATGGGGTGATTTTGTAGGGTCATTTTAGTCAGAAATGAATTCAAATTGATTCCCTCAAATAAGATAATGTTTTAAAACCTACTATATGGATGGAATAAACTTTACCTTATGAAAGGTATATTTATTCCCACTGTGAGATTGCATTCACCTCCATTTTGTCTACCAAATACAAGAATGAGAATAGATTTCATTCTATTCCCGTATACAAAACATGCCATAATATTTAAATTATTAATATTATTTTTATATGATTTATGACTTTTAACACAAATATGAAAATACCTACTATCAAAAGTCAAAATTCACTCTCACCATACATGACTGATCATATCATGAATGAAATTATTGATAGATAAACATTAATTATACTAAAAATTAGTTTTAAATTTATTAATGGGTTGATTTAAGATTAAATGATCCAATCAAAAATTATTTGATTAAGGGAAATGTTAATATTTCAACTAATAATATCATTTATATGGTTTATTACTTTTAACCCAAATATAAAATACCTACTATCAAAAGTCAAAATTCATTATCACCATGCATGACTCATATTATGAATAAAATAATTTATAGATAGACATTAATTAGATTCAAATTTAGTTTTGAATTTGTGAATAAGTTAATTTAAGACTAAATAATTCAATCAAATATTATTTGATCGAATAATTATTTGGTATGATAAGTATATGTATAAACTATTTAGTTTATATTATGATAATATACACTTATAATTATAACCAATTGTAATGTTATTAATTATGTATATAACTTGTTTTAATTATATATGTAACTTATTTTACTTATATATTTGTATAGAAGTTGTTTGCTTTACATATAAAATATTTCAGATTTTTCTTATTTTAAAAAGGTATTTATAGCTTCAAATGACCAACTAATATTTTTAGTAGATATATAAAAGGTTAAACTGATTTCTTACATAAATTAAGTGGTTAAAACTTAATTTGATTAGATATATACTTGTATTTTATATTAAAATATTATTACTATTTTTAAATGTTATTTTTATTGAAACTAATTTCTTTATATTTTAGATTAAAATATTATTAGTACATTTATTTGTATTACAATATAAATATATATACTTTGTAATTAATATTATTTTTTAAATAAAACATGTAATCTTTAATAATAATAATAATAATAATAATTATTATTATTATTATTATTATTATTATTATTATTATTGTTGTTGTTGTTGTTGTTGTTGTTGTTGTTACTAATATTAGTACTTATACTAATTACATAAGTATATATTTAACAATAATCATATAATTTAATAGTTAGAGAATAATTATAGTTTGGAGAAAGTCTTGGGTTCGAGTTGTACTAACAACATTGTGCCACGATTTTTCCTGGTAGGGTGCTAGTAACTCACATGCTGGCTCGTACCTATATGGGCTAAACCTGTTTAAACCACGGCACATGGGCCAAAATTCGCTTAGCCCCACTATTAAATAGGTTTAAAATATTCAGCCTGGCCTATCTATAAATGTGTGCAAGCCCGCTTGGCCCTTAAGCTATTGACCTGTTTAACACCTCTACTTACTAACTTCGTACACATGATAATCATTTATTATATGAATTTTGTTATATAAACTCTTATGGTTCATAAGTACACACAAAATTTTGTACTTTTAAAAATATTTTTTTATAATTTTACATTTGAGGATAAAATAGTTTTAATAAAGTCTGTGCTCGATATGATCAACTATAAACTTAACATATGATCTCTCTCTGCTGATATGTTGGATATCGAGCAAACAAGCAGGACATCAAGCTATCAAGTTATCGACTAATAAAAGTTTTGGCAAACAATCAGGATATAAAGCTTTGCCTGACAGGTGTTATGCTCAATATGATAGAATGTCGAGTACATGGCTTACTTGTCGAGCAACCATAATATTGATGCTAACTTGCGCCAGCTAGGATTATTAATGTAGAGAATAATTGCTTCAATTAGAAGTTTATAATTGTTGCTTTAATTAGGAGAATTATTTTATTGCTTTAATTAGAGATTTTGCTATCAATTAAGATATTCTGTTATCAATTTGCCTTTAATTAGATTTATTTCTAAACCATTAAAAGGGGCTTACGATGTAACGAATGAGGACAGAAAATTCTTATTTGATTTATCAATAAAGAGTTAGAAATTTGTTTTATTTCTCTATTGTATCTTAGAGTTTGCCTCTCTAAGTGGTGAAATTTTAATCTCGCCAAGATCGGATAATTCATATCGAATCTTGTTCATTTGGTATCAGAGCCAAATACCTTCCATCTCTTTTCTAATCATAACTCACCATGCCGCATTGGAGACAAAACCCGCCATGACAACGAGCTATTCGAGACATATAGATGGCGGAGCTGCGCCAACAAATCCTACATCTTCAAACAAGACTCGAAGCCTTTGAAGGGCAGCAGACTCGATGCCAACAAAATGACCCACATGCATCAAAAGAAGAAACTGAGGATGAAAATCCTTTTTTTCAACAAGGAGAAAATGATAGTTCATCATCCAACGAGAAAATCCAACATCGAGGATGGCCTAGACAAAACTCAGACCTTGGAATCAAGATTGATATTCTAAATTTTGAAGGTCACCTTCAACTGGATGATTTTATTAATTGGTTGCACACCGTCGAATGTATGTTTGAACTCAAGGTTATTCCAGATGATATGCATGTAAAGGTCATCGCTATCAAACTGACAAAACATGCTTCTATTTGGTGGGAAAATCTCAAGCGCAAGCGAGAACGAAAAGGCTGCAACAAAATTAAAACTTGGGAGAAAATGCGCCGCGAGCTTACTTGTAAGTTCTTACCTGATTGGTATCATCAAGATAATTTTATCAAGTTATATAATTTGCGACAGAGGTCTTTGACTGTGAAAGAGTATACTATGGAATTTGAACAACTCATGATGAAGTGTGACATTCGAGAGAAAGAGGAACAAACCATAGCTCGATATCTTGCAGGCTTGGATTATGAGGTTTTTAAGCCCGTTCAACTTCAACAATATTGGACCTTGGATGATGTCATTTGACTAGCATTGAGAGTTGAGATGCACAACTCAAAGAAGACCTTCACTAGTGTTTCGAAACCTCAGGATTCCGGTGCTAATCGAGGAACTCTAGTTACAAAACCTGTCATTAAAACCCTTGCCCAGACTATAAATGAAGTTGGCTCAAGCCGGTCGATTCAACCTAACACTCAAAAATGTTTTAAGTGCCAAGGGTTCCATATAGCCTTTGACTGCCCAAACAGGAGGGTTATCACCATTCTTGAAGGGGAGATTCATGAGACATCTGCTGATGATGCAGAGAAGGAACACAATGATAGCACTGCACCACCCCAACTTGATGAGGAACTCATCACCACAGATCATGGTGAATCATTGGTTGTACGTCGCAGCCTTCATACGAACGTCACCAATGATGAAAATTGGCTTCATCATAACATTTTTCACACTAGATATACTTCTCGGGGAAAAGTATGTAGTGTCATCATCGACAGTGGGAGCTATGAGAATGTAGTATCCAACTACATGGTAGGGAAGTTAGCGTTGCCGGTTAAAGAACATCTGCAGCCGTACAAGTTACAATGTTTACGAAAGGGGAATGAGGTGAAAGTTACTAAACATTGTCTTGTGTCCTTTTCTATTGGTAACAGATACCAAGACGAAGTATGGTGTGATGTCATCCCCATGGACGCTTGCCACTTATTGCTTGGTCGCCCGTGGCAATTCGACCGAAAGGCCATCCATGACGGTCAAGCTAACACTTATTCATTTCTAAAAGATGGTGTGAAGATCAAGCTTACACCTTTGAAGCCTGATGAAATAAACAAGAAGAAAGTTAAAGATAAAATTTTGATCTCTGGCTCGACCTTTCAAAAGCTGCATCAAGAATCCGGGATTGCATGTCTTTTATTATTATCTAAAGTAAAAGATACCTCCTTCCTTCTCTCAGAAGATATATGGGCACTCCTTGAAGATTTTGTCGACGTGGTCCCTAATGAGATCCCTCCTGGCTTACCACCGATGAGAGACATCCAACATGCCATTGATTTCATTCTAGGATCAGTCATCCCAAACAAGCTTGCCTTTCTAATGCTAAGTTATCCCCTGGAGCAGATGATCCCTTTCAAATCATGGATAAGATTAATGATAACGCATACAAGATCAAACTCCCTGGTGATTATATTGTTTCTGTTACATTTATTGTTGCCGATTTATCTCCCTATTATGAAGATCTTGACTCTTAAACTCGAGGACAAGTTCTTTCCTTCTTGGGGAGTATGCGCCAGCTAGGATTATTAATGTGGAGAATAATTGCTTCAATTAGAAGATTATAATTGTTGCTTTAATTAGGAGAATTATTTTATTGCTTTAATTAGAGATTCTGCTATCAATTAAGATATTTTGTTATCAATTTACATTTAATTAGATTTATTTCTAAGCTATTAAAAGGGGCTTACGATGTAACGAATGAGGACAGAAAATTCTTATTTGATTTATCAATAAAGAGTTAGAAATTTGTTTTCTTCTCTACTGTATCTTAGAGTTTGTCTCTCTAAGTAGTGAAATCGGCTATCTTCCTCTGTAGTGGGATTTTAATCTTGCCAATATTGGATAATTCATATTGATTCTTGTTCATTATGCGCCAGCTAGGATTATTGATGTGGAGAATAATTGCTTCAATTAGAAGATTATAATTGTTGTTTTAATTAGGAGAATTATTTTATTGCTTTAATTAGAGATTCTGCTATCAATTAAGATATTCTGTTATCAGTTTGCATTTAATTAGATTTATTTCTAAGCCATTAAAAGGGGCTTACGATGTAATGAATGAGGACAGAAAATTCTTATTTGATTTATCAATAAAGAGTTAGAAATTTGTTTTCTTCTCTATTGTATCTTAGGCCATGTTTGGTACATGGAAAAAGAAAGGAAAGGAATTAAAATTCATTCCTTTCCCACGTTTGGTACACAAATGGAAAGGGAATCAACGATTCCCATGGGAATGTTATACCCCCAGATAGGGATAAGTTGATTCCCCCCTTACCCCAGGTTTGCAAAGGTTTCCTTATGTAAGGGAACCTTTTTATCAATTTTGTAATGTCTTTTTGAATTGGGCTATAATCAGAACATGAAGACCCGCGCCATCTCCTTTGTACCGAACACGAAGACCTGTGCCACAACAACCCACGACCCTCTGGAAATCGTCAACAATGGCCATGATAACCCACAGCAAATTCTTCGTGTTCCGAACATGAACGTTGATGGCGGACGGCCTGTGCCATCTCCGTCGATGGCGGACGACCACATCAACCCACGACCGCAACAACCTCAGCAACCCACGGCCACGACTCCTAGATTCCGACGGTAACCTCCATGGATTGATCTGATGCGGCGTGGAGAGAGAGGGTAAATCCATCGACAGAATAGATCTAAAGATGCAAAGCTTCATTCTGCGGGATGAAGGGGTAGTCGGCAGCATGGAGGGGTAGCGAGATGGAGGGGAAGCTGGCGGCATGGAGGGGCAGCAGGATGGAAGGGTGGCGGCGTGGAAGGGCTTGGGGATGAGCGGACAACATACCAGAAGTAGATGGGGGAGAAGAAAGAAATTAATTTTTGTATTCAATAAATTTAGAGGATATTTTAGTAATTGACTTTATTTATTACCTTTCTCATTTTTGCATACCAAATGCAGTGAAGGTAATGAACCATTCCATTCCGATTCCCGCGTCAATTACATTCCCATGTTGATTCCATTCCTTCCATTTTGATTTCCGCTTACCAAACATGCTATTAGAGTTTGCCTCTCTAAGTGGTGAAATAGGCTATCTTCCTCCGTAGTGGGATTTTAATCTCGCCAAAATCGGATAATTCATATCGATTCTTGTTCATAACTGCTTGACTAAAATGTATTTGCTCGATAAAGTCCCTACTCAATACATTGGATATCGAGCACACAAGCAAAACATCAAGCTATTAGGTCATCAAGCAACAAAAGTCTTAGCAAACAAGCTAGATATTGAGCTTTGTCTGACTAGGATAGGTATTGACTCAAACCAAGATGTCATGCCAAGAGAATATCAAGCAAGAAGCAAATCGTGGAAATAAATTCGCAGCTTGTATCGTTTTATACAAAACCTAAATTGGCTCGACAATGTTCGACTATGTCAAATATTTCCCCTATTCAACAATCGAGCTTATATATGTGAATTCACACATTCTTGAGGAATTTCAAATAATGTCTACAACATCCTCGAGCTTTCCTCCTTGAAGCATGTATAATCACATAGTTAAATCATAGACTTTAATTAGTATAAACTATTGCATCTCATGAAACGTTAGTTTACTTAGAGTGTTGAAGAATGTAATGATGCTAGTTGAGTGTCTTAGGTTTAATAAAATCTAGAGAGAAAAAAAATTAATAGAAGGAAAAGAAAGAAAAAAGAAAACCAATTATTAGTATGAAGGGAGCTGCTTGTTTAACATGTTTTGTAACTTTGAACTTGTAATATATATTTATTTTTAATCAAGCATAGTCACGTTAGATCACCCAAAATCTCTACATTAAAAGCATCGTGTGCTTATGAAGTACTCCATTATGAGTGCTCCACAACTTTTAATGGTTTTGAGTTTTAGGTAAAGTTTTAGATATTTTTATTAAATCTTGTAGTTGTTCTCATTTCCTCAACTAACCTCTCCTTGTAAACTAATATTATTGAATCATGGTTTGTGGTAAAATTAAACTATCATGATATGAGGGACAATGCATACAAGTTTAATTTACTATGCTTGACTTGAGTGTGAGTGAGAAAGAATTCACTTAAGTGAGACGTTTTCAAATTCATATGTAAGATTTGACATATCTGGCATGACACTTAATTAGATCAAAGATCTTTTTATTATTATAGTATGATATCTATGGTATATTGATAAGTTTGAAATGTATAATAATTTCAAAAACTATATATTGCGATATGGGCTTTGTGCTTATACAATGATTATAAATGTGTAATCAGTTGGGGTGATCAAACTTTGCAATCAAATTCTGTATGATTAGTTAAAGAGAATCTAGGACATTATGATTAACGTATGATTAAACATGATTGTACGATCAGGGAAATAATTAGTGATATTAAATTAATTAATTCTTGGTTGCAATCATTTTTAACCATCTAAAGTCTTGGTTAACCAATTTTAATTCATGCGGACAGCACATGAGCTTCATTAAGGTTTTTAAAATGGGAATGTTGTCATCAAACTAGAAAGTGGTGATCAAAATTTATTAGCCTCTTGCACACCTTCAACCCTTCGAACTTCGAACTTTGACCTTCGAATTTCGACCTTCGGCCCTTCGAACTTCAAACTTTGACCCTTCGAACTTTGACCTTTTTAATTCGCACAGGGTACTGTTTATCGTCATTTTAGCCTATTCTTTATTTGGAGTCAACCCAACGACCCCCAGACATCCACAGACACACTTTTGACTCAATAGACTACAAGATATATCCCAAAATGAGTCCTGAACGCCTCTAAATCGCACAGTAACAATAAACACACACACACACACACACATATATATATATATATATATATTAAATCCATCTAGATCTAAATCCAACTTACCATGGTTGACTTCTCAACCCTCATGAAATATAAGATTTTCCCTTAGATTTCATAAATACTTACCCACAACAATATATATTAAATCTTAACCACAGATCTTATGCTAAACCACTAGATCTAACCCAAAATCTGATTTCCCCAAAACCCAAGGTTCATACTAGATTTCATAAATCATGGCAAAATTCGTGCAAATCAAGAACAGAATCGAGATAAGAAATACAGGAACACCTACTAGGTAAATATTCACGGATGAACCAACTCCGAAATCCAAGCTCCAAGCTCCAAGCTCCAAGCTCCAAGCTCTCTTCACGTTCTCTCTCTTTCACTAAAGTCAACACAAATGATTACACGTTGGAGTTTCTCTCCCTCCCTCCCTCCCTATTTATTGGTGCTACTAATTCTTTAATTAATAAACACCCAAAATTACACAACTAACTTCTAAGGTCTCAAACTCCAAATTGGACCCAACGACATCCAAAACACTCATATCGCCAAGCACGATACTAAAATGATATCTTTCTTATCAATTAAAGACTATCTTGTAAATCAACCCAAACACAGGTCTTTACATGGTATGTTAGATTGGATAATCGATGCGAGGAAAATTTTAGACTGTCCAATAAGTTTGCCAAGTGATAATAGTTCACAATGTGCTTTTTGTCCCCACATTAGATTGTAATCTAATTTCTATCACAAAGCTATTGTATGAGAAAAATTGTATCGTTCAGTTTATTAATACATTATGTGTTATCTAGGACCGAGTGACAAGGCGGTTGATTGGAGTGGGTGAACGTGAAGATGGAATTTTCTTTTTTCGAGGTGTTCTTCAATCCCAGGCTCTCCCTATTTGTGTGGAGGATCAATGCAGTTGTATCACAAATGTTTAGGACATTCATAGGAGAAAATGCTTAGAAAGGTGCTTAATGTGAGTGTTTCTCATGATTTTAATAAAGATGAGTGTGATATTTGTTATTATGCAAAACAACCTAAAAAAAAAAATCGATTAGTAGTAGTAGTAGAGCTAATGGAATCTTTGAACTTGTTCATTGTGATTTGCGGGGACCTCATCAGACTCTTTCATCTTGTGGAGCATCATTTTTTTTACTATTGTTGATGACTATTCTAGAGTTGTTTAGGTTTATTTGTTGTTTAATAAATTAGAAGTTGGTGTTTCATTTATGAATTTTGTAGCCTTAGCATAATGCCAATTTGATCATAAAATCAAACGTGTTCGTAGTGTTAATGGTACTGAGTTTAAATGCCTGAACAATAATTTTGTGAGGAATGGTATCATTTTTAAGACTTCGTGTGTGGGTACACTATAATAAAATGGCCGAGTTGAGCACAAATATTAGCATCTCTTAAACGTTGCTCGTGCTTTACGGTTCCAGGGACATTTGCACATGAAATTTTGGGGAGAATGTGTGATGGCATCTTGTTATTTAATTAATTGTACTCCTTCAAGTGTGCTTGATTTTAAAACTCTATATGAATGTTTATTTGGCAAGAAACCCAATTTAAGTGTAATATGTGTGATAAGATGTTTATGTTATGCTCATAATAAAAAATCAGAAGGTGACAAAGTTGATACTAGAAGTCGTCGGTGCATTTTTGTTGGTTATCCTTTTGCTGAAAAGGGATGGTTCTTATATGATTTTGAAATAAAAGAATTTCTTGTTTCACGTGATGTTGATTTTTGTGAGCATATTTTTCCTTTGGTAGGAAGCAATGTGGACTCAAACTCTTGTGTGGTAGCAAATAATGTGGATTTTCATTGTGATGATTTTGATGAAGTAGTAGCCAATGATGAGATTGTGGATATTAGTGGAGTTGATACACCACTTAGTAGTAGTACGGAGATGTAGATCACATTAGAGGGCGACATAGGATCGCAACACACAGAAAGGAGGAGGTTGGTATTGTTCTCGGTGAAGAGGCAATATTAGGCAATGAATAGTTGGTTAAGGGGGTAGTTGGGTAGACATATATACATAAAGGTGGAAATGGGAAAAGGGAAACGAATTAAATTCCTAAACTCTTGTTATCAAGGTTTTTGTTACACATATGGTTGTGAAAAAAAAAAGTCCATTTCCATAATAGCTCTCTTGTTTGACTACCTTAGTACTCTATATCCTATTAAACATATCAACATTGGAGAAATGTCATGGCAACAAAGATTCATGTTTTTGAATATCAAGAAACATGGGTTTTGCAAGCGTTGCCTTTCAGGAAGAAAGCGTTAAGCAGTTAGTGGATATATACCGAGAAACGAGATTAGGATGGGAATTTAGAGAGATTAAAGGCAAGGCTTGTTATATTTAGCAATCATCAGGTAGAGGGTATTGGCTACATCGACACTTTTGCTCCTGTGCCTAAGATGGTAACTGTCCAAATATTTCTAGTAGTTGCAACTATTAAGAATTAGGAAATACATCATATAGATGTTCACAATGTTTTCTTTCATAATAATCTGGAGGAGGAAGTTTTCATGACGTCGCCTCTGAGGTTTGAGCAAAGTAACATTAAAATGAAATTCCCAGACACGCACTGAGAGGAGGGGTGAATCAGTGTATCAATTTAATTTTCACCCCTTTTCTTATTTACCCCTGATGATCTCTTTGGTCAACTCAATTTCTGTGTTTGTATGTCAAATAAAAAGAAACAACAAAGACAAGGCACACAACAATTACGTGGTTCACCCTACAATGTGTAGAGCTATGTCCACGGCGTGATTAGCAATTTGCTAACCACAGAATCTCCACTATGCGATTTAGGATAGCACACTACTACCCAAGACTCACTGCCTCGATACAAGTTTAGGGTCTCTACCCTTGGGTTCACTACCCAATTACAATCTTCTCACAATCAAAACAATGACTGAATCACATTGATTCCAGCCTTATAATCATCACAAATTGATTTCTCAAATTCCACAGCCTAAACAACCAAAATGCAAGTTGATTTTGATCACCAACCTGTGAGAAATCAAAATAAGAAGCTCTTATAGTTGTAGACTAACCCTTTAACTCTAGGGTTCTTCCTTCTGACCTCTTGAATGATCAGAACACGCTCCTTGTGACTGGATCTTGATCTTCAGTTGATTCACAGTCACTATAGCTCTCTTTTTCTCAAATATAATCAATAAAATTGCTCTGGAGCTATATCTCCTAACACCCACTGAAGATAGGACAAAAATTATGATATATATATCACCATATAACCCTAATCTCCTCCCATATAATTAGTAGCCGCTCCCCGACCATTGATCTCTTTCTTTGAGTTAATATCCACCCTTGGATCTAGGTTAAAGCCTCTCTCTTAACCTAATCCAAAGCCAAATCTCCACCATTGATCTATTCTTGAATATAATATTAGCCATTGGATCAAACTTATTTAAATGAAATAATCTTAACCATTGGATCAAGCTCACCTTAATCAACAGATCTCGGCCATACACCTGGCGAACTCGATCTACATGTGCCGATGTCGGTATGTTGACCATAACTTTCTCCACAGAGCTCAAATTCACTTGAAGTCAAAAGCAAAGATGTAGATCCTTAAGTCCTCTATCCACCCCTAAAATATGGTGAAATTCTGAGCTAAAAATAAACCTGCACACATCATCCTATTTGCACACGATATCATTTTAGATGGCTATTTTGACCTAGAAGAAGGTCTCAAACTTTTTCACGTGCAAAACAAAAGTTACTCCAAATAATGTCATAAACATGTCCTCAAAATTTCAGAGCAATCAGACAAGAATTGCCTTTGCACGTGATATGGGATTTTCACGTGCAGAGCCCAATTAGCTCAAAATTAGGCCATAAACATGTCCTCAAAATTTCAAAGCAATCGGACAAGAATTGCCTTTGCACGTGATATGGGCTTTTCACGTGCAGAGCCAAATGTGCTCCAATTTCTCTAGTGAGTCCCCCATAAACTGTAGATCAATAATGCCTTCTGCACGCAATATTGATTGTAGCTCCAAACATCATTAAAATACTATTTTTGCATGTGATAATATCTGCTTCTCTGGACCTCCTCTTTCTTTCATATAGTGCAATCACAAGGTTGACAACAATGACAACACAATCAGCATGCCAACTCTCAACAACTCACATTGGGAATAACATAAAAAAGTTCTTTGTAAAAGGAAGAAGTCTTTGTATTGTTTGAAACAGGCTCCAAGGTGTTAGTTTTCAAAACTAACAATGGCTCTACAGGGTTATGGGTTTAACAGTCGAATTCTGATTATTCTTTGTTTACATTAACAAAGGGTAAAATCCATATTAATATTCTTATTTATGTAGACAACAAGATAATTATAGGAAATGATAAAGTGGCATTAGCAGTGTTCGAGGATTATCTTGGAAAATGCTTTAAGATGAAGGACTTAGGCTTCTTGCGATATTTTCTTTGGCTGGAGGTAGCCCAGAGCAAGGAAGGAATTATTGCCCGTCAACCTAAGTATGCACTAGATATAATATCTGAGACATGCTTGTTAGAATCAAAGCTTGTCGTATTTCCTATGGAGCCAAATCACAAATTGGCCTTAGCTATTGGCAAATTACTACCCAACACAGAGAGTTATCAACAGTTAATGGGTTGTCTTATCTATTTTGGCGTGACTAGCTAGGATGGATTTGGGATATTTTGTTCATATTTTGTCTCCATTTATGCACAATCCTCGAGAGGAACATTGGGATGTTGCATTGAGAGTTATGCATTATTTAAAGAATAATACAGGACAAGGTATATTGTTGAGAGTCGATGGTAAATTGAGCTTAGAAGGATGGTATGACTCGAATTGGGCTATTTATCCACTGACTTGACGATCATTGAGGGGGGGGGGGTTGTGATTTTGTTCGAGATGTGATACAATATTTTGTCACGCTCACGCTATCAAAATAATATTTATAAAACCTACTTAACTTGTAGAATGGAAGTCAGGATCGATCCCACAAAAACACAATTGGAAATCTCTAACCTAGTTGTGTTCATATTGTCTAAGCAAACAACGTGATAAAATAAAATCAAATAAATTAATTAAATTAAATAAAAGAAATCTTAGAGAAAAAAATAGATAATAAGATAATAAAATTCTAGGGTTGAGATTTATCATAATTTCAATTTCTAATTATATGGTTTCGTTGATTATTATTATAGTCTCTAATTATCTGAAGGTGATTGATCCTAAAGTAACCGCTAACCGCTTTCGCATGATAACGGTGTGCTTAGCCTTAACATCGGTCTACTCTCGTGACTCGCTGAAATAAGGTCAAACCCATTGAGGGATGATCAACCATGGATCGTCCTAGGATCATGGACTACTCTCGTGACTCGCAAGTCCTACGTTTCATTTTACAGGTTCCAATAATTAAATTTTATTTTTCAATTTTTCATTCAATTATCTAAAACATGCAATAGGTTCATGACGTCCATAACATGAATTCAATCAGTAAAATAAAATCATTTATGAGATAGAGATAAGAAATAATTACACAAATTCATACAATCAAGATATTGGGATTGAAAATTCCAATCCCTAGAAAAAAGGAATTATTCCATGAAATAATGAAAAACAATATTATTGATTATCTAATTAGAGATTACAAGGGGGAAGAGAAGACAACCAACCTGTCATGAGAGCATACAAATAATCCTCACCTAATACCAATGTGTTCTTGAATTCAAGATTATATAAAAATCACTCAAATCAAAAGAGAAAGCTTAAGAAACCAAACCTAGGGTTCTTAGCAGTCAAGGAGGGCTCCCAAAGGGTTCAGAATCCCTAACAACATCCTATACTTGTTCCTTATATAGTCCCCCTAAATATTACATTAAAAATAAAATAGGAAAAATACAAAATGGGGCAAAAGTCGACGCCTGTCGGGACGAAGGCAAAAGACCATGTCGCGATGAAATATATTTTCTTCTATATCGCGACGAAGGCAAAAATCCTGTCACAATGACATTCTTTATCCAAATCCGTATTATACTTCGATTCACTCGGTTCTTTCCCGTTTGCCTGCAAAATACACCCAAAACACTAAAACATGACAAACAACATGATTTACAACACCCAATCATAATCAAAACACTCAAAACACTATGAAAACGAATGCAAATATGGGAAAGACACATGTGAAAATTCTATATAAATTAACATCATCAAGATGCAATTGTTGGCGGTTTAATTGATCCATTATATATATCTACGAAGGTTCAGGGCATTGGAAAAATCACAGTTTGAGTGTTTATTGGGAAAGTTGGGCGTTTGGGATTTACACACTCCACCTTGGGGGGGGGGGAGTGTTAAGAAATATAAGTTAGAAAATATATTAATATATGTTGAAGTCATACGTGTACATTTATTATTTTTAAGTATGTTATTTCTCTTGTATATATATATATATATATATTTTTTGTATGTTTTATATATTATGAATTAGGAGAACAAAATAATAATTATCAAGAAACTTTCAACCACCCATCCTAAACCTGCAAAGGCAGTGGAAAATGTTTCAAACGAGCCAAAGAAGAAGAAGGCTAGAGGTGATTTAGATAGCACAGTATCAGACAAGATAATTATGTAAATGTCTGTTGAGCATAAATGTTGAAGGTTAGAATGTTTTCAATAGACAACTTCACAACCTTCTCTTGTAAAACTACTTCAGATGGTACCACCACTTGCTGATGATAATGTTTTTGAGATGCAAGCATCATCAGGCAAACTTACTATTAAGACATTCTAAGCTTACAAGAATTCATTATGGCTAGTGAGGAGGTTTACATGTTTTTGTGGTTATATTGAGCCTATAGATCTGAGAAGAATTAAATGTAGGGCAAAGCTCATAGATATGGACATGTATAATTTTGTTCTTGCATTAGTAAGAGATATATGAGAAAATATCTCCTTTTTGATCTTTTGGTGATGGCCTTCGAACTCTCCTTTCTAAGTAATGCTTTTAGATTCTAATTCCTTTTTGAGTAAGGCCTTTCGGAGCCTATTATAAATTATTATAACTATGTTTGCAGTTTTTCATTATTTGACAAGTATTGTTTATTGCCTTTGGTTACCAACAATTAGAATGCCAATCATAGACTTCTTGCAACAAAATATGGCTATAATTTCATTTACACCATTTTTGTAAAGTACGATCTCGAATACAAGTACTTGTTCCATGGTTCGATAACATATAATATAATGTTATATATATATATATATATATATATATATATAATATATACACACACACACAATAATACAAATTATATATTGATATTAGTGAGATGAATCAAAAATTTATTATCTACGATAGTTAGAGCAACTCTAAGAGACTCTTCATTTTCTACAAATAAAGAATCAAAATTCATAATATTATTCCAACACATCCTTCATCTCCTCTATACGTTTGAAGAATACCATAGTCACTTTTCATTTGTGAAAAAGGACAATTCACTTCCTATATTATATAATATTATTTTTTTTCCTCATATTTATTCTCTCAGCACATATGTTAATAAAGGAAGTAAAAAAAATAAAATAAAATAATAAATATTATTTTAATAAGAATAAAAATAAAACAAAGAGTGGTATTAAAGTTGAAGTTATAAAATGACTTTTCACATTTGAAACACTCTCGACATGTGGATAAAAAATAAAAAATAATGTGAGAGATGCTCTTATATGATGATTTAATATAAATAAATTATAACATACCATTATACTAAAATATAAGAAATATATTATAACATATTAAATTTTTTTATCTATATAATAAATTTAATATTTTTATTGTGATTATGAATAACTAAACATGTGATTAATGTACTTATTGTTTTAAATAGGATTTATTATATATTTATATATTTAATTAGATGATAAGAATAGTTTACACATATTATCAAAAAGAAGAGAAATGTTCACTCCCAAAACTTATAAACATACTCACCTTAAATAATTAATTTTATAAATAACATTTAATATTATAAGGAAATTACACTAACACCTTTTCTAATTAACACACCCACCCAACCCGACACAACACCCTATTTGTGACTCTCCCCCCATTACTACGCCCACAATTGTTTTGCAAATAGGATGAATTGATATGAATTAAGTAATCTTACATGTAATTTATAATAAGAAAAATGCTAATTTTGATCGAAATTTGATCGATTTTGAGTGTATTTGACAATTGATGGTGAAAACCCTAGGTGGTAGAAAACAACAAAAAAGAAAATATAAGAGGTAAAAGATGACGAAAGATAAAGTCAAATTCAGTTTCTTCGAACTTCGATTCGAGAAATAGGATTTTGATTCAAGACGAAGCTCTATTTCTTGAACTGAAGTTCAAAAAAAATCAAATTAAATTTAATTTATCTATGCTTCAGTTTGAGAAATAAAATTTCGTCTCAAATTAAAATTTTATTTCTTGAACCGAATTAATCCAAATGATGTTGTTACTATATTACATTAATTTTGCTGCACAATTACGTCTGTTTTATACTATTAATGAAATGATCTATTTTTATTTTTATTTTTAAGGGTTACTTAGTAAAATCATAAATAAATAATAAATAAATAATATAGAAATTTTACAAAATGAATAGGTTAATGAATTCGGTGGGGGTAAACAATACTTTTCTATCAAAAATTAAAATTTGTCACAAAAAAAAACTTTAATATAGAATGAGGGTCCACAATAAATGCAAGCCTCATACTTATGTTTGTGAATGACACATATAACAAAGTACAGACATACATAAATACAAATTCACAGGAGATGCCTATAACCAGAGAGGTGCACTTCAGTTATCCATTGAAGTTGATAATGACCCACTTAGGTGTGGCCATAAACGCCCACAGGCAGCTTTAGTTTGGGAACTATAAAGAGTATTATTATATATATATATATAATTATAAATTACAGCCCAACCACATTTACTTAAAGCATCCACCCTGGCATAAATCCACTCGCATGTTGGGAATTACCACCTCCGTTTATCTGTTCTGAATCCACAAAATTGTATCTATTTTGCCAAAAACAAAAAAACAAAAAAACAAAAACAAAACAAAACAGAATGATGACGGCTTAGTTCAAATAAACTAATTGTCTAAAACTAGCTAGTAAATGATCATGCTTTTTTCTGGCCAAGAATCAAGGCTCGATTTGAAGCAGCATAACTAGATTGGGTGTCTAAATATACATACGGATTAAATTCTGTTCATAAACTATGCGCACATACCAGATCAATTAGATGTTTAGAATGCGCAAGAGTCGGTAAAAATTGATGCAGATTGTCCACAGCATTGTTGATGACATATAGATGTACAATTTTAGATTCAGCTTACCCTATCTGCAATGTGGAGTTACATTCCAGGGGCTGGAAGAAACCCTGAGACTGAGCCTCTTGATTCGCGTACGGAATGGCTTGCACCTCCTCTTGCCATGATGCCCGGATCTGATTTTCAGTGCAGACTTCCTCCAGCTTCCAATACCATATGTCATATGTGTGAGTGTTAACGCATGGACAATTGGATATTCAAAATTTTTGTTCTTTTGTCCGGTGAATATCTTTATCTTAGAGGCAGTAACAAGTTAAATGTGTTATTTGTTTACCTTCCTTTCCAAGGCTCTGTTGATTTCTACTAGGGACTGCTCCTGTGATTACAAAGAGCAGGGTTTTTGTTGACAAAACAAGCATAAAGTTTCAAGGTAAATTGGTAGCTATGTTCTCGGGATGGAATGAATATACCTTGCTCTGCAGACCAGAAAGCTGATCAAGCATGAACTGGGTCTGTGAAGAAAATAATCAATGAACATAGATTCTACTATTCGTTAATTGTTGAAATGAAAATTATAACAAGAAGTGGATTTTCATGTTGAGTTTTATGAAATTTTACCTTAGTTGACCTGATCAGATTTAAGGATTCTTCCAATTGACACTCTAGTTGTTCAAGCTCCTTGGTATTCAGCGGTCCCAAATCTTCCCCAAGAAGGTTTCTGCAGCATTCAGGGTTTAAACTATTTCACATGCTTCCATGCAGCATATTGGAGTAAATCCGACAGTCCAATCCATTATTTCCTTAACCTAAACTTGATCTCTCCCAAAAGGCCTTGCGTTTATTGTCAGTTACCTTTGATTACGAAGCACGGTCTCAAATCTTCCTTTAAGTTTCAAGTATTCCTGCATGCTGCTCTGCTACATATCCCAACAACTTAAGTTAGTAAAAGGATGCAGAATTGGCCCAATGGTGCATGGTGTCTTCTTAACCCAACATACGGACCAAGAAAAAAAGAAATCACTAGATTTTAGAATTGCATAGAAAGTCGTTGAGGCAGCTATGAAGTGCTGGCTGCTATGGTGTGAAATGGGAAATAATTAGAACTTAAGAAGTGAATTTTTTTGTATTACCTCAAGTTCCTTTGCCCATCCATTTTCATTATTGTTTCCATAGCTGCATCTATGGTACTTGTCCAGTGTTTTGAACATGCTAAAATGGCCAAAAATAATCATAATCAAAAACTGGTAGTTAGGATTTGAAAACAAATAACAAAACTAAATATAGGAAAGATTAACAAATGAACTGAGCACTCTTAAATACTGAAAATGCATCATCCATCGTGTGCTCACAATCAAGGCAAGTCTCGCACATTTTTTAATTAGTCTCTAATGAATCAAAATTTTATTGAGCAAGATAAATTTGGTAAAAACTCGTATACACGTTCATTTATTAAAGAATAACATTCATGAACAAATCATGAAAGTGTTCATGAAATATTTATAAAAAATGTTCGTGAACAAATAATGTTATTTTTTCATTAAATAAATTTTATAAACATATATATAAGTTTTAATTATTATTAAATAAAAATATATAATAATAATAATTATTATTATTATTCATAATATTATTATTGTTGTGTTGTTGTTCATATTATAGTAATTGTTTTAATAACGGTAAAGTCAATATATTTTGAAAAATTATTTATTAATCATTCGTTCCTCAATTTATTAAAGAATAATGCAGAGCAAACACCTTACTCAGCTCGGTTCGGTTCCTACTTTACGGCCTCGGTCTCTACATCAAACAATGTTTAAGCTTACGGAAAAGATAAAAGCTGAGGCAACAGTGACTAGCTACTGTTAATGAATTATTCCCGCCGATATTCATTCGCGGACAAACCTTGTGCGGTGCTATCGACTTTAATTATCTACTTCATCAAATGAAAAAAAAAAAAAACAGTTTTAAACACCGAAATAGCTTACGTGCTACCATCCTTTCTCTTAAAAACGCTTATGCGTGGACTTCTTCAATATATATAATTTAGTGAAACAATATATATATATATAATTTTACTAAAATGAGCATAAGTACGAATATAAAATTTATAACTAAAATATAAATTTGAGTATTATTTATAGTTAATACCTAAATAAATTTATTAAAATCTGTAGCTAGTCTGTAAAATTCTGGAGTGATATTTTATTTTGGATTCCTCCTATGACGGACACCTTCCCGTTCGGTGGATCGTCGCGGATGGTTCCACGAAGTTCGTATAGCTTTGCCCTGCTCTGTTATGTTCTGTTCTTGCTTCCCAGTTCCCTCCTGTATCGCCTCCTGCCTGTCACTCTCCTATTCCATCGTCTTCTTCCCCGTGAGCAATTGGGTACCCAAATCGCATCTCGTAGCGATTTGGATTTCAGGAGATCATTTCTGTTGCGATTCTTCCTCCCAATGGCGCGTTTTTATTTCCCCCGACATCTTCTTCTATGTAACGGTTTGTGGTTTTTCTGTTTCTAATTTGAGTTCTTCAATTAGGGGTCGGAATCGATCTGCGTTTGTTTAGATGATGTAACTTTGGTATTGGGTTTGCCGGTTTTGTTCATGGGAGGGGTTACGGGTTTCATCAGATATGGGGATTTACTGGGATTTAGAAATCAGTATCGTTTGGGGTGATTTGGGGACCTTCGATGTTGTGTTGAGCTTCTCGAGTTGGGCTTTGCTTGATGGAGTCGTGGGTTGTGATGTTCTTTTGTGGAGTTGAATCTGAGCTTCTTGATCTTGAGTTGTTGGTGTCGCTACTTTACTGGTTTTAGAAGTTTTCTTTTGCTTTTAAGGATAGAAGGAATTCTAGGTTCCTTCTTGAGTGGGTCTTCTGCAAGCTCTGGTTATACGTACTCAGCAGTTCCCTCTTTCTTTCTTTTCTTTTTTTGTTTTGAAAATTCTCCGTTGGCCTGGAGAAGTGAACGATCATGTGGCTGGGCTTGAACAGCCGTAGTGTGGTCTGACACCTTTGACGTGTTATAGTACTTGTGGTGTGTTCTGGTAGTCTGGGGTAAGGCTTTGGTGAGTTATAGTAGTCTGGTTGAGGCTGTAGGCGTGAGGACCATGTGACAGGCTTGAAGTTGTAGCGAAGAGGTCTGAGGCACGGTTGAGTAGGGCCGAAAATGAATCAAATGTTTATCAATAAACTTGCATTTGATTCGATAAAAGATCATTTATGTTCATTCGTTAAGAAATAGTATTATTTATGAACAGTTCGCGAACAATATTGTTATATTCGTGAACATATGTTCGTAAACGTTCACGAACAAATGTTCACGAACAATTCGTAAATATCGTTCGTATTCGTGAAAATTATTTGTGAACAAGAGATTAACAAATCAATTAATATGTATAAAAATTATTTTATTAAATATAAATATATTTTTATTAAATATAATTGAATAAACATATAATTTATATTATTATTAAATAAAAAATATATGTTTTAACTTTATTTTTTTATTATTAATATAATTATTTACAGATTTTTATGATTTTATAATTGTGTTCGTAAGTTTTCGTGAATAAGTTTATGGACACACGTTCGTGAATAACAGAGTAACGTTCGTGAACAGTTCATGAACATCATAATTTAAGGCTCGTGTTCGGTTCAATTCATTAAAGAATATTAATGAACATATGCGAACATTTTACTACTAGGCTCGGCTCGGTTCGTTTGCAGCCCTAGTGTTGAGGCTTAAAATATTCTTGTGTAGGGTGCAGAGGTGGCACCCGATGCATCCCTATATGAAGCATTGTAATGAACTGGTTAAGAGTGCCCTAGAGTTCGGGCAGTGCAGTGGCAATCAACAGTTTTGATTGTTTTTAAAAATAGTTTTAAGAACTTTTTATTTTTAAATTTGTTTGATGATTGTTTTTAATTTCGAATTTTAAAAAGAAATTATTTAAAAATTTAATAAACAGAAAATATATTTCTACTAAAAACATAAAACATAAAACAGTTGTCAAATCGTGAAATTTACTTTCTTAACTTGAAAAATTATGATTTTCTCTATGAAACTTAAATTGGCTTCATATTGGTCTTGTTTTGTTGGTTTTTTAATTGGTTATGTGCTAAAAATGAGAACTAGCTTAGTGGGGCAAATGGCTAGGTAAAAATTGCCTAGCCATTGTTTTACCTAACTAGGCTTTCCCTTTCATATTTTATTTGTCTTCAACGGTTTGGCTAGACTCATTTTGGGGAAACTCCTTTTGGCTTGTTTGTGAGGTTGATTATGAAAATTTGAGTCATGTAGTGTGTGATTTTTACCTTAAAGACAAAAGTGCATGCTTGTATTAGCTTGTGTATCTATGCAAATAAGAAAGAAATGTGTTGTGTTATTCTATATATGACAAAAATGAGGAATGTGTTGTGCTATTTCCATGTTTAGATTGTACTGTGGTAACTTCGTGTTGTAGGCTATGATAAAGGTTATGATATGGTTATAACCCTCAACTCTTTGTGTAGGACTGAGAAACTCCCTAGATGGAATTAAGGAATTATCTTGAGGGGGATTGAGATTGGATCAAGTGAGTGAGCATTAAGCCCTCTTATATAAAACAATGTAGTACTCATGATAGTAGGCTAAGTCTACACTCTTAAGGGAAATTGCTATTATAAGGCAACATATTGACAATGTAGGCTTGATAAGTCTACAGTAAACTAAGTCAACACCCTCAATGTAAGCTTCATAAGTGTGGCTTTGGTAGAGACTTAGGTCTCAATTGCACTATTAAGCTATGGTTTACTCATCCCTTTATTTTATATCTTTTCAGGATCTAGAGCCATTGGCTAATACAGCTAGACTTGGAGCTCAAACATTGATGTCTTCACTGATTTCATGGGTGTGTTTTATTTATGCTTGGAATGGTGTATAGTTTGGGCTTATAACCCAATTTTGCATTGGACTTGATTCATTAGTTGACTTGTATTAATACTTAATGTTGGCAAGATTTTGTTTTGATTTATATTTATCTGCTTGCTTGTACTTTTATACTCATGATATATGATTTTACAAGGCTAGTTGGACAACGATTTGTTGAGCCTTTGAGTATAAAGCATTAATCATTATCATTTAGGTTCAAACAATTTAGAAGCATAGCACAAAGTAATTACTTTTAGAATGTTAGGGTAAAGCGAGATAACGAAATGGATAGCAAATATAAGGAATTATATAAGCCAAAGTGCTAATGACATTAACATTAGCTTTTCTATCGTTTTTCCTAAGTTTAATTATTTTTTACTTTTCTATACAAATATATATTACAATATATTACTTTAATTATTTTTAATATCATTAAAATAATAATTTAATTTTTATCATTTGTTTTTCTTTCTTATATTTTATCTTTCATTTATTACTTTTTGACTACTACTTTTTATAATTTAATAATTATAATGACTAAATAGTGCTTCCCCTTGAAAAATATTATATAAATTCTATGAAAAAGATTAAATATATGCTATAAGATTTTATGATTTTTTACTTTTTATCTTAAAAAAAACAAACTATATAAGAAATCTATTTTATGCTATAAGGGGTGACTTTATTTAGCTTAACTATATATTATTTTAAAGTAACGGAAGATTGCTAAGTCAATGCTAACAATTTGTATATTTGAACATATAAGACGTACTATTCATATTCAAATTTTGAAAATTTGAAAGATTTTACACATTGTAGTGAAAAATTCATACCGAAAACATTGAAAACTTTTAACAATATCCACACTTATTAATACGTACGTTTTTGGTTGGCCAAGGGTCTTAGGCATTATCCCATACCAACTCATGTATCATGCTACCTTTTGATAGCTCCAAGCCTCCAAAGTTTAATTTTCTTCGGTTTTTGCTGGGACTATACTTGGGTTTTTTTTTTTTTTAAGTTATATTAGTGAATATTTTGACGCCCATCTTGAGACTGAAGATTGCATTTTAATTTATTCCGCTTAAAGTGAGAACATGTAACTATATATTCCGCAAAATGTTATGTTAACTGTATTGAAGTAATTAACTACTCGAAAAATAAAGTCACCCCTCCTAGAAAGAATTACATTTTCGGCAACATGCAAACAAAATTATTAATTATTTTATTCAAAAACACTCACAAAATCAGTGAAAGTAATAAAAAGAAAAAAGAAAATAAATTACTTGTTACAAGTATAATGAGCCATATTCTTTATTATTAACCGTTAGTCAAATTTTTTGTGCAGCTAAACAGAGGCAATCATCATATATAACGATCGTCTATACGCCCCATAAAAAAATTTAAAACTAAAAATGTAAAGATCAACCAAAGGAACTGAAGATCTCGTAAGATCTGATCATAATAATAAATAAATAAAACTTCAAAAATTCATGTATGAAGCTAGAAAGGAAAGAAACTCGTCTAGGCAAATAGATCCATCTCCATCTGCCGAGAATCACAATGGTAGTTCTTGGGTTTTTGTGACCCGATCCGGCAATGAGCGGATCAGATGCAACATATGGATTGCTTTAAACTTTTCGAAAACATGGCCTTATGAACAGGAAATCACTACTAACAAACAAGGAAGCTATGAGATCGATGGTGATGATGTTCTTCACGTCTCATCATAGCTCGAGCAAAACCAAATACTAAGTTTTCATATATAACAATAAGGATAAGCCAAGCACACATGTGAACACGCAATTATGTGTGTGTGTGTGTGTGTGTGTATAGAGAGAGAGAGAGAGAGAGAGGAAGGTGTACTCAGAGGAGCTGCAGAACTCGTAGATCTTGCCGTGACTGGAGAAGATGATGAGAGCAACCTCGGCCTCGCAGAGAATGGAGAGCTCGTAGGCCTTCTTGAGCAGCCCATTTCTTCTCTTGGCAAATGTGACCTGCCTGTTTATTTTGTTCTCTATCCTCCGCAGCTCCACTCTCCCCCTTCCCATAATCACTTCCTCTCTTTTTAAATTTCTTCTTCTTTTTCCTTCCCCCTTCCTCGCTCTCTATTTATACCAAATTCTTTTTCTACCTCCTTTCTTCTCTTAGCTACTTGCGAATCCCCTTTCTCAAACCTGAACTAAGATGTAACCAAATATGTGAGAATATTAAAAATTTCAAACAGAGAGAGAGAGAGACTGAGAGAGAGAGAGAATGGAGATTGCGTTTTGTGGTCCTCTACCTGCTTATCTCTCATTTGAACCAGAGGAGAGACAGACTAGGGTTGGTGTTGTTGGATTGGATGATAAGTGTTTCCAACCCTCCACGCTTCTCTGAGGCTCGTGAAGCCACGCTCGAGAGTTGGGTCAGTTGGGTGCTGGAGCGTGGTGCGCACGCGAACGTCTCGTATTTGACTATTCCATCACACGTTAGTGACTGTTTATTGTTGTGTAACCTGGGCCGCAGCGTGTCGGGTCCGCCGTCATGGCTGCCATGACGCCGTCTAATACCTTAAAACGGAAGAACACGTGTCGGTGTACGATTGGATGTATATCTTTGTCCGGGTAAAATCCCATTCTTCATAGATGTATCCCCGGGATTGCAGCATCCACATAGCCCGTCAGGACGCATAGATTATTTTAATAATAATAAATAAATAAAAACATTATATTTTATTTTATGAAAAGTTAGTATTATTTTTAAAAATAAAAATTCTAATAAATTTAAAATTATTTATGAATGAATTTATCTTTGTTCATAATTTTTAAAAATAGTATGAGTGCACCATACAGAGTCAATATGTGCGCAATCGACTCATGGAATTATTGTAAAATCGTAGATGATGTGGTGAACTATAATTGGTTAATAAATTTATTTATTTTTTTCTATTAATTTGATATGTTGCCATCTCGTCCATTTACACAACCCTATATTAACACATAACATTACTATTTTATTTTGAATATTATTTTGGTCACTCTCATTGTCATATAATCTGTTATTATTAAATGTTCAGCCACATTCAATGCATATGCAAACAAATCTGCTTCATTATCATATTTTTGTGGAAGCTTAATTTCTCGCCTTGGTCTATTCATGGCAATAGAATATTGAGGAGCTGGAGGTGATGTAATAGATAAAGAAATAATCCACTCCTTAGTTATAGGACTAGAATGAGTTGGACTAGATAAAGATAATGGACTGTATTGAGAAGTTAACGAAGGATGTCCTAAATCAATATCAAACTTTACATATCTTGTAGTACTCTGGTGATATGTCTTAAAAGAATCATGAGAGGATAAATCATGCGTCATAACAATTTCATCAAAGATAACATTCTTGCTAATAGTGACCTTCTTGGGCTCTAGACACCATAATTTATATCCTTTAACACAATATTATATCCAAGATAAATACATTTAACAAATCTAGGCTCCAATTTACCATTATCAACATAAGCATATGTAAGACAACTAAATATTTTTAAATTTGAATAATCTATAGGAGTATCAGTCCATATCTCATATGGTGCCTTCTTCTCAATAGCAGTAGAAGGATACCGATTAATGAGAAAATATATTGTAGTAATTGCTTTATCCCAAAATGACTGTGGTAACTTTGCATGTGATAGCATGCATCGAACTCTTTCCATGATGGCTCTATTCATACACTCTGCAACTCCATTTCGCTACGGAGTATGAGGAACTATCAAGTGACGCACAATTCCTTCAAATTTGCAGAAGTTATTAAATTCATTGGAACAGAACTCTAAATCATTGTCTGTGCGAAACCTCTTCACTTGTTTCCATGTTTGTTTTTCAATCATAATCTTCTAGTCCTTGAAAGTAGAGAATGTATGACTCTTTTGCTTCAAGAAGAATGTCCAAAATATCCTAGAGAAAACATCAATAATAGTCAGTATATAAATGAAACCACCTTTAGAAGCCACTCTTGCTGGCCCCTCAGAATGAATATAATCCAAAATTCCTTTGGTTTTGTGAATGTCTTTAGTAAATTAGACTTTCTTTTGTTTACCATAAATATAATGCTCACAAAACTGAAGATTGCTGATACTTTGCCCTGTAATAAGTCCTCTTCTACTTAACTCTGCCATTCCATGCTCACTCATATTCCTTAGGCACATATGCCATAATTTAGAAATAAATCATTAAATTTGCATTAATTTTGGTTTATTGAATATTTTGTTAATTAATGTATTTTTTAATAGTTTCCATTTTAATTATTTGTTTAATCACTTTTATGATTTAATATTAATTTTGGTGTTATTCCATTTTAATATTTTTTTTGGGTTAATTGGAATTATACTAGGTGATATTTGTATTAATTTTATTAATTCTTTGTCTTAATTTGTTAGTATTAATTTTATTTTGATTTTGAATTTTGCAGTGATTAAATATAAATTAAGAATGGAGAAGAAATCGGTGGATCCGTGACACTTGTACATTTAAGTGTGGACTAATATTTAAAAGGAATAATTTGTGTGGTGAACTTTTACACGTGATGGAAGCTTTATTGAGGTGGGGCCCTCTTTTTGTATGGTTAGTGATGCATACGTACGTATATGGCTCTCTGATGAAAAGAAAAAGGAAACCGTGGCGTTAAGAGAGACCCATGACACCTCTCGAAGACCCAACATCACGTAACCCCATAACGCACCAAATCTCTAAGAGCCCCTGGCACCCGCCGCCTAGCCCACGTCAGCCTACCTCTTACTCCCGTGCCCCCCACAATCCATCTCCATCTTTGTACGCCGCGTGCCCTCCGCAAGATCTCCCCACTTCGCCCATCTTACCCTCCACGAGCATAGGCATTCCCGCAGCCTTCAGCAAATCGCCCTGTATTCCACACCTCGCTCCATCACGCCCCCTATGCACACGAGCCCCATTTTCCATCGTGAAGTTAATAAAGAAATTTAAGAAATTAGCGCGGCGAATATTGAAGATCAGATCAAGTTCAAGACCGAGTGTTTAATTGTTTGCCCTATTTATCTTAATTCTTCAATTGTTGTTCTAATTTTTTTCCAAACAGTTGTGATTTTTCAACCCATGGAGGGTAAGTATTTTGTAATCGTTTAGAGCATTTTGGATGCTTGTTTTGAATCCATGTTTTACATTTAATTTGGTATTTTATGTGCTATGATTTAATTCTCTATCTCTTTGATTTGTTGATTTAATATCTCTTGAGTGTTAATTTGCAATTCATTGTGTATTATTTATTTGAGTGGGAAGATTTGTTTTAGGAACGGCGCTTTTCAAATTAATTCATAATTATTCTGTTGGAATAAATTCATAATTTGATTGATTCATGGTGTCTTGATCATTTGAATTATGGGGCCATAATTTATCTAATTAATCTTTTGGTGTGATAGAGGGGGGGAGTTGTGTGTGAAGTTGTGTGTGAAGGGTTAAACCGGTACATCTTTTTAATTGTTTTCTGGATTACTTTTCTTAGTTAAAAAATCTTTGCTTATTAGTTTTCATTCAATCAAAAATCCCCATTTTCCATTTATTCTTTTTCATTAGTTTTTGTTTAACAAGAATTAAATAAGTTGAATTAATTTTATAAGCCTCCGTAGAGAACGATCTAGGTAGCCACTAGCTATCTTAGTTAAAATTTTTTTGAGGCGTGTGACAAACGCCCTTTTAATTGGCGGGTTGTCGGGGAGGGCATTAAATTTGATTCAATTTATATTCTGCTGTTTATTATTTGTTTTAATTTTTATTTATTTATTATTTTGTTCGACTTACCCTAGTTTCTTTTTTTGTTTTGGTCTTATTTTATTTTATTTACTTTATTTTATTAAAAAAATCAAAAAAAAAAAGTTTCCATTTTTCTAAAGTTTTCTTTTTCTTTTCTTTTTAACAAGTTTCGTTTTGTTTTTTTTTTGTTTTGTTTTTTTTTTCATAGTTTTTTTTTTGCAGTTTTTCTTTTCTTTTATTTTATTTTCTCTTCTCTTCCTCTTAATTTCTTTTTTTTAGCTTTTGACACGATCCACTTGGGGAACTACTGATTGGTCCGAGTGAGAATTGAGGACCGCTTGACACACTCAAGTAAAGGAAGAAAGCCCTCACCAACAAGGCAGGGCCAAACGGAGAAACAACCGCACCATCCGAGAGGGCAACACCAGACATCCATCAACCGACGTGATTCCTATCCCCTTGAGACCCTTTGAGTCGATCGGTCTTATACATCTTCTTCCCAAGTTCATGGGCTATCTTGAGAAGACCCACACAAGCATCTTAAGGAGCAAGGGTCTCTCAACCTGAAGCCCCGAGTCCCGAAGATCGATCAGTGAGAGCTTTTCCATTCTCCTGTGGAGAAGACCGTTGTTCTTGACTGAAGAGTCACAGCTGGAACAGCAAGAAAGTTCTTGAATCGTTCTTCCCGGATCAAGGACCACGAGATCCGAAGGAGACTCGCATCAAACAGGGACATGGAGACGATGTACAGATTGGGAGCGCTCAAGAAGTGGTTGCTAGTTGTCCAATCACCAATTCGACCACTCCTCTCCACTTCTACGAGGTCTTCTCTATGGAGAGGAGATAGGGAGTGAGGAGGAGCCCGTGAAAAACACCGGTGGATGCAAGAGCTCTCTGACAAGAGGACGATACGGATGGAAATCGAGCATGCAACAACGAGGAGTCCACCATGTGAGCCCTAGCCACTGCTTGGGCGCACAAGCTTGTGAGATCTCTCTTGATAAGGCGGAGGCCTTAGCCTTACCCCCTCACTGTCCCCGAGTTGTGGAATTTGCACCGCCCCCGTCACCCTCCGAGCTGTCCACAACTCCGAAACGAAGAGGCAATGGCATCTTTCCGGGTCGCCCTATGAGCAATGGTAGCGGCGGTCCCTCGGGAAATAGATCCATTCTCAGGCATATAATCCAGGGTGGAGAGATCATCCCACTTCGCTATGGGACAGGCAACCTCGAGAGCCCTATCCTCGAATTTTGTAAGAGGCCGAGGGGCCACATCAAAGGTCAACAAAAGCCTATCCTCAACAAAAGGCGAACTAGAAACTTTAATCTCCTTGACAGATTGTGCTCAACCACAAAAGAGTTAAGGAACTCAAGATGCAAAAAGTCGGATGGCCACCTCGTACATGAGATCACAATCTCGCGAACACACTCCCCTCTCGACTACTCCCATCCTAAGGGATGTCGTTCTATCACTTTGAGGAGGGCAAGCAAACTGAGATCCACGGGTTCCATCTACTCCACCGGTTGCACCCTGTTAAGGCCACCCCTACCTCAACCACTAAGAAACCAAAGATCAAGGAAAAAGAGTTGAAAAAGGAGAAAGGAGACCACCCTGACCTCTTCCATTCCCATTAAGTATTAAAAAAAGAAGATGAGGGGGGGGGGGCAGATGAGGCAGTTCGGGGGGGGGGGGGGGGGTATATGTTAAAAGGGTGGAGATCACATTCCACTCTTGAGGCACGCAAATCCTCGATTTGCTAAATTCTTGAAGGAACATGATCAACGAAGAAGAAGCCAAAGGGAGAAAGGGCCTTGGGAGATAGCTCGCTCACACCACCCTCCCTGCCTCCGGGTGAGACCCTGGCACCTCCTATCCATGTACCTTGGGACACTTCACTTTTGAGCTTTGTGACTTGGGCGCCTCTCAAGTCATGCCATATTCTTCTCCTCTCTTCCTTGGGGCTGCCAACACGGGTGGTACCTGGATGTCCACTTGGACCAATAGGTTTGAGGATGTTCTAGTGAGGAGAGATGCCATATTTCCCGCTGTTTCTATGTTCTCACTGGAGGAGGACTTGCGAACTCACAGCCCCTATCATTCTTAGCAGGCCATTCCTCAAACTCCAACCATCTTGTGTTTACCAAGGTACGCTTTCTATGGAGTTTGGTGATGAAATTATTAAATTTAATATTTTGACTCCATGAAGCATCCTTCGAGCATAGTGTCTTATTCCTCCACACAGAACCACCATTGAGATTGATAGACCTTGATTTCTGAGTGAATGATTTTGATGATGAGGGGATAAGTTAATGGATAATGCTTTGTTTTATGAGTGCACATGTTCCTCTATTTCTTCTGGCCAAATTCTCACCTAGAGCTTCCTTCCATACAACACCCCCTACTTGAGTAAACCTTTGCTATAATTTGAAATATGCATATTTGATGAATGGAGATAGAGCTTATCTGCTGAATCTCCTTTTGCACCAAGAGACCAAACTGCGGCTCTTGAGAAATTAAGGCAAAGGTTGGCTTGGTGTATTCTTAGCGCCTTACCACTTGCATGCTAGGATTTTCTTAGAGATGGTCTAAACCGTGAGGCAGCCCAAAGGAGGCTCACCCCACTTTTGAGTGTAAAGAAAGAGGTAGAAAAATATTTGCGTGGCATATTTATCCTATCCCGATTCTCAGTGTCCTGTCCAAGTGGACCCAAAAGACTGGGTTCCTGTGGTGGAAAATGAGAGGGAGGAATTGGTCCTATGCGAGTCAATAGGCAGAGCATTGATATAGGAGACTTAATGGTGTCACTGAAAGACCATTTCCCACTCCCTTCTACCAAAGTTGAGAGCGGGTAGACACTTATTGCTTCTTGGATGGTTTTTCGGCTATTTTCGTTCCCATTGCTCCGAGGACCAAAGAAGACTACATTCACTTGCCCATTTGGCTTTTGCCTATGAGGATGCCATTCGGTCTTTGAAGCTCCTGGTACCTTCCAAAGATCATATGAGTATATTTTCTGATTTTCTTGAGAATGCATGGAAGATTTATGGATGATTTTTCTTTATGGCTCCTCTTTATTAATGTCTCTCTAGCCTGGTAATGTTTTGCGTCGTTGCATTGATAAAAACCTTGTGCTTAATTTTGAAAATGTCATTTTATGGTTGAAAAAGACATAGTCTAGGACATGTAATTTCCAAGCATGGATGAGGTAGATAAACCAAAATGATCTTATACATCTTTACCTTATCCTCTTGTGTTCGAGATGTTGTTCTTTTCTAGACATGCGAGGTTTTTCTGGCGCTATGGACTTACAAGATCGCACCCCATGTCCATTGCGAAAGAGAAACTTTTTTTTTGATGACTCTTGTTAGCTTGAGACTTAAGAAGTGACCACCCCACCGATCATTCAACCACCAAAGTGGGACCTCCATTTGAGCTAGTGGATGCTCCATTTTTGTGGTAAAAAAGAGGGGGGGGAGTGGGTGATTTTGGAGTTCCACATGTCAGCCAGCCTCGAGGACCCTAGAGCGCTCTGCCACTACACCCTACGGAAAGAGTTCCTTGCTCTTTGCTTTAGACAAATTTCGTTCCTACTCTTAGGATCGAAAGTGTGTCTTTCGATCATGCGCCCTGAGGTACCTTCAAGAAGCCATGCAGCCACGACTTATTCGATGGATGTGCTTCTTCAAGAGTCGACTGAGATGAGACAAGAAGGGGGGGGTCTAAAAATAGTTGCCGATCACATGAGCCGACTTCCCCACTTTCGTAGGACATCACCTCCTTGGGGTTGAGAGACACCTTCCGGTGAGCACTTATATGCGCCTCTTTACCCTCCCATGGTATTTGTTGGAACTCTTGGTGGCTTAAATCCCGATCTTATAAGCACCAATAGAAGTTAGAGTGAAGTGAGGCACTATTTTTGGGACGTCCCCTTGGCGGTTGGCGGGTCATTTGCGGTGTCCCCGCCATGAGATCCCTCCTTTTGATTTCCCCTTGCTTGTGGAGGACACTTGGTTCACAGCGCACCTAGGAGAGGTATTGGACCCCGGTATGTATTGGCCCTTTGTTTCTGATGTTTGGTTTTGTAAAGATGTGATCATTGCCAACATACGGTAATATCTAGGAAGCATGAGATGCCTCAACATCTGATATTTTGTGACTTTTGTGTTTGGGGTATTGTTTCTGGGTCCTTTTCCTAGTTCCTTTGGTTTTTGGATATTTTGGTTCGTGGATTATGTGAGTAAGTGGGTGGAGGCGAAAGCCACGAGGACGGCGTTCAAAAGTTGTTGTGGATTTTGTGCTAACATCTTTTGTAGGTTTGGCATTCCTAAAGCTATCATTAGCGATCAAGGGACTCACTTTGCAAGGCACTTTGAGCACTACTGGGGTGGGGGGTGGGGGGTGACACATAAAACATCGACACCATACCATCCCCAAACCAAGGCCAAGCGAGGTGTCCATGGGAGTAAGCAAATCTTGGAGAAGGAGGGGGGGGGCTTTTTGCCCAATAGGAAGGATTGGAGCCGGCGCCTTGATGGCACTTTGGGCCTATCGAAAGTACAAGACTCCCATTGGCATGTCCCCATTTGTTGTTGGGAAGTCTTGTCATCTTCGTGGAGGTGGAGCATAGAGCATATTGGGCGGCAAAGCTTGATCTAGACCGTTTTTGGGCCGGGGAGCACGGAACTTCAACTTCGGAGTGAGGAGCTTGTTGATTCTTATGATAAGCAAGGCTCTACAAGGAAAAGTCCAAGGTGCCCATGACAAGATAATTCACAAGAGGGAGTTCGAAGAAGGCGGCGGTTCTTCTTTTTTGAGACGGCTTGCCCGGTGTTGGGACGGATGGTGGGCCCTTTGTTCGGTCTTTCCATAGTGTGGAGATCATTCGAAGAATCGGGACATACTTCACGGTCAACGGACATCGGCTCAAGCACTTTCTGGGGGTTATCCTTTGGGGGTTGGATTTACCCGGGGGGGGGGGGGGGGGGGAGGGGGAGGTGGCTTTTGGGTGAGCCCTCGTGGTTTCTTTCCTTCTTTTGTCATTGTTCATTTTTAGAATGCATTCCATGTCCATAGCTTTATTTTTGGATTCTTGAGGACAAGCAACATTTAAGGTGGGGAGGAGCACCTAGCTTAGTTAGTTAAACATTTTTAATTTTTTTTGGTTTTTCATTAGTTTATTTTTGCTTATTATTGTGTTTTTATTTAGTTTATTTGTTATTTATTTATTTAAAAAAAAACCAAAAAGATTTTCTTTTGTTTTTGTGGCTTTATTTATTTATTTATTTATTTTTATTTTTAGGCATGTTTTTAGCTTGAACTTGATTGACACTCGAATTTTTGGTACATCCTTGAGCAATAATGATTAGTCCTTTGAGTTTATTTGATTGGCAATATTTGAATAATGGCTCGAGAATCTTGAATAGTAGAGTAAGTGTCTAGATGGATATATTTTGCCCACGAAATTTTAATGCTTAATATTTGATTAATTCATCTTCTTTAGCCTTAATGGGAAGGCAAGCTGGAGAACTGATTTTAGCTATTTTGAGTTAGCTTGGACTTTAATTCAATGAGTTGGAAACGTTATATCATTACATTTTATCTGCCAATACTTGAGTTTTTCTGCATTTGGTATTATATGAGCTAAGCTTGTGAATATAAAGTGAGATATTTAAAAAAAGTGAATAATCCATCAAGGGAGAGCATAAAAGCACCTTGTAAGGTTATTAATTAAAAAAAGAGAATTGAAAAAGGTTAGCCACTTGCGGAGTACTATATTACTTGGACTTATCCGAAGGGCTTTTAAACCTGGTACCCTAAGATCCGCCTAATCTGGAGGGTGGTCGCATGGGTGGTATAGATGGTTATTGTTAAGTAAGTTTGGGCTATTTTTTTAAAAAAAGAAGAGGAAAAAAAAATTAAAAAAAGGATGGCAACCATGAATTCTTGTTTAGCTCTCAAATCTTCACCCACTTGTTTCACTCAAGTAGTGATGAAGATGACATGATATTTGGGTATGGAATAACTTTGGTTAATTTTTGGGTAGCTAATATTAGCCAACGATTGATAATGCATATTTGGGACTTGATTAAGTGCATGAAAAGAGATGAGTTGAAAGAATAAAGAAGTGATGAATTTTGAGCTCACACCCACGCTCTAGACTTGATTGTGATATTTAAGTTCTCTTGCATATTTGAATTTGCTGATTAGATGATCTTTATTTTGGTGCTTAGCTTATATTTGTTCGAGGACGACCAAAGTTCAAGATGGGAATTTGATAACGTATTTGTCATTAAATTGCTGATTTGTGGGCTTTAATTAATATTTTGTTAATTAATGTATTTTTATAATAGTTTTCTCCATTTTAATTATTTTGTTTTAATCACTTTTATAGATTTAATATTAATTTTGGTGGATTATTCCAATTTTAATATTATTTCTTTGGGCTTAATTGGTAATTATCTAGGGATATTGTATTAATTTTATTAATTCTTTGTCTTAATTTGCAATTGAGATATTAATTTTGATTTTGATTTTGATATTTGCATGTGATTAAATATAAATTGAAGAATGGAGAAGAAATCTGGAGTTGGATCGCGGGGGGTACTGGACACTTGTTGACATTTAAGTGGTGGACTAATATTTAAAAGGAATGAATTTTGATGTGGGGAACTTTTCACGCATGGAATTGGAGCTTTTTGAGGTGGGGCCGCTCTATGTGGCTTTAGGTGTGCTCGCGTATATGGTGCTCCTCTGCTGAAAAAAAAAAGGAAACCCGTGGTCGATTTAAGAGAGACCCATTGCGCCTCATCGAAGACCCAACATCACGCAGACCCCTATCGCACCAAATCTCTTCACGCTCGGGCCTCCTGCACCCGCGCCGCCAAGTCAGTCCGTGAAAGAGACCCGGCGCAGCCTCATCTTCACTCTCCCGCACGCGTAGCCCGCCCACCACCATCCGTCATCTCCATCTTTTCGCCGGCGCCCCGCTCCATCACGAAGATCTCCCCCTGTCCCATCTTCTAACCCTCCCGCACATAGTATTCCCGCGCAGCCTTCACGCAAATCGCCTGGGCTTTCCAAACGTCGGCGACACCACGTCTCCATCCGCCCCCTTCATGCACACGAGCCCGCATTTTCCTCGGCGTGCAGTTAATAAAAATTTAAGAAATTAGGCGGGAATATTGAAGATGTCGAGTCAAGACCGAGTGTTTTTGTTTGCGCCTATTTATCTTAATTGTCAACTGTCTAATTTTTCCAAACAGTGTGATTTCACCCTGGAGGGTAAGATTTTGTAACGGTTTAGGAGCTTTTGGATGCTTGTTTTGAATCCATGTTTTACATTAATTTGGTATTTTATGTGCTATGATTTAATTCTCATCTCTTTGATTTGTGATTTATATCTCGGTGAGTGTTAATTTAGCAATTCATTGTGCGTATTATTCTATTTGGTGGGAAGATTGTTTCGTAGGGAACGGGGCGGTCTTTCAATTAATTCATAATATTCGGGTTGGAATAAATCATAATTTGATTGTTCATGGGTCTTGATGCATTTGAATATGGGGCCATAATTATCAATTAATCTTTTGGGATAGTGATAACGCATTCAGGTGAAGTTAAACCGGTTACATCTTTAATAATTGATTTTCTCGTATTACTTTTCTTAGTTAAAAAAATCTTGCTTTAATTAGTTTTCATTCAATCAAAAATCCCCCAATTTTCCATTTATTCTTTTTCATTAGTTTTTGTTTAACAAGTAATTAAATAAGTTGAATTGAATTTTATAAGTCCTCCGGTAGAAAAACGAACGATCTAGGTTAGCCCTAGCTATACTTAGTTAAAATTTTATTTGGAGTGCGTGTGCGACAAACGCCCTTTTCGTAAATATCATAATTAGACATGGAAGAAGATGTTGCAATAGCAGCAACTCTTGAAACTGTAGAACCCTGCAAAACATATAACTGCCTAACTCTCTTATAACTTTTCATCAGCACAAGAGAACCCTTGCTTATCTTGATCACTCCACCTTCACCGGTGAACTTGTACCCTTTAAAATCAAGAGTATTCAATGAAATCAGATTTATCTTTAATTCTGGAATATGTCTCATATCTCCAAGTGTTCTGACCACACCATCATGCATTTTGATTCTGACTGTACCAATTCCAATAACTTTGTAAGAAGCATTGTTCCCCATAATAACAGTACCTGAGGACACAGTTTCATATGTTGAAAACCAATCCCGATTGGGACACATATGAAATGTGCAACCAGAATCTAGATCTAGTCCTCATGTGCATTGTGATCAAAATTGGAAACCACAAGGATCTCTCCATCACTATAAGTCTCCATCACATCAGCCTCATCAGATTTCTTTAATTGTTTTTTAGCTCTTTTATTATTTTGCAACTTGTAACACTCAAAAAGAATATAACCTCTTTTCTTGCAATACCTGCAAAATTTATTATCTCTATTTGGATATGTCAATCTTCTTTTTATATTACCACCAAAATTAGGATTACATTCTCGTAACCTACCACAAACAATGAAACCTTCCACCTGTGACTCAGAGCTAGAACCACCAATAATCTGCTTCATCTTCTCATGCGAAAATAAAGCCTCAAAAACCCCATCAATAGTGAGTGTGTCATGACTATATAGAATAATATCTCTAAAAGTTGAATATGAAGACAACAATGAACATAACAATATTAACGTCAAATCCTCTTCATTGTATTTAACTTCCATTGATTCTACATCAGAAATAATTTCTTTAAATACGACTAAATGATCTTCAAGAGATGTATCTTCTATTAAACGATGAGAATATAATCATTGCTTCAGGCACAACTTACTAGTTAAGCTCTTCGTCATACAAAGCTACTCTAACTTCAACCATAGGGTTGTAGCAGTTTTCTCACGTAACATATCCTATAAAATCTGATTAGATAAATGTAGATGTATTTGGGATAGAGCCTTACGATCCTTGCGTTGTTTCTCTTCGATCGACCATGAAGAAGGCATCTTTTCAAACCCTAAAAGCACATTATTAAGATCCATTTACGCAAAAACAGCATGCATCTTAACCTGCTATGGAGAAAACCTAGTGTTGCAATCCAACAGTGGAATATCATACTTCATTATTGCCATTATAAAGAAATCCAAGAACAAAAAACCAGAAAATCAAGAACCCTAGAGCGATGAATATAGAAAACCGAAAAACCCTAGAGCTCTGATGCCAATTTATTATAAATCAGACAAAAGATAATAACAAAATCAAGTAGAAACAGATTTCAAAGAGAAATCAAAACAATGAAATAATATCAAGATTTATGTGGAAAACCCAAGACGGGAAAAACCACGGACAGAGAGAGAAGAAATTTCACTATTTTGTAGGAGTACAACGGATGGTTATGCGGCTTATAGCTCTTTTAACCCTAAAGACAGCCTTGGGGCCCTTTAAATAGGATATTACAAATAGTTTCCAAATACCTCTTTTACCCCATTAAATAATACATAAAAAAAATAAATATAAAAAAACAAAAATAAAAGAATTTAGGTCATAAATTACACATGTGAGAAGGGCAATTGCCCGTAGCATGCACATGATGTAGTGCCACAAGCATGTTTGTTTTTGTTTGGACCGTTGGGGAAGAAAGTGCATAAGATGATTAATGTGCCCATAGCTTGGACCGTCAGGTAAGAAAAAGATTGCGTGGGAGGAGAGAGAGATAAGAGTTGACTGTGATTTTTTGTTCTTGTTTTATTTATTTTTGTTTTTGTTTTTGATTATTTTTATATTATCATTATTATTCCAATCAAATGATAGAAAGATAGAAAAGATTTAACTAGGCAAGAGCATCACGTAGCTTTAGTTAAATTTTAAGCTAACACCATTAGCTATTTATTATCTTATTTTATTCTTTTCAATTAATCTTTCAAAAAGCTAGCACCATACGAGCAACCAATTTGTTCTCTTTCCTTCCTTACATTTATAATCCTCTTTCCTTCCTCCTTTGGAGGCGACGTGAAAGGGTGCGGTAGGCTTGGATGACGCTGCGCGACTAAGGGAAGAGGCATTGCACAATGGGGTGTGACGGGTTTTGATGGCGTTGCGCGATGGGGGGACATATGGTAGGCTTGGATAGCAATGAGCTTGGTTGAACGATGATGTGCTTGGCATGGAGGCAGAGGGTATTTTAGGTCGTGGAAGAGTTGGGGAGGTGAATGATGATGTGTCCTTTTAGTTAAAAGCTAAAATTTTAGGTAGATTTACCTGAAATTATAGTTGAAGCTATATTTAGCTAATACTATAGCTAACTTGTTTGAGTGATTTATTATCTAAATATTGTTTTAGTCAAACACACAGTTAAGCTACTGAAAATGCTCTAACTAGGTTAAATAATTAGGGTTTTGAGTTATTTTAACAGATTTTTTGGTTTTGGATTTAGTAAATCGGCTTGAAAATAAACATATTTTGTGTTGAGCCATTACTGAGCTATCCTAAGCTACATTAACCGTAAGAAAACTTTTTTTCTTCAAAAATAAGTGCCGAAAGCAAACATAAGTAATATATATTAAAAATCCCATAATGAAGAGTATAGTAAGAAAATGATGACCTTGACTTGATCTAGAGTGTCGCTTTAAGAGCTGACCATTAGTTGACCTTTTATTGGTGATTTTAACGCATTTTTAGTCATAACCTCTTTGTTTGACTTTAGAATTGAGTGCAGTAGGAGGCGCTAGTCTTCAAATTTATTTTTTACGGCTTAGAATTGACTCTAACATTTTTAAGGCTTTTTGGAAAAGTTATCAAAATTGCACACTTCTCAGATTGCTAGTTGTGATTTTTTATTGAGCTATAAAATTATGCAACAAATAGGGATCGATAACGCGAACAAAGTCAAAATTGATATCATTTGTCCAATCATGACAAAATGAGATCCAACAACCCTGTTTATTTAACCCCAAATCATAATTTTCTTTTAACTCTATAAAATATGTCTTTGTACACTTTAGGTTTAGGAAATATAAGAAAACGTATTAAAATATCTCATAATCACAGTTACTAGTTTATGAGCATCATGAGATTTTATCCTTTCTCATGTGTAATCATACTCCTAAATCCAAACTCTAGAACCCTCAACCTCCATTTTCATTACTTTTACGTTTGTTCAGTTACACTTATCATATGATTTATGACAACTTCAAGGTTTTTTGGGATCTATATAAAGAGTTAAATCTTAAATACTTAGGGGGATATCGGTGATTCATTTTCCTTCTTTTATTGTTATTATTATTATTATTATTATTATTATTATTATTATTATTATTATTTATTAATTATCCTTTTTTGTATTCATTATATATATATATATATATATATATATATATATATATCGTTCAACTATCCCATGTATTTTAAATTACCAAAAAAATATTTATATACTGCCCATCCAAGTTTCACCTTTTAGGAATAGTTCATGAAAGATTAAAGTTGCCTATTTGTGTTATAAGTCCCCAAAATATCTCACTTAAATTGAATGCTTCTCGCTTGAGTTTATGGTAAAGAGGGTTAGAGGCTTTATTAGCTCAAGTGATAGTAAGAACAATTTGATTAGTTATTAAGATAAAGATATAAAAATAGAAAATAGATAATGACCACATGCATTATATATATGCCATCCATCCACACTACCATATTAACATAACAAAAAACTTTAATTTGTTTTTTCTTTTATACTAATGTTACCTCGAGCTTTGTTTTTTATTTTTCACAGCATGATATGGCATTTTTAAATCATTATAAGGCATCAAAATTTAAGACTTTAAAAAGGGAAACTTCCACTCAACTTTTGAGCTTCACAAAAGATAGGAAAAATAGTAAAGAGTTTTCCCATGTTGCAAAACTCATTTTTAAAAATGAGGAGATACTTCACACAATAAAGAAGCATTGGCTAATCATATTCATATGGACATCCATTTCAAGCACAAAGAAGAGTTAGAGACTATTTGAAAAAAAAATCGATACCCAGACGGACTACAATAAATATGGAGACTTGTAACATTACATACAAGTAATTAACCAACAAATAGTTATTAATCCAAGTTACAATCCACTTCTGGGATCCCATGTGCTGGTGTTTCATCTTCAACGAAATAGAATTTACCCTTACCTTGGATTAGTACAAGAGAATTTTGAGGAAGCTTATAGAGGATCTGACACAAGTATTTTGATTTAGTCCTTAAAAAACATGTAGACAATCTTTAGAAGTGCAGGCTAAAGATTTTGTATCTAGTACTATCCAATAAGTAAGAAAGAAGTCATCTCATAAGACTATTAAGAGGCAAATTCATGAAGGAGTTGAGTATTTGCTCACTTTAGCAATTTATGATCCTCCATGCACTAATGAGTTATATAGATGGTGATGTCATCTAGTTAGTGGTGTACCTATAGAAATAGCTGGCATAGTCACGCTATTTTGGATAATACTATCTAATCCTTGCTTTATATTTGATTCAAAACTTAAAAGGTGAAATCAACTCAAGGGATGTTAATTGCTCTTATATGCGTGTCTAAAAAGTTACTTCTATTACATTGTTATGCAATTTAAAGAGATCTACTCTTGGCTGCGATGAATGGTTCATTATTGCTAGCGGTGGGAACTATTTAGTTTGAAGTTTCTATTTCAAAGGTAAGAAAGTAAAAACTACTTCAAACTATCAAGTATATAAGGCCATGCTCGGTACCTATATTTTTTTTGTTTTCAAAATTTGGTAATTTTTAAATTTTGTATTCAAATGCTGTTTTCAGTTGTTTCCAACACATAATTTTTGTTTGGTCATTATTTTCAGCCTAATTTTTTTTACTCCCTCCCAACACCGAGCATCCTCCGACAACCCAAAGACCCACAACCAGCAGTCCACACTCCACAATGGCATACCACTGCCATTACATCATCAACCCCAAGCTCAAGTTGGTCTAGTGTCCATCTCGATCGCCACCAAACGTGCCTCTCTCTATGCTCCAGTTGCCCCTCTTGGCATCCCAAAAATTATCCCACGATGGCAGCCCGTATCCTCACAAGAGCTGCTGCACTTTTCCCTTTTCACACTCTAGTGAGACCACTACCTCCAGAACTCCTCCATCACTTACATACCATCAGCGCCACACCAAACCAACCCACCACATTCATCTCACTCGTTGGGTTTGGGCTATATTTAACAAAAATCAATATTGCGTGTTTGGAGGAAAAATTAAGAGCGAGACAGAGACCCATCCGTGCACAAACTGAAAAAAATGGGCTAAAAAAATCAAACACACCCATCCACACAACTATATATGAGGACGCGAGGAAGAAGAAGAAGAAGAAAACATCGTTGTGATAGAGGAAGATGGAGGAAGACGAATCTGGAAATCGTTTCTTAAGGACGTGAGAGAGAGGAAGATGAACATGGAAAACAAAAATCAAAGTCAAAAATCAAGACAAATCTGGGCGGAGGAAGGCGAATCTAGGTGTGAAGATTAAGCAAATTTTGGAGAGCCTAAAAATAAATGTCAATGTCTATTTTGAATACAGCTTGAAAACATCAAAATCGTGTTTTCGAAATTGTATTTTCAGGTATCGTTTAAACAGTAAAGTCATTTAAATATAGAAATCAAAAACATCAACCAAACAATAAAAATTAACTTTGAGCCTACCATATTTTGTATTTAAAAACAAAAAAACACTTTTGAATTTTAAGACCTATGATGTGAAAGGAGATTGTTGTTTGCAATTGCCTCAACTATAGTCACTTTTGGTGAGAAGGGCCGCAAGTCACTTCTATAATTGGATTAGTATTTATGGCATGTCGTTATCCATATTGGTGTTGGCACTCCAACCAAGTTTAGTTTCAAAGCTAATGTTACAAAATTTATTTTCGCGCCAACAACAATTTTCACATCATAGGCCAAGCCTGAGCTGCTGCTTTTTCAAGACCAAACAAAAGCCCAACTTGCCACAAAACAAAACCATCAGCCCACAGACAAACCCCTTGGTGCGGCTTTCTGGTAGGCGCAAACCCGAATTTTGGATTCCATAATTCGTGTGCCCGAAACATTGCCCACCAATCGTCCAAAGTTTCTTCGACCAAATGGGCACCATACACTTCACTAAACAAGCCACCATCAGTTGTATGCATCTTGGCTATGGGCTTTGGGTCACAACAAATTATTACAACTGGCTCAGCATCTTTCACTACTTTTTCAAAAGCCACAGCAACAAGAAAGAGTTGCGGTGCAACTCTACCTACCAACATGCATGGGCATTTATACACATTTACGCTTTGGAATTTTTCAAAGGAAAAGTAAAAAATGTACTCACTAAGCACCCATTGATTTGTTTTTAGAAAAACAAATCAACGGCGCACACCCGTGAATGTATATAGGAAAGCCAGTTTAGAAATGCCAAATAAGGAGGGGAAAAAAAAAGCATTCCCTCCGCTCAAAGAAAGACGCCTGCCTCATGAACATTGCTTTTCTAGAAGATGATAATCAGGCCGCATAAGAATTAATAAACATATAGAATGATGGCAAATCTTCCTCTGGTAATTATCAAATTTATGGAGATACCACCCATGTGTTCCCCTGCAAGTTCCAGATTTGCAAGCTGCCAACCACAGCATAAAAGCTTAAGTTTTTTCCAAGCACCCATCAGGAACAATTTGAAGAAACCTTCAGCATTTTTAGAATACCGTGGATGATGAAATTACCACGAATACAAAGTGTAACCAGATTGTAATGTGGGTGCCTCCACTAGCAATCACGATACCAGCATATATAACCTTCAATATCAGCAAGAAAGCCATGTCCACGTTTATGCTAGCATATGCATAGAGGATGAGGGAAGCAATTAAGACTACGAGTTAAAAAGCCCGCATAAGCAAATCCAAATTTTAGTGTATATATATATATATATATATATATATATATATATATTATAGCAATTAATTCTTATAGTCATCAATTATAATATTGGGTTACCTGAAACACGTGTGTCCGCTCATTTCGTTGAGGTAGCTTAATATAGCAATTTTTATTCCAAAATCAATTAGTAGTGAGTAATATTACTGTAAAATCTTATAAATTAATTATAAGGTTTGATAACTTTTAATGTGTGATTATACACTTGAAAAGATAGTGAAAAAAATATTGTATTCGCTAAGAAAAATAGCTCCGGGAGCCCAAAAAATTGTTTAAATTACCCCTCCATGTTTACATGAGAGAAGGAGAGAGAAACTTTCTCCACACATTCCAAAATTAATTGTTCTCATTTCTCTTATTCTAAACCGTAAAGGCCTTTGATAATTAAATTAATTATGAAAAAAAGAAAAGACTACATCAATATTTGCACGTCTAGCCCAACCCTTGCCCAGACATGTCACTTGCGAGAGCTTCTTGAAATACATAAAAGGATGGCATGATAGTAGCGCCGATGAATACAATCTTTTGCCTCCATTCAAGCGCCACGAGAGGATTCAGATGTCCCCCCGGCCCCAATCAAATTCAGTTCTTCCGGTCCCCTTCACAACGAACTAAGCCCCACTTCATTAATTTGCTAAAAAATTTAAAATGTCTGAAAGGGACAGAGGGATAGCTGCATAGAAACTAATTTTAACGAGATTGAAAGTTCAACAAGTTCTATTTTTGGACACACATGTACTGCACGTTCAAATAATTATAATCACTACAGAAATATGGCTATTGAATAAGCTAAGCAAAAAGGAAAAAAAAAAAAAACTAAACCCTCGAGGCCTGTTATTCTCCCTCTGTAAATATCATGTAAAACCTCCTAAAAATGAGTATGCTTTTTTTTTTTTTTATCAAAAGTGTAGCAAAAGAAAATTAACTTTAAGCTAAAGCAACGCAGGAGGGAGGAAGCCTACAATAAGTATCGATCGCATCAATAATTATATTTTATATATTGGAGGGTCAAGGCATAAGATACAAAAGCTCACAGCTCACTCTTCTAACAATAAAACTTTCTAGTATGGATGAATAATAGTAATGATAATAAAACTGCAATAAAATTTACTCAGTATGATATCCCAACATGTGCATAGCAGCGGATGGGCTGTAGTTGAATACGAACATGGTCCTCATCAAGTCGTCTGATCAGTACTTGAACTTCTATTAAAAAGAAACACCGCACTACTTTTTGCATGGGCTTAAAGAGGACAAAACAATGGAAGGAGGACATGTACGTGTGAATCCTCCCTCAACCAATTCATTGATACGTAATCATTGAATAATCTATCGCAAGAAGCACATAATGTTATCCACACCACAGCCACGAAATGGAATTGAACAAGGAAGTTTTCGCCAAAACATGAAATTGAACTCAAAGCACATTATGTTCTAATTCGGGAAAGTTTATATATGACTTATTTAGTCTAGGCTCATCCGACAAAGGCAGTTCGAGTTTGATGCTATGAATCCAAAAAAGAGAAGATGAATCCTAAAAAGTGATTCTGAAAACAAGAAACCCAATCCGAAAAACTCTATATGACAAGCAATACATACTTCAATTGAAAAACGTTATATGACAAGCAAAACTATATTCGATCAAACAACTCCCTCCGATAAGCATATCTGATGCCTATATCAGATCCGATCAACCCAACTTGATCAGAAATGCTTCAGTTCCTCGAGTTATTTTAATTTGAAATTACAACACACTCCTTCAAATTATAATATCTTCATATTAAGTAAATCATGCTGATGAAATATGGGTGGAGTACAAATACTTAAACAGCAGCCTGAATTTACGTACCTAACAAGCAAACAAACTATATTTTAAAGTAACAAATAATGATGACGATCATCACCAGCTTTCACATGAGCTCGTTGCTAACTTAATTTTTGGGACTTGGCAAAATTGTACGGTTACTAATCATTGTACAACGGTTCACAATAAAAAGCATACATGATGAAAACAAAATTAAAACAACCAATCGTGATTGACCACCTAAGGTTTACGGTTCAAAAAAAAGTTTGAGAGTCAATTAGGATAGGAAATGGGGAAGTACTAAAAAAATTGATACCAAGACTTAGTCTATATGAATTTTACCTGTTTTATGTTTTTTTTAAGAATACATTTTATTTTATTTTTAAAAATATGGGATCAAAGTTCACCGGAGCAAAGATTTTTTGTGTTTTTTTTAGAAACAAGAAAAGGTATAAACACATTAGAATATAAGTGAAAATAAATCAAAAGGGAGAAAATATTACCACATTTGATTTTGGTCCGATCAGCTAAAGTATAAGCATCAGTTTCAATGTCGCGGCCACCCAGTCTTTTTACCACTCGAGATCTTTGGTTTTTTTATTTAGAGAAAAATAAGATATGAGAAAGATTTTTAAATACAAGGGGATGAAAGATATCATAACCACAAATTTAAATAAAAGAAGTTGAAGGAACCCCAATGAATAGGAGCTCGTTGATGGCATGCTCTTCTTTATGATGATCTCTATATATATTATTGTGTATTATTCTCTCAAATCTCAAAAAGGGGCTCTTTCCAATGATATATAACCTTCAGAATCATGGCATTTACTTGTAAAATTATTGCTGGTGAATTGCGGTGTACGTAAAATAACAATATAAACTTATAAAGTTTGTAATTGTTTAAGTTCGTGATTGTTTAAATTTAAAAGTATTTTGTCATATTTTATTTTAAAACTCTTTTTTAAATAAAACTTTTTATCTCTTTAATTTATTTTTTCCAAAACTTTATATTCACAAACTTAAAAAACTTAAAAACTCAAAAAACCAAATAAAAACAGGAAATTTTAAAACTCTCTAAACTAAAAATAAAAAACTTTTTAAAAAAACTGAAAAGCTTAAAAACCCAAATAAAAACATTTTAAAAACTCAAAACTCTAAAAAAAAATCAAATAATTTTTTTTCAAAAAACTTTAAAACTTTAACCTTTGAAAAACCTAACAATCAAAAAAACAATAAAACAATAAAAAAAACTTCAAATTAAAAAATTATAGTTTTTTTCTTTTTAAATATGTCCAAATAAATGTGGGTTGAATAATCAATAGTTTATAGTTATTTGGGCCTAAATACAATAAAATCCAACGAGTGTTTGCTGGGAAATAAAATGTAGGATTAAACCCATAATTCAAAACCTAAAACCTCATGTCAAATTATCAAGAATCTAAATAAAAGAAGGCGTACCTGATTCAACCATGATCGTGGATGATCTAGTTCCTGTGATTAATCTTCCAAGCCTTCACGTACTAGCAAGATCTTTGAGGCTATCAATCCAGAAGAACCAGCTCTCTTTTACGTTTCTGTCGATGGGATGCAGAATGTGATGCAGTACGTGAAACTTGGGGACCCGACCACAATATAAATAAAAGTTAATTTTAATTAACTTTTATTATTATTTCTAATTAGACCCATCAACTAATAGAAATAACAAAATGGTCTCTGCATATTAGTACCTATATTTTTATTAGATGCATTTAAGTTCAATAAACCTTAAACCTTATCAATTCACTTTTAATTGAACTTATTAAAAAAATATGATAGCCCTGCTATCAATGTACAATAATACACATGTAGCCCATATAATTGTTAAAATCCAACAATCTCCCACTTGGGCAATATGTGTCACCTTATACTTGTACATTAATATAACTTTATGAGTACTCCTGAAAAGTTGCTATCATAACCTTATGCATCTCGAAACAATCCGGTCCATCAATTATAATAACATAAGGATCAAAGTAGCCTTCGCTACAGTTAACATAGCTAAACCAATCAATGGTCACATATATTAATATAATTGAATGACATGAATCCAATATGGATGTGCAGCATGGAAATTACATGCAAAATGAACAAACCATGTAATTCCAACTGGTCCTACCTTATACCTTAGTGAGATCATTTAAGAGAGTTCAAAACAGCATATACTGAAAACTTTATTGCTGAAATAACCAAAACACCAAAAAATTACAACACATGTGTTTTACAATCAAATAGCACAATTGTACAAACTCTCACTAAAACTATATATCCTGAAGAGATATAACACCCATACGAGCAGTGTGCTCAATAAACAATTTGGGTGGTAATCTTTTAGTTAGCGGATCCGCAATCATAAGGTTTGTACCAATGTGCTCTATAGATATCTGTTTGTTTTGAACTCTTTCTTTTACAATCAATAACTTGATGTCAATATGCCTTGACTTCATCGAGCTCCTGTTGTTATTGGAATAGAGGACTACTAACTTATTGTCACAAAATAACCTGAGTGGCCTTTCTATGTCATCCACAATATGTAGCCCTGTGACAAAGTTCTTCAATCATATTCCCAAATTAGATGCCTCATAGTATGATATAAACTCCGCTGTCATGGTGGAAGAAGCTATGAGTGATTGCTTGACACTCTTCCAAGATACTGCCCCACCAGCAAGCAAAAAAATACAGCCTAATGTAGATTTCCTACTATCTTGGCATCCAACAAAATCAGAATCAGAATAACCGATGATCTCCAACTGATCTGATTTCCTGTATGTGAGCATGTAATCCTTTGTTCTCTGTAAATAGCGAAAAACACGTTTGGCTGCTTTCCAGTGATCCAATCCTAGATTACTCAAATATCTCCCTAATATCCCAACAATGTACGCAATATCTGGACGCGTACAAACCTGTGCATACATTAGACTCCCTATTGCTGACGCATAAGGAATCTTCTGCATCTCTTTAGTCTCAAAGTTATTTTTGGGACATTAACTTAAAGTGAACTTATCTCCCTTAGATACAGGAGTATCACCTGGTTTACAATCATGTATGCCAAATCTTTTAATTAAGTACCTTTTCAATATAACCCTTTTGTGATAATCCAAGAATACCCCGAGAGCGATCTCAATGTATTTGGATTCCTAATACAAAAGAGATATTACCTAGATCTTTCATCTCGAAATTCTGTGTTAGAAATTTCTTGGTTTCATGCAATATACTGATATCATTACTGGCTAATAATATGTCATCGACATATAAAAACCAGGAAATATGCTTGCTCCCACTGAACTTATGATATATACAATCATCCATCAAGTTCATCTCAAAACCAAAAGAGATGACAACTTGATGGAACTTGTGATACCATTGACGAGACGCCTGCTTGAGCCCATAGATAGATTTCTTTAATTTGCAAACCACTTGCTTTGGGTCTCTTGACACAAAGGTTTCTGGTTGCACCATATATATTGTTTCTTCAATGTCGCCATTTAGAAACGCAGTCTTTACATCCATCTGATGTAACTCAAGATCAAAATATGCCACTAATGCCATTATAGTTCTGAAAGAGTCTTTCGAAGAAACCGGAGAGAAAGTCTCTTTATAATCAATGCCTTCCTTCTGTGTGAAGCCCTTAGCAACAAGACGCACCTTATATCTTTCTATATTGCCTTTTGAATCCTTCTTGGTTTTAAATATCCATTTACAACCAATAGGTTTCAATCCTTTAGGCAAAGGAGTAAGATCACATACGTCATTGTCCTTCATAGATTTAATCTCTTCACACATAGCATCAATCTACCGTTGTGAGTTTGAACTTTCCATAGCTTGACGGACAGTGATAGGATCATCTTCCACCAAGCCTATGCCATCTTCATGTTCCTGGAGAAAAACAATATAATCATCTGAAATTGCACTTCTCCTTTCTCTAGTGGATCTCCTTAATGGCATTGGTTCTAGAGGTTATAGAGTTTGTTCTTCTGGAACAACTGTTTGATTAGGAGATATAATGACATTGTCTAAGTTCGGAGTTACTTCTTGAACAATGTCAGGTATAAGAATCTGATTCTGATCATTGCCAATAGCAATTGGAGGAAAATCTATGCCTTCTTCATCAAAGACAAAGTCCTTTACTCTTTCTCCCCCCGCAAACTCGACATCCTCAAAGAACCTGGCATTCCCAGTCTTAAAAATAGCCTTAGTAGAGGGATCATAAAACTTATAACCCCTGGACCTTTCAGAGTAGCCAACAAAGTAACAACTTACAATTCTTGAGTCCGGTTTCTTTCCATTGGGCCTATAGGGCCTTGCCTCAGCTGGACATCCCCAAATGTGAAAATGCTTTAAACTAGGCTTCTTGCCCGTCCAAAGCTCATATGGAGTCTTTACAGCAGCTTTTGTTGGAACTCTATTGAGTATATACGCAGCGGTCTTTAATGCTTCTCCCCAAAGAGATTCTAGCAAAGTAGAATGACTAATCATACTCCTTACCATATCCTTAAGTGTCCTGTTTCGTCTTTCAGCAACTCCATTTATGCTTGGAGATCCAGGCATAGTATACTGAGGGACGATACCACATTCCTCTAGGAATTTAGCAAATGGTCCTGAACGTTGTTCACCTGAACCATCACATCTGCCATAATATTCGCCACCACGATCAGATCTGATGCTTTTAATTCTTTTGCTAAGTTGATTTTCAACTTTCGCCTTAAAATGTTTGAACATGTCCAGTGGCTGAGACTTTTCATGGATGAGATATAGGTAGCCATACCGAGAAAAGTCGTCTATAAACGTTATAAAATACAGTTGACCATTCTAAGAAGCTGTAGGAAATGCCCCACAAATATCTATATGTATAAGTTCCAAGACATTTTAAGACCTGTTCGCACTAAATCTCCTTATACTTGTCTATTTTCCCTTGATGCAATTAATACACATCAAAATCAGAAAAATCAAGGGGATCGAGAACCGCTTCTGACACAAGCCTCTCAATTCTCTTTCTAGAGATATGACCCAATTTCTTATGCCATAAGGAAGCAGAGTTCTTGCCGGTTAATTTACGCTTTACACCTCGAGTACTAACATGCAAGGATTCACCAAATGAGGTAAGTGAGTCAAGCATATATAGATTATTTGAACCTGATAGAAAACCGGTACCAACTGTTTTTGAATCAAAAAGAAGGCTGAACTTTCCATTTTCAAAAGAACAGGAATAACCAAATTTGTCCAGAACAGAAATGGAAATTAAATTCCTGTCTAAAAGACGGAACGACAAAAGCTTCTTTCAAATCCAAATAAGAACCAGTCTTTAGCAACAATCTAAATGTCCCAATTGCCTCAACTGCAACTGACTTGCCATCCCCAACGTAGATGTATTTCTCACTATCACTTGGTTTTCGAAAGCTCAGGCAACCCTCCATAGACACACTGATGTTAGTGGTTGCCCCAGAATCAATCCACCACGTGTGTCCAGGTACAGAAGTCAAATTAACCTCAGAACAAACATAATTAAGAACATCCTCTTGCCATGTTTTGAAGTTCATGCCATTCAACATGGGAATAGAATTAACACTAGCGGAGACATTCGCAACAGAAGAGACAACTGATTCAGAGAACAAAACATGCTCACATAAGTCCTTAATCCAAATTCTTTACTAATACATTCAAATAATAGTAGAACCCCATCTCAAGATACCAGGATACTCCATTAATATTTCATCTTTGGATAAATTATTAACTTATAATTGGTATCTTGATATAGTAATTAAATACTGATAATAAACAACATATCAAATAATAAATCTTCCTTTGGGCCGATTAATTATTAATATGTAAACCAAATAATTATCATGCATTTATTACCATAGGTATGAATGTAATCATATTAGGCATAAGTCTTCCTTTGGGCCGACCAATACCCATATAATTACATTCACACAATAACCTTTTATATTTTAAAATTAATTAACTTTCCACAAGAGAGGCCACTTTGGTGACATGTTGCAAAAATTAAGTTATCTTAAAATATATATCCTAAACATACCAATATTTGAATTTACAATTATTTGCATAATAAACCAATATTAAATACCATTTTGGCCTTAAAAAAAGTGCTTTTACCCTTTTGCATGCTTATAATAGATAATATACATATTATCTCTTTTCTCAATTTTAAATAATTTAATTTTATTAAATTAAATTTTAGATAATATATGTATAGTACAATATGCTGCAACTTCAAGTACCAAAAATAATTTTGGACAAACCCATATTTAATATACCAAATCCGAATAACACTAATTTGCCAAGCAGATTTTAAACTAATTCAGCCAAAAATATATGAAATTAATAAAATTAAAACCTCATTAGTATTCCACAGAAATTTCACATATCCAACCATCAAATCAAAACTTAATCCATTTGAAATCCAGCATGTGTTTGATTTCAATTAATTGATATAAAATCCAGATTAATCCATATCAATAAAATGGGTATACTAAAATTTCTTTATTCTTGAACTAAGAAATATATTTAAATGACCATCATATACATGATTTTATATTTGATTATAAAATAAAACCCACTATAACCCATCTCAGTTCAAAAATTTGATGAATTGTCGGAGACACATATGATAGCAAAATCGACAAATAACATTTGTGCCCAGCATATATATATAATATACGTACTGAAGGTCTTTATATTAAGTTGTAGGTATTGTTGTTAATACAATGAAGCAAACAAATTGATAAAGAACCAGCAATATATTCGTACTCACATATTGGGTCATCAATCCCAAAAATAAAATAAGAATTGCAGATTGAATACATATACAAAAAAACTGATTCAGCGTGAATAATATAATTGATAATTGGTACATATGCTCTATGACTGAAAGTCGGGTATCAAATCAAACCACAACTAATCGGAACCACAAAAATAAAAACCAACTTTTCTGTATCAATAATCATCAAATTCAAGCATTATATTACCGAAGAAAAAAATTGCATATACTGCCGGATCTTGAAGAGTCAGTCGGGGATATACTGCCAATTGATATACTAATTCGAAAATACACACTGAATTAACTGATTAATTTGATAATTGGCGAAATGAAATGGGTCATTCGACCATTAAACGAAATTCAGCTGATTCAGGAATAATGTATACCAAAAAATGAATTTCCAATATCAGTATAGATAAGGGTCATTGAATCTTGCGAAACGAAAATGGGTCACATCAAAAAAAAAAAAACAATCATCATGCCCAAAACCATTATAAATATATTTGAATTCCTGAACAAAACAAATCGCGATAATCGTAATACCCAAAATCGTGATATTAATAGCCCATATACAACCAAACAAGATATCACGTATTCAAATTATAGCTTGAATTCCTGATTCAACCGTAAACATATTTCAATCAAAATTTAACCAATGGAATTTCACCAAATCGAAACCTGATGATTTGAGAATAAGGTAGCTCTGATACCAATTGTAGGATTAAACCCATAATCCGAAACCTAACACCTCATGTCAAATTATCAAGAATCTAAATAGAAGAAGGCGTACCTGATTCAGCCATGATCGTGGATAATCTAGTTCCTGTGGTTAATCTTCCAAGCCTTCGCGTACTAGCAAGATCTTTGAGGCTATCAATCCAGAAGAACCAGCTCTCTCTTACGTTTCTATCGATGGGATGCAGAATGTGATGCATTACGTGAGACTTGGGGACCCGACCACAATATAAATAAAAGTTAATTTTAATTAACTTTTATTATTATTTCTAACTAGACCCATCAGCTAATAGAAATAACAAAACGGTCTCTGTAAAGACTCATATTTGGGTAGTTTTGAGAGATAGCCATTCTATTGGAATGTAACTATCTGGACGGTAGTGTAGTCGTCGATGTGAGCATTTTGACTATACTTAGGCCGATTTCGAGTCGGGGCCCCGTTTGATCTCATTGTTGACTTTCTCGGGGTTTATTGGTTGACTTTGCGTTTGAGCGGTCAATTGTGTGTGATAATATCAGTCTAGTGTTGTGCTCGTCATTTCGAGTGTTTTGACTGTAGTTTGATTCAATTTGGAGTTCGGGGCCTTGGAGGTCAATTTTTGTGTTGGGAGGTCAATTATTGACTGGATCAATGGTTGACTAGGTCAGTTGACTGGCAGAAATATAAATAGCAGAAAAAAAAAGTTTTCAATTTCCGTTATCACGTTTGTGCGTTTGAGAGAGAGAGCTTGGAGGCCTTGGCGATTTGGGGCGATTTGGGTTCGTGGAGCTCAAAGATTCACTTCAAGTAGGTGTCCTTGAACTTCTTATCTCTCTCTTGTTTTGGATCTGCACGAATTTATCATGATTTATGAAATTGAGCATGAACCCTAGAATTTGGGGAAAACCAATTTTGGGTTAGATCTAATGGTTTAGCATAAGATCTGTGGTTAAGAACTGTTTTATATCATTGTGGATATATGTTTCTATTATTTTGAGGTTAATTAACTGTGTTTTTCATGAGGGTTGATAAGTCAACCATGGAAATCTGGGTTTAGATCTAGATTTCCGGAAATCTAGAATTTTATACGTGTTTCTGTTGTTTCTGCGCGATTTAGAGGCATTCTGGACGCGTTTTGAGGTAGATATCATAGTTTGTTGCGAAACAGGGGTGTTAGTGAGCGTCTGGGAGTTTCTGGGCGCGTTTCAGACGAAGAACAAGTGAAAATGACGATGAACAGTACCCTGGGCGAATTACTGGATCGAAATAACGAAGATCCGAAGTTCTTGGTCGAAGGGTCGAAGATCCAGGGTCGTAGGGTCGTAGTTCGTAGACCTGTAGTTCATAGCTCAAAGGTTCGTAGTTCGTAGGGTCATAGTTCGTAGACCTGTAGTTCGTAGCTCGAAGGTTCGTAGTTCGTAGGGTCGTAGTTCGTAGACCCGTAGTTCGTAGCTCGAAGGTTCGTAGTTCGTAGATTCGTAGACCCGTAGTCCGAAGGTCGAAGTTCGTAGTTCGAAGGTCGAAGATCGAAGACCCGCTCCGAGTCTTCGAGGCGCGTTGTGCAGCTACGAGTCGCAGGTCCAGCTACGAGTCTCCGAGGCGCGCTGCAGTTCCGCGCTACGAGTCGCAGCTCCAACAATGTAACTGGACACTGGACGCATTGGACTGGACCTATTTAAGTATTACACTTAAATATTATACTTAAGTTACAATGTAAATAACGAAATACCCCCATTTGAATTCAAAGAAAAATACTAGAAAAATTAATTCCCACTCTTTCAAAATGTGAAAATTGGGATTTAGTGTAAAATCTCAGAAAAACCCAAAAGTTCGTAGTGGTGACTTTTTGGAAAGTGGGATTAGACATCTTAGAAAAATCCCCAAAAATTAGATTATCTTATTTATGATATGGGAACCCAATGCCGCGACTTTTGATTTCAAGAAAATAGTTGCTATGGGTACTTCCTTCATAAATCAAGAATTGAGGATTTACTTGTGAAGACTGGCTACAGTTAAAGGAAATGTTGAGAATGACATGCCATACTAATGTTAGTATGTTGGTGTGAGGTATTGGGGCATGGACTCCGTGAGTTGTTTGGGTTCTCATCGTGATGCACCGATGGTGCTATATGGTTGATGTGGCAGGCATATGCACCGATGGTAGGCCTGTGTGGCGACTGTGGCCGGGCATATTGCGGTGTGGACAGGCTAAGGCCTGAGTTGAGCCGTTGAGCTCGTGGAGCTAGGGCTGAGTGCCCTGAGTTGGGATCCCATGGAGGATCGTGGACAAGTTGTCCTGTGTGAGCAGGCTGAGTCCTGATGTTTGTTTGCAAGTTGAGTCCTGATGATTATGCACACTACACGGTGCACGAGTACACTGAGCATATAGTATAGACTTATATGTGTTGCATGATGTGGAGTTTTGGGGTCACCTACTGAGCATGTCGCTCACCCCTACTTGTTGTTTACCCATTTTCAGGTGTGACCCGAGACTAGTGGAGGACTTTCTTCCAGGAGGACGTGCCCACTACTCTGATGTATGATACAGTACTGTATTCTATATTTTATTGTGTGTTGTATCCCGGACATGGGTCCGTGGACAATTGTATTTGCATACTGTTTGTGATGTAATGTATGTATGACTGTTTGACTTATCATGTGCATGATGATGTATGGGAAAGTACAAGATTACTCTTGATATATGACTGTACAGGGTTACATATTTGAGATAACACCCGCGATGTAGTCTCTATTGGTGTTAGTCACCAACCCCTTGACCTTTCAGGTGCGGGCAAGGGGAAGTCATGTTCCTGGTTCCGGGTTTTCTTAGAATTCAGGGGCGTGACAGTCTCTGTATATTAGTACCCATATTTTTATTAGATGGATTTAAGTCCAATAAACATTAAACCTTATCAATTCACTTTTAATTGGACTTATTAAAAAATATGATAGCCCTGCTATCAATGTACAATAATACACATGTAGCTCATATAATTGTTAAAATCCAACGTAAAATTCATTTGGCAGATTTAGGATATTGTGAGGGGTAACAGGAAGAAGGGAAAGAGCAAGACTCGAGACTTGTTGGGTGTGTGATAATTGCAGCCATTGCGAGGGGTAACAGGAAGAAGGGAAAGAGCAAGACTCAAGACTTGTTGGGTGTGTGATAATTGCAGCCATTGCGAGGGGCAGTGGTGGGGGACGTGCCAAACCTCAAAGCATTAACTTGAAGCCGTTCTCCCCAAAGGAGACTACTAGTGGTAGCAGCAGAAGCGATATTGAGGTGTTGAGAGTAAGTTCAAATAAGGGTCGGATTGAGCTTGTATGTCTAAGGTGAAGCTTGTATGTCCTAAGGACATCAATAAGGGTCGGATTGAGCTTGACCTACTTCGGGCAGAGAGCAGGAGTGGCAGAGTTGACATAATAAAAATTTATTTTATCAAAATAATAATATTATATTATTAATTTGATGAAGAAAACAATTAATTTAATATCATAGTAAAGTAAACTTCAAATTTATGAATAATTAGTATTTTTGGTTAAATTTTAAAGATATCTTGATGAAGCCAATAACATTGCTCTTAAAGCATTAACATTGCTTCATCAAATTAAGTTAATTTAAGAGTATTAGTAGCTACATTAACAAACATACAAATTTGGCAAATGTAAAAAAAACACGGCATTTAGATCATCAAATGTCAAATATGTAACTTTGAGCTATAGTATCCAATGGAGGGAGATGGGTTGATGTCAAGTGGGAAATAAAAATGTGAGTTTGTTTTGATGAATGAGTAAATTTTATAAGAATTCTTCAAATTTATAAAAAAGATTATCTTTTTTCATCAAATTTTGGCATTACCTTGATGAAGTCAATGTTAATGCTATAAATTCAAATATTTGATGAGTATACTACATTGACCTAACAAATATTTAAATTGTAACTTTGACTTATAGTAATTTGTATACTTTTTAAAAAAATTTGAAGAGAGACCGTAACATCATCAAATTTATTTTTATCACCATATGTGTCTATCTGATAACTCTCGTGGACCACAATATTACAAACAACACCAAGGAAAGGTGGGTTTGGGAGAAAAAGGGGGGGGGGATGTTTTTTCTGAATGCATAAATGTATACTTTTTATTTTAATAAATAGAATGAATAATGGATTCATCAAATTTTAAAAATTAATTTCATTAGGTTTGCTATGGTATATCCTTATCTAGTGCACATTTCTTCATGTATGGACTCCATCGATTTTGTAGATTCATAGATGAATTTACAAATACCCACCAATTTATTTATTAAAAAAATTACTAGCATATTTGATTGTTTTTTTTTGTTTTGTTTTAAAAATGTAATAGTTATTTTTGGGTAAAAAAAAACTGAAAATTAAAAATAATAAAATGTTATTTTCATTTTAGGTGACCTTTAGAATAATTTTTTTTGTTATTTTTATTTTTTAGTTTTTACACCTAAAAATAACTTTTACATTTTAAAAACAAAAAGAAAAAAATAAGCAAACATACCCTTTTACCGGGAAAAAAACACAACACCCAAATGAACGCCAATATGAAACCAAAAATCGAAAAGCAAAAATAAAAATTAACAAATCAACACAACACAACGTATGTTTCGATGCGCGTGTCGTTACTTTCTCCTCAGCCACAAATTATCCACTATTCAATCATTTAAATATCATTTTAGCTTTTGAAAAAAATATAATCATCACAAATACAATTATTTTAGTGGATTAATTATGATTAAAATTATAATTTATTGAACTATTTATTTATTATAATATCTCGTTATGGTTACATAAAGTATAATCTGAATTATTCATTCACAATAAAATGGCTATAATCTGAATTACTCATTCACAGAAAATTACTATAATCTGAATTACTCATTCACAATAAAATGATTATATTTACACTCATGATATTTTCTAAAAATATACATATATTTATATATATATATGTGTGTGTGTATCAGTATATGGCCTCAATTGGCGTTTGGTGTACACCGCGCGCTTGCACGCTACACTAGCTTAAAAAAAGAAAAAAAAAAAAGTGGAGAGAGACAACACACGCGGTCGGGCGGGCCACAGTGAAAAACTACCCTTCTACGCCGAGTCTCAGCCTCGTTGCACTAAGCTAGCTAGGCCCCCCGGTGTCTCGGCCCGAGCCTGCCTGCCTGCCTGGACTGGACACTGAAGCGTGGTCACCTGAGAGTTTGAGTGAGTTCGTTGAAAGCACTTGCACTTGCACTCCTTGGATGGCTTTTACCCAGGACCTGGTCTGAAAATCACCGTTTCTCTCTCTCTCTCTCTCTCACACACACACACACACATCAGCGACAACGACAGAGCTGAGAGAAAGAGAATAGAAGAGAGGAAGAGAGAGAGAGAGAGAAGCATTTGGAGTTGAGTCTTGGAAGACAGAGATCGGAGGCAGCTGGAGCTGAAGAGTGAGCTACCTTCGGTCTGGTGATTTGTAAGTGTGCGAAATTCTTGATAACCCTAATTCGGTGGCTCGGATCACATGCACACACGCGCATCCCTCTTTGTTGTGTTCACCTCTTCATGTCATCCCTCGACTATCTTTACCTTTTTTGTGCTTCGGCTTCCTTGTTTACAGAGGAGATGGCAAAAAAAACAAAAACAAAAAAAACACTGTAATTTGGGTGTGTTTTTTTTTTTTTTTATGGAGGTGTTATGTTGCTCAAATCGATTGTTGTTTATGCTGTTTGTTGCTTGTGTGATGAGGGTTAAAAAAAGGTTGATGCTTTAGGGCGTCCAAAAAGTCTATTATGCTGGGGTCAATTGATTAGTTTTTTTAAAAACAAATTTTAAAAATGCCTCTATCATTGAATTCCTGTTTCTTTTTTCTTTTCTTTTGTTTGATTTTTCTATTTTTGCTTTGTTCCGTTCTATTGGCTTCATCCGACAACTGAAGGTCGAAAGGAAAATGCTGAACGTACCCGAATCATAAGCCCACATCCTGGTATGCCGCAACCTCGGCTGAAGCGGCAGTCTGGGCTAAATGACATGTCATTGCTGCAGCAGCACATTATGTTCAAGCAGCTGCAAGAGCTTCAGAGGGAGCAGCAACTTCATAATTTTGGTGGCTCTAAACCAAGAAACTCCATGAACCTTCCTATGATCATGAAACAGGCAAGTGGTGGTCAATTTCATCCAATGATCAATGGAACACCCATCCATGACACATCACAGCATTTTATGAATTGGATACCGCATAGTGCTTCCCAATCTGTGCAGGGAGTTACTCGTGGACTAATGGCTTTACAAGACCAGGGTCAGGCTTTGCGCTCACTGGGTCTATCTCCTCTACACCCTGATGTGTCTTTATATGGCACTCCTGTTGGAAGAGGTAGTAGTTTCAGCCAGAATTCCTACCTTCAAGAAATGTCTGGTGATTCTGCTAATTCATTCGTCAAAACTGGATTCACCCGACCCCAAAAGCCCACAGTGCAATTGCCAGCTTTCTGTAACTCCATTCTGGGTGATCGGGGCTCCATTTCTCAAAAGCAAGCCTTCATGCCTGATGGAGCCCTTATTCCCGGAGAGGGATTTCAAAGGAGAAATCCTTATGAGCAAGTTCCCTATCAGGATTTGAGTAATGGAGTTCAATCAGAAAATTTTGAGCAGGAGAATACTGTCCAAGGGAACACATCAGCTCAGAAACTTTATGATATGCAAGAGCAAGCTGATTTGGCGGGACTATATCTGGGAAAACCAACACAGATTGTGTCTTCTCCAGGTATGATTGCCTTAGATCCAGTGGAGCAGAAGGTTCTTTTTAGTATAGATAATAATATTTCAGACGCTTCTCACCAGAAGCCCAATGGCATTGCTGCAGGATGTTTTGGGAACACTATGGAGCAACCAAATTATTCAAATGTATTCTCCTATGTTCAAAGTGGAAGCTACAGTGCTCTTATGCAATCTGCGGTTGGAGAGGCTTCTAGTAGTGATACTGGGTTACAGGAGGAGTGGAGTGGGTTGAGTTTTCAAAATACAGATCTGTCAACTGATAACCAACCTTCAAACATTGTTGACAGTGGGATGCAACAAAACTATTGGACTAATGACAACATGCAGAGTGCCTCCTCTTTTTGTTCAAAACCTTCCCCACATTTTAATGGTTCCAATATGACCCCTAATTTTCCTTGCTTTCAGCAGTCAGGCTCCCACATTTCATTTGAACAAAGAGAGGGACTTCATCCTGACTCCTCCCATGAATCCATTCATCAGTCTCCTAATAACGATGGCCCATGGTTTGACTCTAACCCACAACAGAAGTCATCTATTGAGGGAAGTCAACAATTTCAACCACTCATGCAGTTAGAGCATGCGTGGAATGATCGTACATATGAACATTCAGAGAGGAATGCACAACAACAGAGCATCTTTGTGCGTAACAATAGTAGCCAATCATGCAATAAACCAAAAGGTAGGATAGTTGAGACCTTGCCATCATTTAGAATTACTGCCACACCAAATATTGGCGATAATGAGAAAACAATTCAACATTGCTGTGCAATTGGAGCTAATGAAGATCAATACAAGGGAAAGGGATTTGATGTTCATCTATGGAAGACTGATGATGATTGTCTAGACCCACCATTGTCCACTTCAGTCAGTGGGCTAGATCTAAGACAATCAAATGCCCATAATAGAGTTCAAGACATTCTGGAAACCAGTGAACAATTGCCTGATAATCAGCAACTTGATTATGTTAAACATCTCAATAGCTTTGTGCAACACAATGATATTGAGATCATGACAATGGACAAGCAGCAACTGAGCAACAGCACTCAGCTATCAATTCACTCTTACAGGGGTGAAGATGCAATATTTGATAACAGACAGAACTGCTACAAAAATGAAAACTCACCTAGTGACAGCTATAACTCAATCTCATCCCAGCGTACTAACACAGGATGTGAATCGAGAGAGAATTTATGGTCCAATGCAACTGAATCTTGGGCGTTGACTAGGGATAATCAGAACTCACCCAGTCTGGTTGGTCTGAGAGTTTCTACTTCTAGCATGTTTTTTTCAATACCTTGGAAATATTGTGTAACTATATTGCTTTTGTTTTTTTTAATAAGTGCCTCTGTCCTAACAGATCTCCCATGGATCGAGGAGTCATGATCAAGGATGTTTTGCTGGGTCCAAGTCTACCCTTTATGATTCTCACAGTGCCTTAGGGATGGAAAAGGTGTTTTTCTCCACACATTTTGAAGTTGCTTCATCTATTGTACTTTATCAACCTTTTATTCAATTATACTATTGATCTTTTACTACAGGGGCACTTAACTGATTTTCAGGGTAACTTAAATGCATCAGTGGATATGGTTTTTAAATCCAACCTTATATCTAATCTATCTTCTACCCAAGATGGATTAGGTAGTTTTTATGGTTCTGGTATCACTGCACAGACAAGGTAATTGATACTATGGCCTTTTGCAAACTATAAAGCACGTGATTTCATTATTATTGCCATGACTAGCTTGACTATGTTTTGGCTCGCAGTCGATCATTGGGAGGCATTTTTTATTTATCATATTCTCTGTTTTTTTTTAAAAAAAATTATGTGTTATTAATTTTCATTTGAGATTCTTATCAAAAATTATGTTCATAATTAAAAAAAAATTGTGAGTTTTTAATTTGCTGTGTTGTTTTTGTCTGCTACATGTTCATTTGTTTTTATTAATGTTCTACTTCTATCAAATATATTCTGATGGGACCTTTATGGCAGTCAAAATATGCCAGAACTTCTTCGTGGACAATTTAGGAAAGGCAGCAAGGTTTCACCAACTGGATCGAGATTCACTACTCAATTGCAACAGCTTCCCAACTCAAATAATAAATTGCAGTATCTCTCTGAAACAGTAAGTTATCTAAACTCGATGCATGACAATCTTGAGTGAATAAAGAAGGGTTATTCTTGCATATCCAGTCCTCTTGCCATGTTTGTTTTCTTTCCACTTGCTGGGATCATTTTGAAGTTTATGTTGGGCTGACAACTTCTGTGGCTCACTATGCAATACACGAGTCATCGCAATCCCGAGTAAATAGAAAAGGGCCACTCTTGTATGTTTTGTCCTCTGTGCTGTTTTTGTTTTGTGTTTACTGCTTTCGCCCCTGCTTAATGCAGTGGAAGGGAATGATGGGTTGAAAACTGTTGTGATTCGTTTATGCAAGGTAAGCTTGCATCAATACCTTGCTTTTGCATGTGCAGGGAAAAATTCCTGCAACAAGAACATCATCTACACCATATTTAAGAAACCAGCATCAGGGACTATTCAATTCAAATGCAACAGTACCATATCAATCTTCACATATGACATGGCCTGGCACAGTAAGCAGACTTCCACCTTTAAACCTTGCGACTCAAGATACTTCCCAGCAACTTTATGCCTACTCATCTGCTCAACATTCTGAAGCTTTGTATGATTCTCAGTCTTCTATTGTATCAGGCGTGCTCCAACGGGGTGGATTTTCAGTTAGGCCACCCAATAATGTGTGGGAAGTCCTACCAAATCAGCCTTTCTCTGCTTTTGGGCTTCATAAGGTTCCCTCTACAAATTCATCAAACCATAGGGAGACAAATGATCTAAATCTTTTAAAAGGTGGAAATGGAATAAGTGGCTTTGGAGCATATTCATTGAATTCAAATGACTATGATAGTGAAAAAGGACAATCAGTGAGAGAAAGCTCTCAGCAGCCAGCAGACATGCATGCTCCAGCTGCACTGAATGTTGATTGTCCACAAGGAAAAGAATCTGCAGCTAGCACATCAGCAAGTCTGTTGCATCTGCAATACTTAGAAAAATTACAGTCTCATGCCAACAAAGACCCAGCTGTGTCAAGCAAAGATTTCAATGCTTTCAGCAGACCTCCGCACCAAGTAAAGGCGGGTAATGTGAAAACTGATAAATCTAAAATATTTCCAAGTCAGGATGTTCGGCAAATAACTACGATGGCAGGACAGAAAGCTCTTTGTCAATATACTGGTAGGGTAGGAAATTTTATGGATACTGGATTGAATGTTGGATCATGGGTTAAAAGCTCATTTCCTTTCGAAGATACAGGAATGCAAAGCTCAGTGACAAGAGCAAGAGCAGATCAGACTGTGGGCATGTCATTGGAACCTATTCTTCAAAGTCAACCTTCTCTGGAGACTGTTAAATTTGGATGGAATGATTCCAGGAGTCGTTCTATTAATACTCAAATGGTTACTAACCAGATGGAAAGTTCAAATTCTCAAATCAGTGAAGCAGTGGGTCCACCTTGGTTTAAGCAATATGAGAGGATTAAAAATGGACAGACACTGTCAATGCATAGTGGAAGACTTGCATCAGAGCATATACCCTATGAAAAGGCTTCTGAAAATTTATGTGTACTTACTGTTGATAGTACCTTCCCAAATGCAGCTCCTGTTTTGGTGGGAAGTGAGCACCAGCCTAAGCCAGAAGTTATGAGTTCAGGTGTAACGGGTCAAATTTTGTCTGTTGTAGGACCCAAAAAGCGCAAAACTGCAACATCGCTTCTTCTACCATGGCATAAAGAAGTTACACATGGTTGTTCCCAAACCTTCCAAAATATCAGGTTTTTGATATATCTCTCTCGTCACCATTCATATATTTTAGTTATTGAGCATTTCTGTAGCCTTTTTGCACCACCGTTGTGCTTCTTTCTAGGCTTAGCAGCCTAGAAACAGTTTTGAAAATTTTGGCTGCTTGTTATCCATTTGAACTGCTCCTATATTCTCAGAAACCAAATGAGCTTTATCTTTCCATACTAAATTATTTCATATATGAAGTTTAATTGGCTCCCAATTGTGCAGCATGGCTGAACAAGACTGGGCACAAGTTACTAATCACATGGTTGAGAAGGTATAGTCCAAGTTAAATGGTTGCATTATGATTATTAATCTCCTACTGAGAGAGAGAGAGAGGACATGTGTCATTGAAGTTGGGTTTCTAATGGCTTGGGCAAAAAGAAGGCTTATAATGGCAACACATCAAATGCCGAAACTGCTTCGTGCAGCACCTGCTGTCATTTGTTCTTCAACTGTTCTTCAACTATCATAATGAGGCTTCGAAATTTTCTAACCATTTGAATCATCATGGCAGATGGAGGATAGGACATATGCGTTTGAAGTTGGTTTTCCAATTTCTCGGGCAAAAAGAAGGCTCATAATGGCAACACATCAAATGCAGCAATTGCTTCGTGCTGCGCCCACTGCCATTCTCTCGTCAGATGCTCTTTCAAATCATGATTGTGTGGTGTACTCTGTTGCTAAACTGGCATTAGGTGATGCATGCACCCTGGCCTCCTTTACAGGAAGTTCTTTAGATGGCACTGCGTAAGAGTTGCTTTCCAAATTTAATTTGCGCATAACTGCATAGCCAGACACTTGTGGGCTGACATATCCCCTCTTTTAACATTGTTTGAAAATTTTACAGGAATGAGAATATAAAAACTTCTGAGACTATTGATAATACTCACTTGTTAAAAGCTGTGGAAGGCTTTGCCAACAGAGCCAAGAAACTAGAGGGTGACCTGTTGAGGTACTAACCTAGTTTTGCTTCTAATGACATATTTTGGAACATTGTATAGTATTTGATTGTTTTTAACATCCAAATGGACATAATTGCCCAAATGTCTTTACTTGTAAACCGCCTTCTTTTTCGTACTTATTTTGTCTTTAGGTTCAATTGACAACATTTTATTTTATGCGATTATGTCCAATGTTTTCTATGTGATGATTCAGATTGGACAACACAGTATCATTTCTGGGATTAAGCCTGGAATGCCAAGAGTTAGAGAAGTACACTCTCTTGAACCGTTTTGCCAAATTCTATGTCCCGGTGCAATCAGATGCTGCTGAAACCTCATCTTCCTCGAGTGCAGTTGTGGCTGTACCAAGACGGTCTCTTCAGAGATATGGGACTGTAGTTCCACAGCCCAGAAAACTACCAGAGCAGGCGCAGTGTTTTTCACTTTGATAATTGATTGATAGGTTCTCTTGCATCATTTTGTCGTCCATATTGTCTGTAGCCCCGTTCTTCATCTTTGCATGAAGCCTCGTTTGACAAATCTTATTCTGGGAGTGATAGCTTGCATTTGGGAGGAAGAACATATGGATCCAGGACAAAGTGAATTCCAACTTAGAGTTCCCAATCAAACCGGGTTCATAGCCTTTTTTTTTTTTTTTAAGGAAAAGTATATAATGCTCTTTGTATATTTCCGTGAAAATGAAAGAACCAAGAAGTACCCCAATCCCCCTTTTCAAGGAGCAAGGTGGTGGAGGTGGTTTATGGATGTACCTTTAAAAGTTTTCTTAGGTTGCTATGTTAGATAAGTTGACATAAATTCATTGGCATTTCTGATAGCCTGTTGTTTTCCATCTATCTTTTTCATTTCCCTCTATTTCCCAGGTTTTTCTGCTGTGAGCTAAATGAAAAGGCTTAGTTGGAATATTGGTGAGCAAGCAAATAATCATCAGGGGTGTGAAAGGAAAAAGAAAAAAGAAAAAAGAAAAAAGAGAGATTCGGAATCATGTATGTCTCCTGTGCTTTCACCCTGGGCCAGTGGCTTTCGAAAAGCACCCTCCAAATCTTATGAAAAAAGGCTGCGGTTCTAATTAATGATACCTTTCAAATCTTTATTTATTATGGATAGTAGCTTCAGAAACTGATTGTGATCTGCACGCGACCACACCAAACCCACGAATGAAATGGACAAGCTTTATTGTCAGACATGGGTTTTACTGCTTCCATTGGCTCGTATGGTTTTGATTGCTGGGCACTAATGGCTGATTTGTTTCTTATTATTTAATTTTCTTTTGTCCTTAAAGAAAAATCTGAAGGCAGCCAGTCACAATTTACTGAATGTAGGATTCTAGGGATGTACCTATGAGTGACAGTGCTGACAAACAACTTTGTCCATCTTGTCAGCATCAGAGTCAGTATCCGATTCTTCCATGTGATGGGGAGAAACGCTGTGGCTGAGAGATAAGTCAAAAGTTTTATACGAGCACGATGGTAATGATATTGATATAACAATAATTAATGATCACAAACTAACACCGGGTGGACAAGGGCTGATCCAAAGGAAGTTCCCTGCTGACAAAATCAGCATTACGGTGTCCTAAATTCCATCTATAACGTCCAATGGGCACACCATTACCAGTCAATTCATCAGCAGTGTTAGGAGCGTGGGTCTGTGGTCTGTAGAACATAATTCGCCAGGACGTACGTCAGATTGTGGCATTTTGGGTCTGGTGCTGTCAAAATGGTGGGCCTTTGGGTGCCGACGGAGGAGCCACATGCACGCTGACTGGGTCTGGAATAATAAGGCGTGGCTGATCATAACCCAGCGGTGGTCCTGTTCAGGGTCGGTTATCTCTGGTGTTTTGTTTGTAGCTTTCTTGTTTTGAATGGAGGTTCATCTCAAACGCCATAACGGCGCTTGGGCGCCCCCCAAACAAAATGCATTGATGCGGCACTGTTATTTGTTGTGGTTAATTTTCTTACGTTCATGGGCGTTGAAGGGTCATAATAACCAATATAATATAATAAACAAATTTATTATAGCTAATTGTCCATTTTCGTTTCCGGTTTTAATACTTGGCAGTTGGCAATACAAACGTTTGATCATATGCTCATGCCCACATCCACCCGACCCGACATATGATAAAAGGCTTTTCGGTACGGAGGAACGACTGAATTCCTTCTAGGCTCTAGTAATATAAGGCCAGAAAACTTGGTCTAAAGACAAAAGACTCAGTATAAGCACAATGTCTTGGTTCAACAAAGTCTCTTATCCGATATTCATCAAGTATCAGTTTAATGCAAGTCTCGGTTTAACAAAACTGTGTATCCAATGTCCAACATGTTCTGGATATTCACGAAGATTTGGTATAAGCCTCAAAGGCCCGATTTAAGCAAACAAAGTCTCGGTCTAAGCAAACATGCTTGAAAAAATTTCTCAAGCTAAAAAATGACTCACAAAGCCTCAGTGTAAGCATGACGCATTCATTGACTACTCCAGATGACAACTTACACGTGGACTACTTGGATTGGTTTTTTGGCACAAGTATCAATGCGAATGTTGAAATCATTCTTTATGCTTTATTCATTTTCCAACATACCTCAAGTCATACAACCATCCCAATATCTCGAGCTATAGGAAATAAACAATGGGTATATGGATGGAAATATGGCATTGAATACATTCTTTTTGCAACCCCCATGCCCTAAGCACACTTGCCAAAACGAGAACATTCTTTATGTAGCTCAGAATAAATGCAAACATATCAAGTTCCAACTTCCAAGATGATACTGAAGATCAAACCGTGTATATAAATAGACAGATCATAGTTAGAAATAGTTGCTTGAATATGTTCTTCTTGAATAAGTGTGAAAATTTGTGTACAACAAAAATAATACTAAAGTGACTACTATAAATAAAGAGAAATTCTTTTAGTAAATCAAAGCACGTGTAAACAACAAAGATCTACTTCTATATTATTATAATTATCTTTTTGATATTAAATAAAATACTTTCACTAATTTGGATTGTCTTTGCATGTTCTATTCATTAGGGGTGTAAAATGGACCGGTCCGGTCCGGTCCGTCACGGAGCAAGCCTAAACGGACCAGCCCGTTTAGGCCCGCATTTTATACAAACTAAAAATAAACTGGTCCAGTCCGGTCCGCAAACATAATACAGTCCCTTGTTTCTCTTGTTGTTTTTTTTTCATTAACTTCATCTTTAATTTAATTTCACATTAAATTACCTTTAATATTATAAAAGCTTATGCCTTTATCCGCCACCAAAGACAACCCAGCAAGAAAGACAAAATCCCTTTTGACTTCTAATTGATACTAATCGTTTTCTTGGCTAAACCTAATTTGTAACAGAGCATGAGTTGTCTTGGATGCTGTGCCAAGCCCCAACTAGTTACAGTTGTTGATGAACCAACAAAGAGCTTACGGATTCAAGGTCGTAAGCCAACTAGACGAGACTTATGCTATAACTGACGGAAGAGGGGGGAGATCTGATCTGCGACAGTGTAGCAGTGGGCCGGCGCTGGCCTGCAATGCAGATCTGTAGAAGGTGGACTGGTGGAGTAGTGGGTCATCATGTCATATGGCCGGATCGGAGAGGAGAAGGAGAGGATTAGAGGAAGGAGAATGATGACGCAGGCACAATCTGCTAATTATCGTCTGTCAGTGTTGATTCGAGTTCATGGCATTGTGGTGAGTTGGCGTCTTCACTTCTTGGTTGGCGTCAGTGTCGCGTCTTGGCGACGATGGCTGATTTTTGTATAAGCTGTAGAATAAATTAAGAAAATAGTGAATAAAATTGGGATGAGGAAGTTAGACAAGCCGTGTATACTATTTAGGTAGGTGAGTCTGCGAACCGGTTCGTGTCCGCACGGTTTGGTCCGTGCGGATCTTAGTCCATGCGGACCAGTCCGTTTAGGCCTGTCTTTTATATGGACCAAAATTAGAGCGGTCTGGTCCACTCTAATCCATATAGTCCACGGACCGGTGGTCCATTTTACACCCCTACTATTCATTGCAAACAATAACCAGCTTCCCAGAAAAGCTAAGGAAGAAATTTTAAGAGTCCTATCCCCTCTCCCTCTCTAGGCTCTCTAGGACCAACACTTAGCTTATTAGATGGTTATACATGCTTCTTTGTATACTGATAACTATGGCTAGCTTTTGGGCTTATGATGTGTCTGGTGGACTAGTTTGGGTAGGTGACACTTGGAGTATTAGAGGGATGATTTAGCAAGTTATAGCCTAATACTGGCATACTAAAGGACGCTTTGGAAGGTTATGGCCAAATACTAGCGTACTGGAGGATGATTTGGAATGTTATAGCCTAATGCTAGCATATTGGAGGAAGATTTGGCAAGCTACAACCTAATGTTAGGGTACTAGAGGATAACTTGGTGGGTTGATGGCCCTAATGTTGGAGGATTCAGATTGTGGTTGAAAAGACTTGTGTTTGTGGACTTTGATAATTAGTTTTATACTAGACACCTTATTTTGATAAATGAATATTAGTGTAGCAATGTACTCATCAAATGAAGAATTTCAACTATAATTGGGCCCAATTTAGAATCCAGAACCCCGAGGGGTATTTTTAGAATTTTTATATTTGGTTTAAATTAAATAGAAAAGTAGGAGTATAAAAAGGAAAACTTAAACCCTAATATCTTTTTCCAACCATCATTGAGAGAGAGAGAGAGAGAGAGGGGGGGGGGTTCTTGAACTTTGATCATTCCAGTTGTAATTTCTATGCATTTTTGAGATAGGGATCAACATCTTTCTTGTTTGTCGTGTGTTCTTGAAGATTAATTTGTGTTTAGATCAAAATAACCCATAACAATGGTAAAAACCCTAGTTTTTATTTAGAACAAATGTATATGCACGCTTGCCCTTATTATCATGCGAAATTAATTTGTGTATGTACCTATTGACACACACACACACACACACACACATATATATATGTTTATCATATATATGTATGTAGGATTAGGAGAATTTTATTTGAGCATTTGTGTTAAATTGTTACCTTAGGGTAAAAATGATTATGAGGCATATTTAAGCCTTGGATGGCAAATAAAAACAAAAAAAACCATTTAGTGAAACTTTAGCCCAATTAGAGAACGTTTATGAGCAAATTTTCATGTGTTAAATCGAGGTTAATGTTAGTTATTGATACTTTGTGTTTGGGAGAAAAATAGAAAAATTTAAGGATGGCTAGATCATGCCTGAGGTTCATTGATGACAGGATTGAAGCACGCACGGCACAAGTGTACAACGCTCGTGCATAGCACCACGTGCACAATACGAGCATGGTTTGTGCACGATCCGCACAAATCTCCTTAGTGGCTAAGTTCAGTATGTTTTGTTTTCTGATTTGAGGTGTGTAGTGTGTAAGTTTGACCCTAGGGACCAAGATGGGGGCTTGTAACAATGTGTTATGTGATATACGTGTTTATATGAGTTATTATGCATACAATACGAGTAAAGAATATGTTGATCCATTTTATAACGAAATATGGATAGTGTTGTGATTATGACCTTTTAAGATTGACCTATGTATTGTAATATGGTGCTGTAATGAGGTTATTTCCTTACTCCATGTGTGAGACCAAGCGTAATTCAAGTAGATACTAATGGCTTGGGTGTAATTTGGGCAGTGACTCATGGCCTAGACAGTTAAAAGTACTAATCTTCTATATGGAATGGTGTAGCAATATTGATGGTAATCTAAGTCTAATAGGGTGGAAATGTTAGAATGCCGAAATGTAGTTAACAACTAACCGCAACAGAAACAGATTTTAAAGTTTTTATCCACCAAACAAACACCGGAATCTAAACATGAATCTGTTGATTTAATTCAATGAAGAGGATAAAAAAGAAACCAACCTCGAAAATGGTAAAACAAGAACCCTTTTCTTTTTCCTTAAAGAACGAAGTCATGATCAACATTTAATTGTCATCACTGCCTTCTAGATGCAATCACCACTAAGCCTTCTTTGTTATTTACCTTCTCAAGGAGTATAAGATTATGATACCCTTAGATCAAAAAACAAAAACACCACCTCGTCTAGGGCCGACCGTCACATCTCTCTCTCTCTCTCTCTCTCTCTCTCTCTCTCTCTCTCTCTCTCTCTCTCTCTCTCTTAGCTATCTACGATTTCATTCACAATTAACCTAGGAGGCTATACATTTATTTATAGACCTAAGGTTACCACTATGCTATTACACATATGCACCTTCAATTAAATAATAATACATAATATTCACAATTATTTAAACTTTTTAAATAATATAATTATTACACATTAAAGTCAATTAAGTAAATATCTAGAATTATTTATTATCAAATAAATAATATAATTATTCATTTAATCACACTAAATAGGTAAAAATATTTTTTTTATTTAATCTGATTAAATAACCATGTAATATATATATATATATATAAAATTCTTAAATATATATTGACACACTTTTAATTATTAGCTGTTAAATACATAATTATTTTACGATGATCCAATACTCCATACAAAAATAAATAGTGCTAGCTAGAGGAATCAAATAAACCTACTTAATTGAAGCTCCAATAAATGACATTTAATTAATTAATCTCATTAATCAATTAAATTATTATTTATTAATTTTAGTTTGAGCCACGATCAATGACTAAAATAATACTCTAAAATTAAGTAAATATAATTACAAGAATCCACAACAAAAAAATTTGTCCATTGATATAACTGATTATCACGTTATATGATCTTCCACTATGATATTCATAATTAGAGACAAGTATTAATAGATTCCGTTCAAACTCTCTAATTATATCTTTGTCTATGTGTTACCATTAATTCTACAATAGGTAACTTATTCGTGATCCAATCAGGAATTAAAATTTATAATAAATTATATCCAATGTAGTTACAAACATTTGATTACCTAAGAATCTCAAATTAAACAACGTGAGAATATCATTACTCTTCGCATAATAAAACAATGGATTCCACACACCTAAATTGACACTCTCATTATTTATCATATTATATCTCTAAGATATTGAGATATTTGAAGTTTTAAGCCTCTCACTTATTGATAAGTCAAAATACATATATTATATACACGAGTTAATCAAACAGTCTGGATTAAGATTAATCTATAAATCAGTTATCTAACGATAGAATATAAAGTTCTTCATATAATATAATAAAAAGTAGTTAAAGAACTTATTCTAGCATGGTCTTATTCAATATGTATAGTTACATAGTGGTGCTACTATTTATAATCTTTTTATAATAATCCTATATTAGATCACTCCCACTGTGAAAATAGTCTACAACATAATCTTATCAGAATAGAGCATCCCTAACTATATTCACGGATTATGAACCAAATTTATACTTAGTTTAATTAGTGGATCTAATATGTGTCTCACACATATCTAGTAATAGACTTTAATAAGTAACAAGATATTTTGATACTTAGCCATAAAAGAAAGCAAAGGAATGAAATTTAATAAATACTTAAACAAAATATATTTCAATTAATCATAAATGTTCTTTATAATATTAGAATGACATACTACTTTATATATCACTATCCTAATAGGAAAATATTGCATTCCTTATATGACCAAATACAATATTCGTTAAGCGTGATATGATATGCCATTATGGTAGGGGGTGTTCTATGCCTCCTAGTGCGGATAATGGTAAGTATGTGTGTTTATTGTGTGATATTGCACTGTTGCATTCACGGCACGAGCACAAGTACACACTTGGCATGTAGGTTTCCGGGACATTGGGATGAATTTGGCAGACTTAATCCCTACTGAGTTATGTTTTGCTTACCCTTCTTATAAATGTATCTTTTCTAGGTACTAGAATGTGTTAGGTAGACGACTCGAGGAGTGGGACCTCTCTGGCATGTGGCAACTTAATTACCTTTATTTTACCTTTCCTATATTTCTGTTAGGGATTTAAGACATTGAAATGTTGTTTGAGATTCAAATTGTACAAATAATAACTATATTGAGATATTTTCCATGTAATGAATATTCAAATGAGACCTTGAATTATAATACATTGTATGATTATTATTATGTATGTATGTGGGTATGTTATGAGGACAAATGTATACCCTTGATGTGTATAGTTTATTGTGTGGGTTAGGACAGTAGTCGTGCTACAGTCCTTCTTAGGTGTTTTACACTAACCTCTTAACCTTTCGTGTGCGGGCATGTAAAGACTCATATTTAGGTAGTTTTGAGAGATAGTCATTCTATGGGAATGTAACTATCTGGACGGTAGTGTAGTCGTCGATGTGAGCATTTTGACTGTACCTGGGCCCGATTCCGAGTCGGGGCCCCATTTGACCCTTTTGTTGACTTTTTGGGGTTTATTAGTTGACTTTGCTTTTGGGCGGTCATTTGGGTGTAATAATATCTGCTTTGTGTTGTGCTCGTCATTTTGAGCGTTTTGACTATAATTTGACTCAATTTGGAGTTCAGGACCTTGGAGGTCAATTATTGGGTGGGGAGGTCAAGTATTGACTAGGTCAATGATTGACTAGGTCAGTTATTGGTCAATGACGGGCAGAAATATAAATAGCAGGAAAAAAAAAAGAAGTTTTCACTTTACGCTATCACGTTTGTGCGTTTGAGAGAGAGAGAGAGAGAGAGAGAGAGAGAGAGAGGAGAGCTTGGTGCATTGGCGATTTGAGGCGATTTGGGTTCGTGGAGATCAAAGAATCACTCTAAGTAGGTGTTCTTGAACTTCTTATCTTGATTCTATCCTTGGTATGCATGAATTTGTCATGATTTATGAAATTAAGCATGAACCTTAAGTTTTGGGGAAATCCAATTTTGGATTAGATCTAATGGTTTAGCATAAGATCTGTACTTAAGAACTGTTTTATATCAGTTTTAATATGTGTTTCTGTGATCTGGAGCTGTTTAATTGCATATTCCATGAGGGTTGAGAAGTCAACCATGGAAATCTGGATTTAGATCTAGATTTCTGGAAATCTAAAATTTAGTGCGTGTTTCTGCTGTTATCTATGCGATTTAGAGGCGTTCTGGACGCATTTTGAGGTAGATATCGTAGTCTGTTGCATAGAATGCATGTTTGTGCGCGTCTGGGGGTTGTTGGGTTGATTCCAGACGAAGAACAGGCAAAAACGACGATGAACAGTACCCTGGGCGAATTACTGGGTCGAAATAACGAAGATCCGAAGTTCTGGGTCGAAGGGTTGAAGATCCAGGGTCATAGGGTCGTAGTTCGTAGACCCGTAGTTCGTAGCTCGAAGGTTCGTAGTTCGTAGACCTGTAGTTCGTAGCTCGAAGGTTCGTAGTTCATAGCTTTGTAAACCCGTAGTCCGAAGGTCAAAGTTCGTAATCCGAAGGTCGAAGATCGAAGACCCGCTTCGAGTCTTCGAGGCGCACTATGCAGCTACGAGTCTCCGAGGCGCGCTGCAGTTCCGCGCTACGAGTCGCAGCTCCAACAGTGTAACCGGACACTGGACTAGACTATTTACATTGTAACCCATACCCATCTACACATTTAAGTATTAAGTTACAATGTAAATAACGAAATACCCCCCATTTGGATTTAAAGAAAAATACTAGAAAAATTAATTCTCACTCTTTCAAAATGTGAAAATTGGGATTTAGTGTAAAATCTCGGAAAAATCCAGTTTTTCGTAGAGGTGAATTTTTGGAAAGTGGGGTTAGACATCTCAGAAAAATCCCCCAAAATCATATTATCTTAGTTATAATATGAGAACCCAATGCCGGGACTTTTTATTTCAAGAAAACAACTCCTATGGGTATCTCCTTCCTTAGTCAAGGAATGAGGATCAACTTGTGAAGACTGGCTACAGTTCTAAAGGGGGTGTTATACACCTTAAGACCATATTGGTGTTGGTATGTTGGTTTGCGGATTTGGGACTTGGGTTCCATGACTTGTTGGGTTCTCACCGTGATGCACCGATGGTGTTATATGATTGACGTGGCAGGCATATGCGCCGATGGCAGGCCTGTGTGGCGACTGTGGCCGGGCATATTGCGTTGTGGATAGGCTAAGGCCTCTGCAGAGCCGTTGAGCTCGTGGAGCTAGGGCTGAGTGCCCTAAGCTGGGATCCCGTGGAGGATCGTGGACAAGCTGTCCTGTGTGGGCAGGTTGGGTCATGATGTTTGTTTGCAGGCTGAGTCCTAATGATTGTGCACACTACACAGTGCACGAGTACACAGAGCATGTAGCATAGACTTGTATGTTTGCATGATGTGGAGTATTGGGGTCACCTACTGAGCTTGTCGCTCACTCCTACTTGTTTTTTTTCCCTTTTCAGGTGTGACCCGAGACTAGTGGAGGACTTTTTTCCAGGAGGACGTGCCCACTACTCTGATGTATGAGTACTGTATTTTGTACTGTATTATGGGTTGTATTCCGGATATGGATCCGTGGACAGTTGTATTTGCATACTATTTGTGATTTAATGTCTGTATGACTGTTTGACTCATTGTAGGCATGATGATATATGAGAAGGTACAGGATTACCCTTGATGTATGACTGTACAAGGTTGCATATTTGAGACAGCACCCACGGTGTAATCTCCTTTGGTGCTAGTCACCAACCCCTTGACCTTTCGGGTGCGGGCAAGGGGATGTCATGTACCTAGTTCCGGGTTCCCTGGAATTTGGGGGCGTGACAGGGCATGGGCAATCGTGAACTATTTTCAAGGTTAAAAAATCAAGGCATGATAGTATGGCATCAGTACATGGTCGAGTAAGCTTAGGATAGTGTCAAAGACTGATTACGATTGAAATCCTTAGGAGGCAATGTAGAACACACTTGATCAATGTAGTCTTCTCTGATTTTATAAGGTGTAGTCAGGGGTAATTAGGCTATAGAGTAAGTCATTCATTATTGGATGTGAGTGAATACATGTATTCACATTAAAGCACTAGTTTACATTTTGTTAAAAATTGATAAGCATGCATATTATGTGGTAATAGATACATTGTATAATGATTGCTAAGGAACTGGATATATGAATTATATTTATCAAATTGTATAGTGAATAATGTGTACACTGTAATGAAATTTGTGATATGTATCTATGAAATGTAAATTTAAATACCCTTTTCGTCCTAAGGATGGGGGTAGAGGGAGTTTGTTGTTGACCTTAGCATTATTTGTGTAAACAATGCCTCATAAGAGAATGACTTGTGCTACTATCATCTCCTCTCTCTTTTATAGTTTGGTACATGTTTTTGCATGATTTATGTGGATATTTTCTCCCTCCACAATAAAGAAAATATATCTTTCAAGTGTGGGAGAGGGAATGCTTGTGAGTGATTGATTATTCTTTTTTGTGAGTGTTTCAAAAGATTTTGATTTGACGTTTAGAGTACTTGGTTATCTTAGATATGGCAGTTTTTGTGAAACTTTTTACAATTCTTGGATATATATATCTTAGATATGCATTGAATTACCATGCTTGTTTGGTATGCATGTTTTAGCTAGGTCTTGGGAGTTTGGCCTTAACAAACCCAACTTATGGGTGATGGTTATTGCATTATGGTTATTAGTTTATGCTAGTTTGGTTGCCTTAAGCTACAAACCCACTTTAGTAAGTGTAGCTTTTGTTGATGTAAGTTTCAACTTATTGAAAAAAAGAGAAACGAAAAGAGAAGAATATGAAGTTTGTTAAGTACCTTACATAAGTGGATTGGGCAACCATTTACATATGGCCTACTTATTATTTTCTTTAGTATGTTGCCATTTTGTGTATATCCCTTGCTTTGTAAAAAAGCATGTGTTTGTAAAACTTCATGTTTGTATATCATTGTATCTATACCACACATGATGTAAATAAATAAATAAAAGAAAAAAGTGAGTTTGAACCTTATTTTATAAATAGCTCATCTCTAAAAGTGACTAGCAAAAATGGACATTGGTAATTGTTGCCATGATATGGCACATTTTGCACTAGCCTAAGGTTTAAAAACCCATGGGAGATCATGAGTGAGAGTGGTATAGGGTTATAAATGAGTGAGGCAGTTTGTTGCTTCTATGATAAAAGAGGAATAAAGTATGAGCTCTAGGATTGTTTATCTTCTCCAATTACTTAGACCCCTAGCTATGAACGAATCCTTTTGATGGACTAAGTATGGGAAAGTCATAAAAACTCAACAGGTACTTCACCTTAGTCATATTTCATTCCCTTTTGTATGGCAACTTGTGTATCCAAATTGCTATATATACTTGTGTTTTCAATTTTTCTAATTTTTCACTCTTTTAGCATGATGGTTTTTATTCGTGCTTACTTGAGAATAAGCAAGAGGTCTTAAGGTGGAGAACTCTTAGGCAATGATCTATAATCCATTTATTCCTATACAACTAGTTTTGAACAAAAAAAACAAATACTTTAACCTAAGGATAAGCATAAGCAGAATAACATATTGGATAAAAGTATAATATCAAGTTAGCCATGAAAAATATTATATACCATCTTGGATAAAAGCACATTTCAAGATATTTAGAAGTATAATACAATTAAAGAAACCTAAACACATTGTATTGGAGGATGAAAATAGAAGGCTAGCAAAATTAATGGTAGATTCATGAAATCTCTGCTAGACAAATTCAATGCAAAAATTATTATTACAATTAGAAGGCTTGGATGACAATGCCTCTTAGTGAGCCCATAACAACCTCGAAGCATATAAAGCTAGACCTAGTAAGCCAAAATAATAAGAAATGCTAAGAAGGATAAAGTTCTTGCCTTGAAAGCTAGACCTAGTAAGCTGATTTTAGATGATTCCTCTAGAGATAAACACAATGAAGATCCAAGTGTTGATTTTTGGTCAACTAATACAAGTAGTTCCTTGTGAAGAAGGGGAACTTCAAGAAACTCAAGCTAACCCACAGTAAGAATGAACTAATTGTTGCAATTGAAAGTAGCCTGGAAACTTCATGAACCATGACAAAATGTCCAAAGTACAAAAAAGGCAAAGTTATCGAGTTTAAGAAAAAAACCCACCTATAAGAAAAAGCAGTTTGACACAAGGGACAGGCTATGGTGGTTAATGAGTTCATGAACAAGACTAAAGAAGAGGTGCATTAATTAATGGAGCGTCAAAATGTATTTATAAAAAACACAGATCTTGCTAGAAATATTAATTAAACAAATTAAGAATAATTTTAAAAATGTAAATATCAATTCCATCAAGAAACCTTCTAGGTTTTACATATAGATTTTTGTCATCCAATTCTAGTCAGAACACCATCAGATAAAAGATACTCCAATAGTTGTAACTTTACCAAATACCCGTGGTTTATATGGATCGATTCTCAAATGGATTTGACATAACAAATATTATGAAATACGGCACAAAACATGAAATTAAGCATAGCTTCTTAACCATGAGGGCAAAAATACCACAACAAAATGATAGAACATAAGAAAAAATAATCTCATTAAAGCTTGAAGAATCATTATTGTAAGAACAGGTTAAGAAAAAATATGAACATGTCCAAGTGTTTTTGCACCAGACAATAACCAAACCCAAGATGAAGAAAATGAAAGTGAAATTAAAAAACAAACACAAGTCAAAGAAGTGGATGAGCATTAAAGGGATCGGGATGAAACTCCAGAACCTAATCTAGAACATTTGAGATAGGTTGGAGTTACAGTATGAATGAAAGATCAACTAGCGCCCACAATTCATGCCCTCTTCGCTATTATTGCAAGCTAACAGTCCAAAGATTATTAATATAACAATATTCTACCATCATAAAAGTTCAACCCTAGGATAGTTGAGGACAGCAATGTGTAGCATTCATGTCCAATGGCAAAATAGCTGTGGGCTGTAATATCTACTTGGCTAAATCAATTATGTGAAAATAAAAACCATACGAAAATTGAATAACACAGCAACTTTAAAAGGCAATTCATAAGGATACAAATAAACAAGACAAAATTCCCGATAAAAGCGTTTCCTGAATACAATGAATAAAAAACTTGCAGCAGGAGTGGTCTTTCTGCATCTACAACCTTTTTGAGATATAAACCCTGGAAGGGGCCAATCTGACAAAAAATTAAAACATGCTGAGAAATGGCGAGCAGCCTAGTAACGGTGAAAGTATGTCTTACGCCTGAACCAATTGTAATCAGGCAATTTTCGTATGGGTCCAATGGCAGCAACCGCAGCATCCTAAGAAAAACAAAATTCATAAGGCAAGAAGTAGAAGATAGAGATTCATTCACTTCAGTGTTTTAAAATGGGTCAGGCCGCCACCTAAACGGAAGGGGGGGCCCAACCCAGCCATTCTACTTTGGGGGAAAATAGGCTTAAGATGTTTTTATATATTGGAGCCCCTTTAGATGGCTGCCTAGACAGCTTTAAGCAGCCAATGATTGCTTTAGCAATCTTTTTTTAAAAAGCAATTGAAAAATAATAGTAACCAAGGCATAAGATAGAAAATGACATTTTTTGTTTTAAAAAATGAAACACAAAAAGAACCAAGGTCTAAAATAGAAAATGAAGGACATTGCATTTGAAGATGCATGACAAGAAAGTCTTTGAAAAACAGAGTAATGGTGATGTGATGATTAGTTAACCATGTGATGGAAGACTAACTGAAATTTAAGAGTTGAAGTTTATATTAATACATTTGTTTAGACTGTATTAATTATGTATTTTATGTGTTTTCAGTCAACTCTTTTGTTTTATTATATTTAACCATAAGTTTGTAAGTTAGATTTATTGAAGTTGTCATATTTATTATACTTTTGCATTATTATTTCACTATTTTTTGAAACACAAAATCATTTTGAACCACCAAGATGCCAACAAGATGTAAGGCGGTCCTAGCACAGCTTAGTGCTTTTTAGAATTAGAACGTTCAGTCCAGAATATTTTTGAAGTCATTACCTGGTCAAATATTACACCATTTGCAACGCGTTTAACAGTGCTTGCATCAACAGCATCAATCCTAGCAAACAATTCAGCAAATGAAATTCTTCGGCCATAGGTAAGAAGCTGCAAGCACAGATAGACAGTATTCATCAATGGACAAAACTTCTAAAATTAGCACTTCTTCAATTGCAAAAGCCAAGAACATTAACACCCGTGTCTCATGTTTTGAATTTCAACAGATTAAGAAAAAAAAATGAAATTAGAAGAGATTAGTAGTATCTCAGAACAAAATGGAGGGCCTTACCAGCTAAGCCCAACTCAAAGAATAAATAATACTGTTTGCAAGCAATATTGATTCAATTATGCATTCTACTGTATCAATTAGCTAAAGGAAGCGCTACACTTATTTACTAGTTTTAGTTGTATACTTGTATACACATCTAATGCTATTTTTCTTTCTGATTAGAATTACAGTAATTAAATCAAACTTATTCAAATCTCATCAAAATTCTTTTAGGGTATATACGTGACCACAAAAACTCAATGACTGACAATGAATTTCCAGCTCTGTTTATGATGATTCGAAATTCAACTTACTATTGACTTCAAAAGGATATTCATATACCTGACGTCCTATATCTTCAGCAATGGCAGTAGTCCCATCCATGTGAAGCATAAGGGAAGACTTCAACTACAATCAAACAAGTAGTTAAGCAACTTCATTTGTATCAAAAAAATTAAACGCAGTGTATCTGTATGCGTGGCAAAAAAACTTTGCTTCATATTGGAACTTCGCTCTTAAATCTAGATTCAGACATGTTTTGCTCATGAAAACTTGTTTAAATAGTGCTTTAAGGGGACCTCAGTGATGAATGATAACCCATTTATTGATTGATATATTATGTGCTAATATGTAATTACAAATAGTCAACAAAACTCATTGGTTTTGGCTTGAAATACTTTTGTATTGGTCATTGATTACTCGGAGAAACGACAATTTTCCAACCCATTAAAAAAATTTATTAATTAATAATGATTAAACTCCAATATCAAGAAAAATCAAATAAAACAAAAATTATCATAAAGGAAGAATTCAAGAAATAGGTGAAGATATATGACAGACAGAGATCCATTAATTAGTTTATTTATTTAATGGATTGTTCAGTTATTTATTTGTTGTAATTATAATATTTGTTCATTTGTTTATATAGTTGGGGGTCAAATTGTTAAAGGCTCAAGGTTTGTACGTTAGATCAGGGTAGAAATTATAGTAATAACGGAGACATTGAATATTGATATTTAGTTTTCGAATCAGTGGATTTCTAAGATATTAGTTTTGATTAATATATTTTCCCCTATCTGCGATTGGAAAACCCTAAGGTAATGATTCTTCTAGAATAAAATCACCTTACTTTTATCTTGCCCTAAATCATCAATTCAGTTTCCCATCCTACGTCATGTTGATATCAGAACGAAAGATCCATCATTGAAACCCAACAAATAAAAAAGGGAAGCTTCACCAACATCCTAGATCCATTAAACTTCAACGAAATAAAAGGGAAAAAGGGCTCTCAATTACAACCAGCTGGCTTTGATGACCCAAGCCATCAACCAGCTGCTGCAATTACAACTCTACGCTGGAAACACCCATTGACGACTCCTGCAGCACCCTGACGCCAGCAATCTCCAATGACGCTGCAAGCAGCGCCCAAACAACAAAGCATGCCAACACCAGACCATATTCGTCACCACTGCTCATAGATCGATGACCACTGTTGATGCCATCACAAGCCACCCACCGCCGCCACTGCTGCATCATCAACCCAATGATCACAACTATCTTCTACCAGCCAACACCGTGTTAAGATCGCCTAATCCAGTAACCAACACCGAGTGCTACCAAAATTGCTGAGCCATGCCACAATTCACCAAGCCTAGCCACGCCAACACCAGGGACCAGCATTGACCCTCTGCTCATCAACCTAGCATCGCTTATCCAACACATCACTATACAAGTGTCTAGTTCCATAACCAAAAAAAAGGGAGGCACACCTTAGTCCAATTACCAAAATAACCCTCATTCTTTTTGCTCAACTTCTTATTAAAAACAGCCTTTACTTACTTGATTTTCTGCCTTTGTTAAGTTAAACTATTTCTTTAATATCTTACATACCAGTATTTAATTTTCATCAAATATTGCATGCTCATTATATCCATAATAACCTATGGTATTTCACTGCTAAATATTGGGATTCCAATTGCTTAGATCACTTGAATTTCCCTACTGTATTAGTACAAACTTTCTGAGAATTTATTGAAAATCATTTTAAAAAGAATTGCATAGTTATTCCATAATAATTGTATATTGCTTGATCATCCTTGTTAGTGATGTCAGTGTCCTACAAAGCATGGTGCGGTAGTTTCATAGGGTAACTAGAGAGACAAGGGAGGAGAGTATGATTCCCAAGATGAGGAAGTTGATAAGCACCTAGAGGAGATAAGTAAGCCGGCAGGTGTCATGAGATGCAATTTGACTAGTTCTAAAAGGGAGGATGATTGAGGGAGAACGACCGTATTTAAGACCTACAGCAAAGTGGGTTCTTTAGCACCTGAGGCCCTGAGTGTCTTTCATGAGTCAACAACCCAAATCTTTCCACATTCTTAGGAAGGAGTTTTAGCATAGTGAAATAAAGGATAGAGTTGGGTATATGTTAGTAGTTAGAGAAGTAAGGGAGGTTCTTGAAAAGCATACTAAGGTCTCTCTTGATTTAGTTTCTCTTCCCCCATGTATGTGCATCACATTCACTATTTGCATTCTAAGAGAAGAAAGAAACAATTCAAGCAACAATAATTACAAATGTTGCAAATGCTCATTGCTGGTGCCAAAAGTTTAATGTGAACAACTATCAGGTAATAATACCATGACACCATGCCAAGGGGTTCCCTCCTAAAATATGACAGAAAGTATAGTGGAAGGATCTACTTGGACTTTGCGGAAAGGTCAGTACTAACTCATACAAGGTGGTTCTACCTAGTGAAATTGGTATTGGTGTTGTGTTTAATATATAAAATCCTACACCTAACTATAACCTTTTGAGAACCATGCTTCCTCTCTTACTTTCTCTATTACCTCATTTTGTTGAGCGTACCTACACGTGTCCCACTATTGCCATATATACCTCTTACGTTTACACAACAGCTAGCGGTTAGGATATATGCATTACCCAGGCACACTGGTCATCACCAATTTTTAGTTAAGTGCTGCCAAAGGCCTCCGACACGCGAATCAACAATGAAGAGTTTGGGCCATTTAATTTCCACTTTGATGTGCAACATGAGACTTCCATTTCACCAAAAGCTTCTCTTTTGCAGCTAGGGATGAGGATGATTAGTTAATTTATTTAATAGATGAATTGTTTTATTATTTATTTGTTGAGTTAATATGTAAAGCAAGCCGAGATTATGATTAAGAGGAATATTGTGCCTTTTCAAGCCTAAATGAATAAATGAGAAAGCTAAACTTATTGGTGAGTGAGGCCAAAATTATGTATCATTCTTGACCGTCAGTTGGTTGATGAAGTTGTTGACATTTAAGAAGATTTTCATTAAAGAGGCTTCAATGGACATGTAGAAAATAATCATAGGATGAAAGATTTGATTTTATAGATAAAATTGATGCCATATCATTGAGAGAGAGAGGGAGAGAGAGAGAGGGAGAGGGAAAGGGAAAGGGAGAGGAGAGACAGAGTCGGGTTATCCCCTCCGACGGCAGCAGGGATGGCCCCGTCTTCCGGCGGCCCTTCTACTCATGGTTCCACCTCTCGTTACTGTTCCGTCAAGGAATATGCTACCACCAAGAAGGTTTCCTTTCAGCGTTTCGCATCCTCTCCTTCTGGTGTTCCCACCATTATCTTCTTCGAGCAGGATCTTGCTCGATCCGCCTGCGATTTTGCCTTCACCCCCATGTTGAAGTTTAGTTCCGGCCAGCCATCACTGCCTAATCTTCGCCAATATTTGGATGTTGAACATTTTTCCGGCGATTTTGTCATCGGCCTCTTGGACACCACCACTCTCATGGTTCGCTTTGATTTGGAGACGGATTTGTTCCGCCTTCTTTCTAAGCCAACATGTTTCATTCTTTCTTTTCCTTACCGGATCTTTCGGTAGGTGGCTTTTTACAAAATGGTGCGTTTTTCACCCCTATATGGATCACTCTCTCCTACCTCCCTTTACAATTTTTCCATCCTGATCTTCTACTGCCAATTGCATCCTTTTTTGGTACCCTTTTGGCCATATACTTGTCCACTTCTTCCCTTGCTCGCCCTAGCGAGGCATGATTTTGTGTGGAGCTGGATTTGCAGTCGCCTCCTGCATAGGTTCGTCGGCCAGCTTTTTACAAGACGCATCTTATCACCATTTGCCGGCCTTGGTCTCCGCTCGTCTAGCTCGGGGGTCGCCGGCTGCTCCTGCCGTGCCGACGCCTCCCCTGTTTGTTGTGCGGCTTCCGCGTTGGCTTTGGCGCCCCATTTTGGCGATTACGGCACCCTCAACTGCTGTCATCCCGGCGCCCGCGGTCGCCGTCCTCCTGCAGCCATCGGTTGAAATCCTCCCTGCCCCCTCGGTCGAAGTCCTCCTTGAGCCCTCGATCGAAGTCCTCCCAACGCCATCAATCATAGTCCTCCCGGCGCCATCAATCGTAGTCCTCCCGACGCCCTCGGTCGACGTCCTTCCGGCGGCCTCAGTCGCCACCTCTCCGGCCATCCGGTCAGCGCCTTCCTCCCCGGTTTCGTCGAGTCTGCCAATCGCGCCTCTGACCTCAGTAGCCCCCCCCCCCCCCTCTCAATCTCCTCGTTGGAGGGCGCAGCTCCCACAACCGGCAGCCTTCTCGAAGACTCCCACCCCGCCGTTCCCTCGGCCTCTCCGGATGCGCCACGTGTCTGTATCTCCCCTCCCAAGGTCAGATCTCTCCTTGGGAGTGCCGCAGCCACCCCTATGTCCACCTTTGCCCCTTAACATCTCTTCCTTTCCTCTCTCCCCAGTCCACCCCGCTGCCCCCTCTATTTCCTACCCTCCCAGTCCTCTTTGCCAGGCCCAAACCCCCCTTCCCCCCTCGCCAGCCCATCCCTCCAGCCGAAGCCCATCCCCTCCTCTTTCTTTCCTTCACCCTGTGCTAGTCCCCTTTTCCCCCTCACCCCAGCAAAATCCCAACCCTTTATTATCCTTCAACATGCCCGATCCCTCCACCTTTTCCCCCACTCAGCCCGGCCTACCTGCTTCTTCCCCTCCCTCCGCTAGAACCCCTCACCCGCCGCCCCTTCCTCCTGCACCTTCTCCTTCCTGCTCTATCCCACAGTCGTCTCTCCTCCTTGAACCATCTCCCCACTGCTCCATCCTGCCTTCGTCCCCGATCTCTGGGACTCCCGCTGAGGTTCGAAGCTTGCCGTTGCTTCTTTCCCCTTGAGCTTCAGAGCTTGCGCCTCACGCTGCTTCGTCGGCCCCTGCTAGATCTCCTCCTTCATCCGGCGTTGTCACGGCCGGCCCTTCCTCCTCGGGTGGGGATTTTCTTCCCGGTCTGCGGACTGTTAGTCCTTGGCCGGCTCTGCCAGCCTCCCCTCACCAGGCCTCTATTTCGTTTGGATCCTTTCCTGAACTCGTGGAGGGCTCTCCTACCTCTTTTTGGGATTAGGGCGAGTGGGACTTCGAGGATGATCACCCTTCTGCTTCTCATTTTGCGAGTACGCTTGTAGCGCTTCCTGGGGAGAATCTGTTGGGTGACTTGGATGTTCAGCCGTTGTCTATTGTTGGTCCCCTTGTTGCTCTCTGTGAGGAGCTTTGTTCCCTGTAAGTGTTTCCAATTGGTCGGCCGAGGCAGAGCCAGAGTGGCTCCGTTCTTACAAAGCCAATGGCTCTGTATTAGGGGTGAGTTATAAGAGTTGTGAACTTGCTACTTCTGATTTGTTACGGGAGATCAAAGCTCGCTTTTCATCCCGGAAGGATACTGGTCTGGGGTCTAAAAGTGTGTGGGAGCTTCAACGGCTTGCCTCTTCCATTAATTATGATGTCGGGAGTTCTCGGGCTCCTCAGGTTCGGTAGTCAGCTGGTCTGGCTATTCGCAGTCTCGCGTTCTTCCCGTAGGTGGAGTTTTCGTGAGGGTTTTTTCTTGTTGGGTTCTTGTGGTTTTATTGTATTATTTATATGGGCTCATCTCTTTTCTAGGGTATGACTATCTTCTACCCTTTTTTGTCTTATCTTTTCTCTTAATGATATCTTTATTACTTATAAAAAAAAAAGATAAAATTGATGCAGGAAACTCAAGCTTAAACTTTATAGTATCTTATGACTCAATTCTAGAGAACACTTAATTTAAAAAATTAGACTCTTATTTAATCATGTATAAGAGTGGAGGGAACACTACTAGCTAACAATACTTATTTATTACTAGGAGGGTAGGGAAAAGTTGCATAGTCTCTAAGATTATACCAAGGGAATGCGCAGCCACGTAACACATACTTTTAGTATTAGATATTCATCTTTAAAATGTGTATAAAAAAACAATATGTTTTAACACATACCAAGAGGACGAAACTGATACTTAATGCGCTCCTATAATCTAGTGGTGGAGTAATGGATAAATATTCAATTACAATAGAAGCACATTAAGTATTAGTCTCATCCTCTTTGTAATAGTAATGAATGAGATAACAAATAATATTCATAAAGATATACCTTAGTATATGTTGTTCGTTAATGATATTATTTTAATTAATTAAATTAACGAAGAAATTAACCAAAAAATTAGAGTTGTAGAGATAAACTATAAAAGATCAGAGACTAAACATATCAAAGATTAAATATATGAAATATAAGCTTAGAAAAATAAGAAATAATGAGCAAAGTATAATCATGCTTGATGACCAACAAATATCAGTCACAAAATATTTTAAGTATCTAGTGTCAATAATTCAAAAATACAGAGAAATGGATGGTGATTTCAACCATAAGATTAAAGCTGGATTATTAAGTGAAAAAGTGCAACAAGAGTTTTATGTGACTGTAATATGTCATTGGATCCATCAGCATAGTTTTCAAGACGATCTAGTCATTAGAGGGTCTAGGCTAGATGGGCATTGCCCAAGAGGTGACTAGGCATTTGTGATATATATAAGACAATTAAAATTTTTGTATTGTAATTTTTAACATTATAATATAGAGATAATGCAAAAACAATTCAACTTAATACATAAATTCAGAAATTTAATATATGTTTACAACATTAAAATAGATAAATGTCAAAATTTTGAAATAGAAAACATTAAATTAAAAGTTAACGAGAAAATCATCATCTTGAGTTTGCTAAAGTGATTGCCTTTGGTTTATAGTATTAAAAATCAATACACCAAAATCTTCTTCAATGTCTTCATCACTATTTAGATCAATCCCAACTTTCAAGGATTCTTCTACTCTTGAGTCTAACTACTCTTCATTTCTCACTCTCTTTTGTCTATTATGGCCTTGAAAAGATGTAAATGCCCCAATTTTTCAATAATGAGGATCAATCCTAATCCCAAACTCTTCAATAATTTGAATTTCTTCTTCGTGATCTTTATCAATATTAAAATCAAAGGTCTCTTATTTTTATGCATATAATCTCTCATTTCTTTGGAAATTTCTTTTGTCACTTTTAGGCATTTGACAACATCACCAAATACCCACTTAAGTACCCCTTCAGTCTTCTAATACCTCCATTTGTATTTTTATTGTAGAGTTTACATTGCACCAAATTTTTATTATTTAAATTAGGCCAATACCCATACTTTCACCCAAGGTCATTAGACTTGGCCCAACGCTTTTGATTTAATTTTGAATCATAAGAAGATACAATAGTGCTATCACTCCTAGAGCTTATTTCCTTCTTCTCTTGTCATCAAACAATTGTCCATTTTGTCTTTTTGTCACATATGTTTCGTGTTGCTTTTTCCCTTGTAACAACAATGTTACCATTCTTAGTCATCACCCAACAACTTGTTTTAGTAAACGTGCTACCCCTCTTGACCTTTGATTTGGAGTAAGTTGTCTATCTTTCCTATTTTGGACTCGCTCAATCCGGACAGCTTACTCTTCCTGTCTTCACTCATGTATGACTTGCATTTGCTCTCAATGACTTGTTCAATCATGTCTTCAACCATCAATGCAATCTTTGCTATATGATCTTCTTTATTTTTAGTTTTATAGACTCTTGTTTAGTGGTTTAGAGTTTATGGCAATGTTTGGCAAGCCTAAATTTTTTTCAAAATATTATTATTTTTAAAAACTGTAGGTCTAAATGAATTTCTAATAATAAATAATTTTAAATTCATCAGACCCACTGTTTTAAAAAATAATCTAATTTCCAAAAAAAATACCATCATACTAAACGGGCCTTATCTTTTTCTCTCATTTCTACTCCACTTTTTTTGCGATGCATTTTTAGTGGTCTTTGTGCTTCCAATTTGCTTTTCCTCCTTAGGAAAAAAAGGACTTATGTTTACTTTCAAGGACATGTTCAATCATTCGATCATGTCTTCAACCATCAACGCAATCTTTGTTGTATGATCATAGTTCAAAGTCAACCATAGAAGAGGAGTGGTGACAGCAGCCCTCCTAGGTTAGACTTTGGCTTTAATACCAAATTGAAAACTAGAAAAAAATAATTCTTATTCTTATTCTTTGATAGATTACAAAACTCATATATATATATAGACACACACAACAGAGCATACCTAAAAGGCAACTAAATACACATTACAAATATTAACAACTTAGAATATAGAAACTTATTCCAACAAGTGATCCCTATAAGTGTGGCTAACAAACCTGATTTAATCCAATGTTAGTTCTTATAAGGGAGTTTTGGTAAAAATTTAAAATTCCGTTTGGTCACATGGGAGTGTGTCCAATGACCATTGTGGGTAGGGGGATTAAGGGTTGCCTCTTCGCGGTTTTAATGAGATTTTTTAGCAAAATAAAATTGAGGTTTTATTATAAAAAATGAGAGCATTTGGAGGAGTGATTTGTTCCATTTTTGAGATGGATCATTTTGGTTGGAGGAATAAGCCTGTGCAGCAACCATATAGGGGTTGGCATATTAAAAGGCGTACAGTTGAGATTCGATGACTTTTACAAGTAGATAGCCTACAAACTAGGAGAGAGGCCTCAATTTCCTTCTAGGATGACACTTGGAGTGTGGCTCAACCTTTGCAAGAGATTTTCCTAGTGGTTGGTGCATGGACTGCCAGTGGTGAAAAGAGCCCAACTACGGCTTTAAGTAGGGAAGACCTGAAATGTTCAATTCAGCCCACTCATGGAATTCAGTGAAGATTTTTGTTTATGCTTTGCTTGATATTCAGTGGGTTATCTCAGGCAACGTGGCTACTGAGATTGTGCCTTGGCTAGGACAAGTCTAGTCTACTGTATACAAGCAAGTAAAAAGGCTAAATGGCTAGTACAAGCTATCCCCTTATGGTTCTTTTAGGTCTTGTGGAGGAATTAGATTGATCACCGCTGCGGCGCTGCCTTCATTGAAATAGGGCTAGGCAAGTTTGGATTATGGTCTATACTTTATTTGGTATTGTATGCCTTCACTGTGGCACAATTGGCAATGAATTTGAGGCTTGGGATGGGGTTTGAGGACCTATCTGGGCAAAAAGTTTTTGGATAGCCATTCTAATGGTTTTTCAAGTGTTGTGGAAGAAGTGAAACGAGGCTTGGTATGGGGTTTGAGGACCTATCTGGGCGAAGAGTTTTTGGAAAGCCATTCCAATGGCGGTTTTTCAAGTGCTGTGGAAGAAGTGAAACTGTCCTGTTTTATACAAGACCGAGTACTATTCAAAGGGTGAAAGGTTGCTTCTGGGAACAATTTTTTAGACATAGCCTAGCCATTGGATGTAATGTTCCTTGCCCGGACAAGATCTTTGATATCCTAGCCCCTTATTTTGTGTAATATGCCCACCACTTGGATGATGGTTTTGATAAATCGCCCATTTCCATTAAAAAAAAAAAGATATGGCAAACAAATTCAATACAGAAATAGCTTTTAGCAATTTGAAAGTAATGAGAACTGTAATATAATTTCAGCTAATTTTTAAAAAATAAATGCCAAAGGGACACGATCTAACTTAAAAGTGTTCAATATTTCCATCAAAATTGAATGTCAAAATAACCAGACATACACATGAATATTATATATGTGGATAAAATTAAAAATTAAAAACTTCGAAAAAGAAAAGAGAAAAATCTACCTGATTACGTGCACGGGTAACACTAGCTTCTGAAACTCGATAAGATAACTTGGACATCTCATGCATAATTGCCCACGCTAAATCCTGCAAGCCATCAGGCTAGCAAACAAAGAACATGTTACAGCTATATAGAAGAATCAAAAAGGCATTAATGGTTAGAAAAAGCACCAATCATTTTTAATGAAAAATATTTGTAATTTACAAAAAAAAGAAACAAAAAATAACACATCAAGCATAAACTTGCTAACCCAGAATAAGTTTTTTTATGAATTGCTAACCCAGAATAAGTTAGTTTCAAAACAGTGAGAGAGGGGGTGCAAAAAGAATAATTCAACACAAAAATGAATGATGAGTAGTAGAAGAGTGGCTCAGTTGGTGATAGGCCTCATTTTTTTCATTCTATATGGCACTGCAAGCATAGAACCTTTTCAACCAATATTGCCATTCATGTGTCACTCTCAAGATTCAAAAATATGAAACACGGTACGATACGGATTTGATGCTGTACGGCGAGACGGACGCCTCAGTACGGTTGAGGCAGGCGCCTCAACCATAAATGATAATTTTTATTAAAAATATACAAAATATATAAAATAAAATTAGCAAACTTAATTTTAAAATAATAAATCATACTACAATTATCAAATGAAGTATATAATTATTTATCAAACTCAAAAATCTAATAGCTTAAACAAATAGTCAATCTAATGTTCTTTCATTAGTTTGTAGTCATTTCTATATTTTCATATTTTTTTGATTATTTACCATTATATAATTATCTAGAAGAATAAATATAATTAAAATTTAAAATAAAACAAATTAAATTAAAATAATTATATACATAATAGTACAATGCACATCTAAGTTGCTTTATAATTAAATTATAAAGCAATATATATAATTGCTTTTTAACGTTGGAGTCCAGCAGCTGGACGACGATGACAATGAACGCTAGATCGGCAGCAGCGATGATGGCGACGACGATCGTCAACGATGACGGACGTCTCTTCGAGGCGACGATGTGATGCTGAGCTACGACAACGATGGCAATGAGATGCTGAGCTACAACGATGATGAGATGCGACGACAACGATGCTAAGATGTGACGACGAAGACGCGATGAGATAAGGGTTGTTTAGCGACTTACCCTTTTCTGTTTTTTAAATTGATTTTAAAACTCGTCGTCGCGAGTGGTCTGCGACGCGGACGCCTCACCACGTCGTACGGGTGAGGCGGCGAAAAGGCCCGCCTCAAACCGCCTCATCCGTGTGAGGCAGGCGGCGGATGCGGGTTCTGGGGCGGCGCCTCCACGCGGTCTGAGAGCGAGGCGGGCGAGGCGGCGCCTCAAGGCACCGCCTCAGCCCGTATTTTTGAACAATGGTCACTCTCACTAATGAAAACAAAACAAAAGGCATATACTTCTAAAGAAATTGAACTGAAATATATTGCAAAATAGAGAGAGAAGTGTCATATACATTTAAGAGGCTAACAAAAACACCTAACAACCATACCTTAGCGACAGCATATACACCAAACAGGCCAGTGTCTTGATAGTTGGTGTTGAAAGCCATAACACTTTCAGCAATATCATTGCAGCTGCACATCTGTACAAGCTCAGAGCTGTTTACAGATTGCCAATTATTAATGCACATGCTTAATTAAATATACCAAAAACAACATTCCCAAAGAATAATCTAGAATAAATTTTAAGACTAGAATCACCCTGAGTGTTTGCCGCCTGGTGAATGCTTACTCCAAGAACCCAACAAAGACTGCATGACCATCAAAGCAATAGAATCCGGATCTGTCCAGGAAAGCCCCTCAAAAGCAACAGCCAATTGTGCATAAGGAACATCATCATTTACTATCCTCACCTAAATTAGCATCAAAATGGATTATTCAAAATGTGTCACATAGACAAGAGTTATAATAAGAGCATTGTGTGAAAGGTCACTACACACCTCAGAACCAGTAAAGGCTGATGGTTCCTTTTCAGCTAGCTCTGAAGTTGTGGTTGGGTCCGTAGACAATTTTCTAAACATTTTATTAACATTAGCAACAACATCATCATGCTTGACAGCTCCAGAAGCAACGATTACCTGGAAGAAAGTGACCAGAAATTAAACTGCAGATGGAAGGCTCTCAGGAGAAATGTGTTTATATAAGCATACAGAAACAGAGAAGGATAAGCATCATCAGTTATTTGAGTACCATCCTGGGAGCTGTGTAGTGGGTTGATATGTAGTTCTGAATATGCTGTTTGGTGATTGTCTTGATATTTTCAGCAGGACCTAGAATAGTCCGACCCAGTGGAGTATGCTGGAATGCAGTAGCGTGCAGATGATCAAAAATAACTTCCTCTACTTGGCTCTCAACCTAAAAAATAAAACACACATATGTGAGCGAGATGAGATGAATGAATGAATGTTCTTCAATAATTAAATTGCTGAAAAAGATACCCCTCCAGCAACACACTCACAATAACCGAACAAAAAAACAACTACAAAATCTAGCAATAATAAAGTGCAAGTCCATGGAAATGCAAATTGGGCGTATGATTGCTTCATAACTATCCTAATGACATCAAGTGCTCTTGCTTGCATGATTAATCATCATTATATATAACAACTTCAACAAAGAGTCACTAGCCATGCGGCCATTCCAGAACCCAGATTATCCAAAAAAGATCAACCTATTAAAATTGCACTACAAAGTAACAAGTAATAAAAATAAATAAATAAATGATAACAAAATAGGAAAAATCAAAATACTCCAAAGTACCAAATCTGTTGAGGAAGTACTTTACCTCCTCCATCTCTCGGAGGATCACACCCCGCTCCCGCTGGATCTGGGACTCATCAAATTTCGAATTCTGCAGAATATCAGCGAGAATGTCGAGCACCGCCGGCACGTCCTCCGCCAAAACCTTGGCATAGTACGCGGTCTGCTCCCTGCAAGTGTAAGCATTAAGGTGACCCCCCATGTTTTCCACCTCCTCTTCCAGAACGTGACCCGTCCGGCGGGCGGTGCCCTTGAAGATCATGTGTTCGAGAAAGTGCGCCGTGCCATTATCATCGTCGGACTCGAACCTTGACCCGGCGTCGATCCAGACCCCGACGGTGGCGGTCCTGGCGGAGAGACTCGACTCGGTGGCGACTCGGAGGCCGTTAGGGAGGACGGTGACGCGTGTCTCCGGCGCCAATAGCACCGGTGTGTGGTCCGACAGGACCGGGTGAGGGGAGCCAAGCTGGAGGAACCGAGGGTCGGGGGATTCGAGCTTCTTGAGCTTGGCTTGGACGCCGTCGGCGATGCGGTCGTAGACCGTGACATTGGGGGACAGAGGCGGCGATGGAGTGTGGGGCGGCGGAGGTGGAGTGGGGTTGACGGCCGGGGATGTGGACGCAGATCGTCCGATGGTGTAACAGGGGGCGGAGGAGGGCGATCGGCGGGCTAGGGCAAGTACCCGCTTCATCGCCATGGTTAGGTTTTTTTTTTTCAAATTTTATGCGGCGGCGGCTTATTTACTGATGTGCTTACAATTTAAAATTATTAATTTTAGTTCGCGGTATTTGCCTATTTGGTTCAGTTTAGCATGAGAGATCAAAAAAACATGGTGGATTCAAACCATATTTTAAAGTTCTATTAAATTTTAATTCGATAACAATGGTCATGATATAAGTTTTAGTTTTGATATTTTATTTTATGAATTTTGTTGGTATGGTAATTTAACAATAATTCGTGTATTTTTTAAAAATCGAAATATAATTTTTTAAACAAATAATATTTTATAAGCTTAATTAATAAAAATTAAGAAAAAAGTAAAAAATAAAAATATTATTTGAATTTATTTACAGAATTTAGTTTATAATTGAAACAGTAAACTTATTATTTCTAAAAATATTTTTTAAATATATATTATTATTAAATTAGAGTAAAAATATTGGATTCATTGTTTTCAAAAAATAATTTAGAATTATAATTGTGTCAGATGAGGTGAATATCTTTTTAATTGAAGAGCTAATATATTTTATAAAGAATGTTTTAAAAAAAAAATTAGATCTCATAAAAATAAAATAAAATATTATGGGTTCGGCTAATAAAATATAAAAAAGTAAATAAAAATTATTTAGGTATCCTGTCAAATTTAAATTTAAATAAAAAAATAGAAAATATTATTTGTTTTAAAAACAAAAATGTTTTTAAAATACTTTTTTAAAATCAATTTACAAAATAATAATTTTAAATTATTATATATCTCACTATTTTTGAATTCAAAAACTGAATATTTTTATTGATTTGTGTAGGATAGGGATGAATTGTATTAAATTAAAAAATCAATTTGTTTTATTTTCTTTTTAGCAACCGCATAAAACATGTGCTGAATGATTAAATTGTTGCAGAAATTATACACAATATTCCTATGGTTGGTTTGTGGCTTTGTGCGTGTTAGTTTCTTTGGGATGTTTTTATTTGTCATAACTTATTAATTAAAATTAATATATGCTTTAAATTTACGCTTTAAATAATATTAATAATGTTATAGAATTAGATTAATAATATCATGCTTTATAAATAATATATTATTTAGTTTGACATTTTTATTCAGAATTAATAAGATTTTTCTTGAAAGTCACTTTTAAAATTTATATTCTCTCTTTTGCCTTTATTTTTATTTAAAAAAATTGAACATTTTTCTTTTTCTTTTCATTTCTATTTTCTTTGTTGTGCTCAAGATGTAAGATTAAAAAAATATATGATATAAATGATGAATAGTGATTTTCAAAAATAAAAAATTGTGTACTATTTTTCATCAGATAGGAAAATGAAAATTATGTTATAACATATTTTTAAAATTTAGATTTTTATATATCGAAAATGTTCTAACTGCTATAATAAATTATTAATCATTATTAATCTCAAACTAAGGAATGTAATTATTAATAACTTCATCATCACAATTTTCATGTTTCTCAATTGCATCTTCAATAAAAGACCCATGTCAATTTCAATGAAATTTCAATGATAGTTGTTTGTTTACTGATCAATTAATTATTATAAGCATTCATATTTTAAAAATCTAAATTTCATTTATCTTATTTTTCCATTTTTTTTTGTTTGTTTTTACTTACAATCTGCATGTTTTGCTCTCTCCAAGGACCGGCAACAGTGGCCTATGTACTTTATTTGTTTGCAATCGAAGATGTGATAGTGGGCTTGCTGCAAATAGTTGTAGGTGTCGAAAGAATATGAAATAATTACAAAAGAACAAGAAAACAAAAATAAACAAACAATTTTAAAATAAAATACATTGATTCCATTACACAAGCAATGCGTTATTCTCATTCAAATACAACACATTTTGACATGTCCTGGAATCTTATACTCTTGAAAATAAAGTTGCATAGATTTAACATTTTGTTACCCCGTGTATTATGCTCTTATATTATATTATATAATAATGAGTTATGAACATTTGATATCTAAACCTCTAAGCCTTAAATCTTAGATTGCATTTTTAATATAGTAATTGAGGATTTAAAATTTATGTCAAATTATGTATTAAATTTTTTCCAACCCACCTAATCAGGAAATCCAAATTTGGAGGTATCAAAGCAAAAAGCTTCGTTTGATATGAGAACTAGGTATAGGTAACTATTTAGGTTGAAAAATACAGCATGATTCCTAGTATAGGTTTAATGATAGTTAAATTAGATCGTTTCTTATATTACTCGCATAATGTCATTGCAAATATGTGATTAATTATGTTATGTACTAACCTCAAATTACGCGTTTGTCACTAAAGAACAAAATGGTGGAAATTAAAAATTAAACAAACAATATTAGTAACTCATTTAGAAACACCAGAGTGACTAATGAACTTGATGAGAGCACAACACTATTGAACACTTTGTTAATGAACGTCTTGGAAATACCCTACCAACAAATGAATAACCCATGAACACATCACCTCCATTAGGCATTAATACTAATAACTTGATGGTTTTCTTCATGCAAATGGTTCAAACCATGATGATGAACATAAGCCAACCAATGAACGTGAACCAACCACTAAACCAACAAGAGTGAGCCACACATCCCTAACCAAATGAGGTAATGGTGTAGCAATTTATGAAGCAACAACTACCATCATTTGCTAAATTAACTTATTCAACCTTTATATAGGAAAATGTTAGCAAGCTAGAGAAGATATTATCAATATTAGAATGCGTTAACCAATAAAGGATGAGATTTCTCAAAACAAAACCAGTACATTATATAACAATGGTATATTCATACATTTCCAATGAAATATTACTATTAAACATTAACATCCATCAATACATTACAATTTCCACCAACCCTTATCTAGAAAACAAATAATCTAAAAGTCATTCCAAAACCATAAATCAAGTTGTTATATTAAATAAAGAATATGCTAATGAATTGCTCCTATCTCTTCAAGATTTTAAAGTCAATTCTGGTGAACGTATCACTAATTCGATCATTAAACACTCTATTCGAAGAAGAGACAACTTATGAAGACCAGATATATTCTGAGATGCGGCCCCACATCAAAAGAATGAAGGTTTATGTCACGCCCCCAAATCCCGAAAGGACCGAAACTAAGAGTGTGACTTCCCCATGCCCGCACCCGAAGGGTCAAGGGGTTGGTGACTAGTATCGATATGGACTACACATCGGGTGCTGTCCGAGATAAACCTGTACATTCATACATCAGGGGTATTCCTGTACATTCCCACATGCTATGAAGTTAAGGAAAATAACTTATTAATAACAGAGTCATGCTATAATTCCAATACAACTTCCACGGACCCTCGTTTGATATTCAAATAATAAAATCAATCATGTTTTACAAAATCCATAAACCAAGTTATTACAAAATTTAAAAAACAAACAAAAACTAGCTTCAGACCAGCCTCTAGCGGATGAGTCGATACCTGAAACATGTCAACAAAATAGGGATGAACACAAATGCCCAGTAGGTGATCTCTATATCCTTACCATCCTATAACATGAATTCCTAAGTCTACATGATCGGTGTATGTTTGTGCCAGTGTAGTGTCCTACTTTATCACAATAAGCTTACATTCAATCACAAAATATAATATCACACACATTACATTTCAATCATTAAGGGTACACACCAAATAATCCAACCATCGAAGAGATTCCCACATCCAGCTCCAAGGATCCAGTCATTACCAGATAGCCATATGTGGGACCTATGGTGTCCCTAATGACAACCTGCCACATATGGGACCTCAGTTAACCAGCCACATAGGGGACCTGTGGCCTCTTGCCAGCCCTATGTGGGACCTGCGGTTAACCCAACCAACTCCACCACCAATTCCACATATAATCAATAAATAGAATATTCCAACAGTCAAAATTCAATACAACAGTCTTACAAAATATTTAATTCATCAATCCGGCGCTAACTACAAATAATATATATAGATATGCATACATATATAAATATTCATCAAACATCTAACACCTTAAATATCAATTAAGTAATATTAAGCTACGTACAAGTAATATTTAAATGCCAAATTTCTAACATTGAAATATAAACAATATTTCTAGTGTCAGACTATAAATATCAAGCCACAAACAATGTTTCTAATATCAAACTATTAATGTCAAGCCTCAAATAATATTTTAGATGATAAATTAATAATATCAAGCTTCAAGTAATACTTCATATTATTAAACTATAATATCAAACCCAAGCACTATTTTCATTATTAAACTAACAGTATCATAATTCTTGTTTGACTTTGCTATTGGAATGGTATCAATGAACATGTTATTTTTACTACTAAATCAAATTAAATTAAATTTATCTATATATCTTGATAATTATCAAAATACACATATATAATACCATGCACGACTTCATAATAATGCACGAATTTATTACCCACATATATTAACTATTGACACGTGCGACTTAATTCACATAATCAATTAAGCTCCCCTTTTAAAAAAAATCTAACTCTAAAAAAAAGATGCCCCTTTTCTTTCACTGCCACGAAACCACGCATGTAAAGATGCCCCTTTTTTTGATTAAGAGAAAATAAAATAAAATAAAACAAAACCTTTGTGCTGCATTAGATCGAACGGATTGTGGAGGCAGGAACGTATAGGCTGCTGCCCCCCATCATGGAGACGCTAACCAGGCTGTTATTCGATAGCCTGGTGTGCTGTTGTTGCCGCGCGGAAGAAACCAGGCCAATTGGCCTGGTACGTGTAGAAATTAATAATAACTAATTAGAATATGATAAAAGGGATAACAAAAGAGGTGGGTCGTCTCAAGGATTTAGAATCGGTCGAATCACGCCGCATCGCAACAATCGCCCAACCGTATGTATATACACGTAAACGAATATATTTATATAAATACATACATATCCAAACGTTTATGTATATATATATATATATATATATATATATATATATATATTTCTAACGATTTGTGTTGTGTTCGTGTGCAATAGAATAACGAGGAATCAAGAATCACCTACCTCTTGCCTTCCGAAGGGATTAAACTCGCAAGAACGGTCTAGAATCGGCGAAGAACGATGAAGAACGCGAAGAACACTAAGAACTCTTCTCCGACTGGCTAGGGTTTCTCAAAACAAAGTTATAATAAATAATAAAACCCAAAACCCTATTTTTAATTAAAATTTGTCGTCCTCTTTAATAATTTCCAAAAAGCCCTCCTAAATTTTATTTTTCATTTATTAACCCTCAATTTAACTCCCAAAAAATTACTAAATAACTCCTGAAGGCTTCCGGACCTCAAATTAGGCCCAAATATAGTTAAAATGATTGTATTAATGGCCATATTTCAGGACCGAGGTATCTAGCATCTAGGCCTTGGGGTTTCCCTTGTAAAGGTTGCTTATTTAACGTGAGTGAGAGATTTTAGATTTGATCATGAGTCTCCGGGCATACGAAAAGGTCTGTAGGGGGGGGAAGCTAGCAATCAACAACGTGTGCCTTATCGACTCCGGGCTCCCACACAAGCTTCAACGGATGATGGGTTCGATCCAAATGCGCGAGTAGGTGCCAGCTCCTTGGTGGGTGGGGACGGGCCGCACGGTTAAGCGAAAGGGACCCCGTGACAAGGGATCGAGCACGTGGTGTAAGTTCGTGGAACAATCGAAAAACTCGAGACGAAAAAGACAAACGGAGGGTGTGGTGGCGACCACGAAGGCGCAAGGGCACCACGCAAGGAACGGAGAAAAAGTCGTCGGCGCCGTGGAGAGTGTGCCATGGGTGGGTGCGAACGGTGGAGGTGGTCGAGAGACGCCGAAAGCATCGAGGGGAAAGCGGACTCGAGGGGGGGGGGGGAAGGTAGGGAAGGATGCAAGGGCTTCCCGTCATGGACGACATGAACTCGATTTGAGGGCGAAGGATTCTCTCATGTCCCATCTTGGGAGAGAGAAATCAAAGAGATCAAGGCGATGGCCGCAAGATGGCGGTCACCGGTGGGTGGGGCATTCCCCCAAAATCGCGGCCAAGCCTAAGACCTGCTTGGGTCAAGGAAGCGAGGAGTAGACAACTCCCTGGACCATGGGCTGGCTGAACAGTCGACGAGGCAAAGAAGGGAAGACCGCCCCTTCTTGTGATTCGGTATGGTGTAGGGGGGGGGCGATTGCCGACAAGGAGGCGGCCGTATCGTATTGGGCGTTTCGGAGAGGGGGGTCAAGGGGGGTTCTTCCCCGAACGCAAAAGACAGTCCGGGCAAACTGGGGTACCCGCAAAGGGGGCGGGGGGGGAGTACCGCCGTGTTGGATTTGGAGTCCCGGATCGAAGGTTCATTATTTTCTTTCATGGAGGTGAACAATGGGCGGAAATTGGAGGGGGGGGGGGTGGGGGGGGGGGCCGGGGCGGCGGTGGCCGTCACTCCAACAAGAGGGAAAACCACCAGTTCTCATCGCCAAGGAACAGTCACAAGGAGAAGTGGGGAGAAGGGGAAGGAAGGAGACCCTCCACCGCGGCTGCCACTCGAAGGTTCCAGGACGGGGGAGCCAAGGTCCGTTCCTGGAAGGCCCCACAAGGCGTTCGAGGCCCAGGCTCAAGCCCCGGTGTCAAAAGAGAAGAGAAGAATGGAGTACGACTTGGCCTGACCCCACAAGGGAAGGTGGAGGGCCACCTCCGGGCGGGCGCAGTCGGGTAGGAACAACCTGACAAGGCCTTGGTGGCACGGCCCTTCTAAGGTGGGGTGAGCGGGGTACAAAGAGAAAAGGGGGGGAGCGGGCCCGGCTCCTGGGGGTCGGGGTGGTGTGCGGTGGAGAGGCAAGGGACCGTGGGTCGTGGAGCTCCCATGGGTTGGGGTGGGTTGTGACGCATGGGGAATGTCATCCTGCACCACACAAGGCTCATGGACGAGGGAAAGGCATGGAAGGAAGGAGAAGAGCTCAGGGCCGCGCCGAGGGTGGGGCCCCTGCATGAAGGAGGGGTGTGGGGAGGGCCCCAGGAGTGGAGGGAGGTTGGGGGGATCCAGCAACCCGCCGGGAGTGGGGGGGGGGCGGTGCAAGGTCTATTGCGGTGCCCTCGGGGCACCACGGGTGGAAAAAACAATTGAAGGCGGGTGGGGGCCTAGCGCCTTGGAGCGTGCAAAGAAGACGATGGGGAGGGGGATGGGAAAGACGTGAAGCCCCCTCCCCTCCCTTTGTCAACTTGGCGCGGAGCCAAAGCTGACTGGGGGTTGGGTGGGATGCCGAAGGTGATGAGGCAAAGACGGCGGCGCCAAGAATGGCCTACGGTCTGGGTGCCTGGCCCGCCGACTTTTGCACGGTGAACCGGTCCACCTCTGGGTTGTGTGGGCCAGCTGGACTGAGGACAAGGCCACTTACGCGGGTTTTCCATAAGAGAACCCACCTGAAGAGGAGAAAGGACTGCAAGAAGGGGGCCCTTGGTGGGTAAAGGGTAGAAAGGGCCTCAAGGAATGGGAGAGCCAGAAAGCCCGAGACGTCCTGGCTGGTCTTATAAAGTCACCGCGGTTCCCTGGCCCCTTTAAAGAAAGATTGGGGTGGGCAGCTTGGAAGCAGCCGGAAAGGGGTGGACTGGGACCATACAAAGCCTTCGGTCCACGGTGTTTGTGGTGGGTCGGAGGGCTTGGAAGATGGCCGAGGGGTGGAAAAAGAGATGACGGGGCCTGGTGGGGCTGTGGGCAGGTGAAGGGCTCGGTTCACCAAGGACTCTCCAGCAAGAGGTGAAGGCCAAATGACGGTCGGAAACGGGCAAAATGGTGGGATGACAAGCGAAGGGGCGCTTGCCCACACCCCGGAAAGGAAGGAATGGGCGCAGCAGCGTGGAAGCGTCGGGCGGGAAGAGGGTTTGTGGGCGCTCCCTCGAGGGAAGGGCAAATGGGAGTGAGGAGAGCTCCTCAAAGGCAGCCGCGGTGGGACCCGGGGGCCGGTGGTGGAAAGGGCGGCCTCCTTACGAGGAGCGGCGTGAGGCTGCTGGGAACAAGACAAGATAGAGTGGGGGGGGCTTAGACCTGGGGGGGGGAAAGGGTGGGTTTGCCCAAGACCGAGGAGTGGAGACTGGGTGGGACATTGATGGAGTTCTTCCGCCCGAGGAGCGGGACACGGCCGACTTCTAAGGTGGGTGGGGCATCAAAGAGTGGGGATCGGGACCCGATCGGTGGAAGGGGATGGGTGAACTTTACAAGCACCCAACGGACGTGTCTGTTGGGTTTGAGGGACTAGTGGGCACCAAAGAGTGGAGGTTGGACTCCCTTCTCAAACTGAAACGAGCCACGAACGAAAGTCCGTTGAACTGAATGGGCATGACGCCCTCCTCCTCGACTGGAAAGAGCCCGGGTAAGGAAAGGTGGCGAAGAGGGCGGGCGCGGGCGAAGAAGATGAAGAAGTGGGCGTAAAGAGGCCGGATCGAAGGGCATGGGGCTACCCTGGCCAAACAAGCCTGCAGTGGGTGGGGATGGGGCCAAGCTAAGAGGTGGGAAGCCTAAAGGACCCGGCTAAAGGCATCGTGCCGTGTGCTCAGCCTTACCACGATGGAGACTTGGAAGATACAAGGGACAGGGGGGGGAAACAAGGGAAGACTGATAAAGAGATGAGAAAACCACCGGAGGAGGGGACCAGGGTGGGTCTACGTCCGATGGAAGAAGGGAAGAGGGGGGAAAAAGAGGAGGGCCCAAGAGGAAGAGGAAGAAAGGCCTCCGGGGGGGGTCGAGGGGGGGGGGAGCAACGGGAGTGCGAATGGGTGGGGGTCACGGACCGAGGCTCCTGCTCTGGCCTTTTGGGGTTCCGAGGGTGCTAGTGGGGGTTTGGTCTGGCTCTGGGCAAGCGGAAAAGTGTCCTTGGGGGGGTAAGCAAACAACGTGGCCGAGTTGGCCCCGTGGGGTGCTTCCTTGTAGGGACAGGGGCACGGGGCTATGGCCTGACAATATTCTCAAAATAACTTTCTTAACATCAAATATAGATTATAAGTTATGCTAACACATATACGGATCCTTACAATTTATCGGATGACATGAGGCGTATTTCATGAACTTATCTAATTTCAAAGGCCTATTTGAATTTGATGATGAGAGTACATCTGATGGAGAAAGACCACTACGAAGATCAAGTCCTATCTAACGTTGTGTTCCGATTCCAAGAAAGGAGTTTTGAATCCGATAAATTGGCTTTGACTTTGAAACACTTACATACATCTGATAAAGTGGACTGAATACGAAAGCCAATCATAATTGAGTATGACAACGTGATCTGATGACCTCATCTGAATCCAATGATCTAGGCTATATTTGGTTTTGTTTTTAATTTTTTGTTTTAAAAAATTATTTTAAGAAATTGTATTTGAAAATCGTTTTACGAAAAATTAAAAACATATGTTGTTGTTTGGGGGCTATTCTCGATAAAGTTAAAAAAATCGTATTTCATATTTGTAGACACCGGAAGTGGGCGTCGCAGCGGGTGGGTGTAGCGGAGAGAAGAGATCGGGCAGTTGTTGGACCCTATTTTGTCCAGGTTGGACAAATTTTATCAAACGCAATTTTCTTCCATGCCAACTCGATTTGTTGAAATTTTGCAGGGCGATGGAGTCGTGATCCATGAGCCACAAATGCCTAATTTCAAAAATTATTCAAGAAGGGCTTCCAAATGCCAGAGAATCAGTCATAGGCGATAGAAAATCAAATTTGAAGGCCAACACAATCGACCACGCTCGATTCTGAGGTCAAACGAAGAAGATAGGGTCAAAACAACGTTCGGGCCGCCAGCGGTGGTCAAAACAGTAATTAATTTTCAAACGGAACTCCAGATCAGGTCACGAACCTCATAATCTCATCCTACTTGTTGTTCTGAGAATTTTGACGTATATATTATATATATTCGCTCTCGGGGCTTTTTTGACAAAAATTAAAAATAAATACGTTTTTCGGTAATAAATAATCTCAGTACAGGCTTGCCGTAAAATTGAGATCGCTTTCAAATAAAATTGACACGGGGTCGCTCGTCATGACGCCCCGAGTCCAAAAACATTTTTTTCAAAATGTTTTGAAGTCCGGGTCGTCCTACTGATCCCAAAAATCAAAAGACATCAGATAAAAACCCAAAAGCAGTAATTTTCTGCTTTTCCTTCTCTTTTGCCGCCCATTCCAGGCCAATTGTCGACTTTTCATTGGTTGGGAGTAAATAAAATAAAAGAAACCAAAAAAAAAAAAAACAAAACAAAAAAATAAAAAAAAAAGAAAAAGAAAAAAAATACAGTTGTCATCCTTATCCCTTCCCACTAGCCATTTCGTCTTCTTCCTCTCCCTCTCTCTCCCATGCACGCTGCATCTCCTCCCCACCACAGCTGCCGCGGACCACCATGCCAGGCCACCATCCCACGCCCGGCCACAGCGCCAGAAGGCCACCACCCATGCCCGACCAATCCGCACCAAGCCTGCCCACACCGTGCCCATGCCGATCCGAACCAAGCCGCCCCACCCGCGCTGCACCGGTGGCCATGCCGAACCTCCTCCTCGCCGCCCCAAATCAACTCCAAAACCCTACAACGCTCGTCTATTTAAGACCCCCAAAAACAGATCTCGCGCACGGGATCTCCTTCATCCAACGAAAATTCAAAAAAAAGTACCCCTCTTCTTCCTTCCTCTTCTTCCTTCCTCTTCTTCCCCTCTCGGCTTAATCCCCCCGAAAAAGAAACCCAATCGCCCTCTCTCCATCGTTCCTCTCCCTCCTGGCTCCCCGAAATCCAGACCTCTTGGGCTCTCTCTCTGGTTCGGTTCTTCCCCCAAAAACAAAACAAAAAAAAACCCCTCTGGTTAGCTCGCCTCTCGCATCCCCATCTCTCGGCTCTCTCTGGATCCATCTGAAAAAACCACGACTTCCATCTCCAAACCCTTTCTTCCCTCGATCGCTGAAACCAGACAACCCCCCAGTTCCTTGGCCGGTACTCCACACGCCGGCCGCTGTGAAACGCAACTCTATCCAAAAAGCACTCCCGGTCATCACTTCCATTGGTACACCTACCTTCCGGCGTCTAAAGTCTTCACGGGGAACCTAGAGAAGGCGCGGAAGACACCCAGAATGCACTGAGGGCACCCCGCTTGCCATTGTCATCGTTCGATTAGAAGCTAGCGCAAAGGATACCCGGTTCGTGGCTTCGTGCGTGAGAGAAGGGGCGTCGTGTAGAGAGGCAGTAAACGCGGTAATCCTTTTCCTTTCATAATGCTTTGTTTCTGTGATTGTCTTGTCTAAGAGGGCTAAATGGGTGTTTGTGTGCTTTCATGGATGCTTACGGATTCTATTCATGCTGTCTAAATCCCTATCTTTTGTGTGGTCATGAGAAGAGCCGTTTAACTTTTGTGTTTGCCTGAATATCATGAACTGCGTTTAAATCGATTGGCAGATGATAGACTTATACAATACTTGTTTTTCATTCTCTATTCTGTCTCCATTTGCTTCTGTCCGTGGATGGCCTGTTCTGTTTTCCAAGATAATAATCTGATTTTCATGGTTTATGTGTGCTTTAATTTGGCTTTCCAAGTGCGTGAGCAATCTGGTGTGTTAGAGGCTTGAGTCTATTTACAAAACAGTGACTGATTTGAGTTTTGTCCATGGATCCGTGATAGCCTTTTGGCTTTGTTTAGTTTTCAAGAAAAAAATGGTTTCAAATTTATTCTTTTGGGTGGTCTTCAAAGGTTGTACCGTTTTAAAAATGATTTAGTCGTGGTTTTACTTTCCGGTTCATATGTAATCTTATCAATGATTCATCCTTCCTGTGTCTATTATGACGCTAGTTCTGGCCTGCATAGGTCTGTTTCCCGCTGTGGTTTACATGCATTTTCTGTCTCTGCTTATGGTTGTTGTTTTCCCCATGTTCCTTTGCTTATGTTGCCTTTGTGTTTTGTTGTTTTTCCCTGGGTACATTCACTTTGGCATGGGCTGGATGAGTTATGGCGTGGAGGCATCTCTTACTGCATTAATTTTGTCTCCAATTTGTAATTTGAGAACTTGTGCTTGGGCCTTATGTGGTTATGTCATTGTATGGTGGGCTGTAAGGGGTGTCGGTTCTAAGCCCATAGGACTCTTGTTAGCTTGGGCTTTGCAATTATGGGTGATATAGTTTGTAATTTGTAATTTGTTATTTTAAAAAAAAAGAGAAAAAAAATAGAGAAAAAAATAAAGACAAAAAAAAAAGAGAGAAAAAAGTGAGAGAAAAAAAGTGAGCTTTTTTTTTTTTTTTTTCATGTCACAATCACACAAAACACATTTTTTGTGTATTTGTTTTTAATTCATATTAGTTTTTTTTCAAAAAGAAAAGAGAGAGCCATTTCTCAAATTAAAAAAATATTTTCTAGAGAAAAAAAACAAAAAAAGTCTTTTCAAACAATTTTTTTAAGTAAAAAAAACGTTTTTTAAAAAACAAAAAAAAACTCCTTTTCAAAACAACAAAAACAAAAAAAAAAACTATTTTAACTTGAGTTTTGTTTTTGCATGGGCTTTTAGCATTAAATTTTCCTTTTTCATTACTCATTAGTTCTTTCACTCTCAACGTCATTGCATATAACTTAGACATAAAATTGTTTTCCTTTCGCTAAATTTTTTTAGATAACTCAGACGTTAACCAACCATAGAATCCCTTTTAGAGATTTATAAATAAATTGAGTTTAAATTTTAACTTCAACAAATGATTTAAAGAAAAGAAAAAAATGGAAAAATCAAATTATTTAAAGAAAAGAAAAAAATAAAAAAAATCAAATTGCTAGGATTCCTTTTAGCTACTTAGGACAAATTGGATTTAATTTTAACTTTAACAAACAACTTAGGAAAAAAAAACAAAAAAAACGGGTAGACCTTTAGGGCGTATGTAGATTTAACATCATCTTTAGGCTAATTAACTTTAGGTCAAATAATTAAAACAATTTAGAAACCTCCTAAGATAGGTACCGAAAGGGCGTCGTGGGGGTGTTAGTCCTTCCTCACACGTAATTAACTCCCGAGCCCATTCCTAGCGGCATAGATTAATTTTTCATTTAGGTGGCCAATCGCACCCCAAAAACGGTTGGTGGCGATTCCGTATTTTTTACCATTCGGATGATGGTTGGGGGGGAACTGCACCCCAAAAGCGGTTTCCCCCTGGACGAAATCCGGTGATGACAACAGCCGCGGGGTTGATCGCGCAGCAGGAGGAGGAGATCGAGTAGCGGCAGGGTATATCGCGATCGAGCAGTCGTGGGGTAGATTGCGAAGTGGCAGGGGGAGAGATTGAGTAGCGGTGGGGGATATTGCGCAACAGCGAGGGAGATCGAGTAGCCGCAGGGTAGATCATGCAACGGCCGGGGCAGATCTTGCAGCGGCAGGAGAGATCTCGCAGCAGCAAGAGGAACAAGGAGTGGGGGTCGTGCAGCGGCAAGGCTCCTGCAGCGGCAACAGCACTGGGGGGACGAGAGGAATAGGTAGAGGAGCGTTGCAGTGAGAAGAAAACAAAGAACAAAAATAGAAAACACCTATAGGATGTTTTCAAAAATGGCGATTGAATACGATTTAAACAGTAAAATTTTTTGTTTTCAAAAGTTTAAAACAAATGCCAAACAACTTAGCGCTCAAGTTTTTTGATTTTAAATACGAAAAACAGCGGAATTCGGTCGACGCCAAACATGCTCCTATCCTCTGAAGACACGATTGATATCCAAAAATGTTGATTGGTTTTCCAATTCACATTATTGGTTTGAGACAATTGTACTTCACTATCGCCTTGAGATTTGTAATCTTGAAACATTTCTAATATTTCAAATGATGCATTAAATGTTGTCCATTCCTTAATGATAATTGCTTTAACCTAGGTACCGACTCTTATCCCGATATAAAGCATATTTATCCAAAGCCGCCCTCTCCTTTGCACTTAAAATTTTTTTGAACTCTTAAGCTCTATGTCTCCCTGCCCTCATCTGACAAACCTTATCTCTCATTTCTTAACTTTCCTCTTTGCACCAATGGCACTCGAGACCTTTGATGACTTCCACAACATGACCCAAGGCTACATTGTCAACTAGGATGCACTTGCTCAGACCCTTATCCCTTGGATATGATCCAGTGCTCCCATTTGAATGAACTTGTCACTGTACCTCATGGTTTATACATTCAAAGGTCTTAAAATTTTATTCTACTACTCGAACCTTCACAGACCTCATTGCTACCAATGATGGCCCAGTTGAGCAGGTCTCTCTTTACACAACAGATCAATGGATGAACATTGAAACCACATGGGGGATAGTTTATTATAAGTTCCAACTCCCATCGTCATGTGAATGCATGCCAATTGTCATTCTCAAGAACCAAATTATGGTTGATGTTCTTGATTACCAGTAGATCGACAAACAATGAGAGATTAAAGTCTAAGGTTTTTCGCCCATGTTTTAGATGTTGGCCATTATTTGATGAATTGCACAACCTCCACCAACATCGTTCTACACGACCTGCTTGCAATGATGTATTTTGTGGTGTAGGGTCTGCAGATCGATTGGCCAGCGACCATCTTTCATATGTTGTGTAGCAAGCTTTAAAATCGGGTTTATGGCCATTTGCTTTCAATTCTTTTGATGGGATAGATTCCATTAGTCATTCGTGTTAATATTATTATATTGTTCCCATCTAATTTAATTTTTCAGATCTTACATGACAACAAATATATAACGGTTGTACCCTGTAGTCCATAGTTTTCAAAGCGTCGCCTAGGCGATAAGGCGCTGCGTGCCCCTCTGGGCGTCAGCGCGCCTCTCCCAGACGCAGAAAGGCGCCCGCCCAGGTCGCCGGGCGACGCCATGGCGAGCGCCTGGGCGTCTTTTTTTTTTTTTTTAAGAAATACAAGGCACAAAATGACAACGTTTTGTGCCTTGTTTATTGCACTTACCCGTTGACGAACGAAGCGAACTGTCGAAGACGAACGAAGCCGACATCGAGACTCTGCGACTCCTAGGTTTGACGAAGATGAACGGCACCGCAATGATCCACCGCTCGACGAAGCCGATCGCCAATCACCGACGCAGCCTCACGGTCTCTCCGTTCGACGAAGCCGCACGACGAAGACAAGCCTCCTTGCCGTCGACCGACCGCTGCTCTGCCTCTGCGAGTCTGCGTCGCTGGCTCGCTGGCCGCTGCTCTCTCCCCTCCGTTGCCGTCACCGCCTCACGTCGCCGCTGCTCGACTGCGTCGCTACTCGCTACTCTCTCTCTCTCTCTCTCTCTCTCTCTCTCCCTTGTAGGCTGAAGCTGTCGTCTAGAATCTGGATCGACTGATACGGTGAGTGTTAAATGTTTAAGTATTTAATTTAATTTTAAGTTAATATTTAATTTAATATTTAAAATATTAAATGAAAAAAAATATCATTTTTAAGCATGGATCATTAACTTTAAATATTAATAACTAAGCATACTATCAATATTGTTGTTTTTTGTCATTCTAGGATGGCTCATGGTTGTAGGGAATGACTACCAATGAAAATATTACTGCTGGCAATAGTAGGGATGATAAAGACTCTTGCATCTTCATATGATCCAAAATCAGATCCAAAGCATAGGGCAAAGTCTAATGATCCTGGCTGGAAATATGGATATTGGCCTGATTTGAGTGATAAAAATTTGGTTCGCTGTAAATTTTGTGATAAAGATACAAAAGGAGGAATCAAAAGATTGAAAGAACATTTGAGTGGGGGATATGGTGATGTTGCCAAATGCTCGAAGGTGACTGCAGAAATTTCTAAGGAGATGAGAGATTATTTGCTGAAAAATAAAAGAAGGCCGGAGATTGATTTTGGTGAACAAGAGGATTCAGAAGAACAAATTGAAATGACTAGAAATATAAGTGAGAGTGGAGCTATCAACATTCAATCAATTTCTTCTGGGACAATTTCAAAGAAGAGGAAAAGTGCACTAATTCAAAAGGGTGTGAGAGGTTCCATGGATGCTTTTGTGAGAAAAACTCCAGAAGAAGTTATTACTGAGCGAATGAGTAAAAAATCTACTCAAACAACAATGGAGAATTGAGTAAGATTAGAGGAAGAGAGGAATAAACTCCGTTCATACTTTGCAAGGTGGGCTTATGAAACTGGTGTACCTTTTAATGCTCTAAATGCGAGGAGTTTTCATATATTGATTGAGGCAGTAGGCCAATATGGGCCTGGTTTTAAACCTCCATCAATTCATGACTATAGAGAACCTTTGTTGAAATCAGAGATGAAATGCATTGATGAAATTAGGTTGGGACACCAAGCTTGTTGGGAAAGATATGGTTGTACTTTAATGTCTGATGGATGGACAGACAAAAGAGGAAGACATCTTATTAACTTTCTTGTCAATTCTTTGGAGGGAACATTTTTCTTGGGCTCAGTGGATGCATCTAGTGAAGTACAAGATGCAAATATGTTAGCTGAATTATTTGACAAGAAAGTGACTGAGATAGGTGAGGACAATGTTATTCAATTAGTCAGCACAAGTGCCAATTGCAAGAAGGCCGGTGAATTATTGATGAGAAAAAGGAAGAAATTGTTTTGGACTCCATGTGCAAGACATTGCATAGATCTCATGATGGAAGATATTGGAAAAATAAAAGCATTCAAGACTGTCATTACCAAAGCAACAAAAGTAACAAGCTTCATTTATAGGCATGCCCGTATTCTTCATGCATTGAGAGTGAAAACAAATAATGCCGACTTGGTTAGAGGAGTACGCGACTGATTTGCATCTTCATTTTTAACTCTTCGAGTTTGTTATTTTTAAACATCAAGAGTGCCTTGAGAGTTATTTGTTTCTAAGGAGTGGGTACATTGCATTTGCTATAGGGGAAGAATGTTGAAAATACAATTTTGTGTTGTGAGTTGTTGAGCTGCTTTTTGGGTGAGGGGGTGTTTAATTTTTAGGTTTTTTTTAAATGGGGGGAAAGTAGGGTTTACGAAAGCAGGGGGGGGGGGGGGGGGGGGGGGGGGGGGAAGGTGTGGGGGGGGGGGGGGGGGTGAAATCAGACGCTCTGGATGGCGCGTTGGAACATTATTCACTTGTTTTTGGTAGCAAAAAAACAAAAAACACATAAACACATTTTTTTTTTCGTGAAGGGCCCCCTCTCTCCTCTCTCTTTTCTTTCCAATAAGCGCGTACTAATTTTGGAATGTTGTGAAAGATTGTTTGTGAGCATCATTGCCTCTTCTTCAACTTTTGAGGATCGTTGATGGTGATGAAGGCCATGCTTGACGTTTTTTTTCCACGTCTTTACATGAGAGGGCAGAGTTTATATGGGCATGGAAAAGACAAAAAAAAGCATAAAACAAAATTTTGGGGAGAAGCAAAACTTGTGGAAGCCTGTTATTGCAATTATTGAGAAGCATTTTGAGAATCAAATGGATCGACCACTATATGTTGCTACTTTTTTCCTCAACCCAAGCAAGTATTTCAAAGCCATTCAAATGAATCCAAGTAAATCATGGTATGTCGTCACTGATGCATTTAATGATGTTATTGCAAGGATTGAACCTTATGTGACCATGCAAGATAAGATCATAGTACAATCTAGTGCTTATAGTGGAAGTACTGGAAGCTTTGCTAAGGAAATGGCCATTAGACAAAGAGACATTTTAAATCCGAGTAAGTTTTTTAAAATATTATTTTTGTCCTTAATCTTATTTACATATTACTAAATCATCATCATTCTTCATAATTTGCAGTCACATGGTGGGAAAGGCATGGGAGTTCTACGTCTGACCTTAGTAAAATTGATGTACACCTCCTAAGTCTTTGTTGTTCATCATCCGGTTGTGAACGCAATTGGAGCACTTTTGAGTTTGTAAGTTCTTTATTAATTAATAATTATTTTGACTATTAAATTATTTATACAAGTGTCAAATTTTAATAACAACCTTATAATTTCTATTTAGATTCACTCCAAGAAGAGGAATAGATTGGAGCATCAACGATTGAATGACCTTGTCTACGTTCAATATAATCGTCGTCTTGAAACAAGGTTCTAAGAGAGAAAGGAAACATGTAGAAACTACAATCCTTTGGTGCTTGAAGAATTAGATTGGAGCAGTGAATGGATAACTGGCCAACCAACTGAAGATTTGGTTCATCCTAATGATGATATTACATGGGATATGGTTGATAGGGGAATTGGGGCATCTACCTCTTTTCAAGGCCATAATAGACCAAGGAGAGTGAGAAATGAGGAGTTGCTAGACCCAGAAGTAGAAGAAGTTGAGGAAGATATGAATGATGATGAAAACATTGAAGATGATTTTGGTGTTTCACCTTCTGATCCTATACACCAGAACCAATCACTTGAGCCAACTGAGGATGATAATTTACTTGTTGACTTTTGATTCAGTATTTTATATTTCAAATTTAAACATTTTATCTATTTAAATGTTGTAAACTTATGTTAAATTTCCTAATTTATGCACTAAGTTGGATTATTTTCATTTTTTTCCCTCCATATCTCTATGCTCTAATGTTTAGAATTGCAGTAAAAATTTATATATATAATATATATATTAAAAACGCTTAGACCGCCTAGGCGTCGCCTAGGCGACGCTCGCCTAGCCCAGACCCTCAAACGCCTGGGTTGCCTTGGCGCTTTGAAAACTATGCTGTAGTCAAAAGAGGGATATGTCATCTGAGCGGTATAGTAGCTCAATTAGTGCAATCGACTTGGGCAACTAACATGAAATGAGTTCGTCTTTCCAAGTTTTACGCTTTCGGTCAATTTTCAACCACACCACTGCCTTGCATGGTTCCCATCGAAGTCGCTCTGTTGCTCTACCCTCCATCACCAAAGCTAATGCTACAAGCTCTCAAATGCTTACCACCGATCTGCCACACCACAATCATCTGACCACGTTGTGTTAGTCCGAATGATTGAAGTCCCAACTGAAAGGTTAGATGAAATCACTGACACTATCAACTCTTTGAATCCCCCTTCGATCATCCAATCTCCAAGAACATCCACTTTGATACCCTCACCTCCACACTCATCCCTTCGATCATCCGATAATTAGATAGCTATCAGATGCTCAAATAACGGCTTGATAATTGGATGAAAGTTAAATACTCAGACATCACTCTAATATTTGGATACGTTTTCAGTTTTGTAGTCTTGCCGACACACTTAATGTTTACGAAGCTTTGAGGTGAAACGCCTAACAACGCGTCACTTTCGGATTGGATAACAAAGTTGATTTTGACTCAATGACTTAATTATTTCCAAGGATAAAGGCAAGTAAATCGAGCTAATGATTATGAGAATATTTATTATGAAGATTCATCATTCTAAGATTGTTGCCTTGATGCACACGCTCTTTAAAATGCATTAATTATTTGCTCTAAATGTTGTGCGACCTAATCAAAGCCCTCTGTATCAAAAAATCTTAATTGGGGACACATGCCCGTTAAAACACCTAAGCACTAATGGCTCAGGCGCTCTCCTGAGCCGTGATATCAACAAAAAAACATATTATTTTATTAATATAGCTCATACAATACATGGCTACATATTTATACAAAAAAACTATCTATGGTGATGTAAATATTATAATATCAATCTTAATTATACTGTATCTCATAATATCCCACAAATTATATAATATCTTTTTAAATATAGTAACACTCCTCCTCAAGTTGGAGCATAATTGTTAATCATGCCCAACTTGTTACAAAGATAGGCAACTTGAATCTTGTTTAAAGCTTTTGTAAAAATATTCCCTAATTGTTCTCCAGTTTTCACATATCCTACGGAAATCAATTCAAGCTGAATTTTCTAGCGGACAAATTGACAATCAATCTCAATATGTTTGGTTCTCTTATGAAACATAGGATTAGAGGTAATATGAAATACATCTAATTATCACACCATAATTTAGCTAGTGCTGAAAATTTAACACCTTCTTTTAAGAGATAAAATATTCACATTATCTCACACGCAAACTATGACATGGCCCTATATTCTGATTCAACACTGGATTATGACCCAATATTTTCTTGTTTACTCTTCCATGAGATCAAATTTTCTCCAACAAAGACACAATAACCAGTTGTAGATCTTCTATCCACTGTGCAACCTGTCCAATATGAATTTAGAAAGCATTCAATTTGAATGTGTTCATGATTTGTGTATAGGAGACCACGTCCAAATGCTTCTTTTAGGTACCACAAAATCTATTCCAATGCTACTCAATTATGAACTGTTGAGGATGATGTGAATTGGTTGACAATACTGACAGAAAAAGCAATATCTGGACAAATAAATAATTTAACTTATGAACCAACTTTCTGTTGGCATGTGCTAAATCTGACATATTCCCAATATAGAACATTTGTATAGCTTATTTGTGATATATATCTCGTAATGATAGGAGTAATTGTAGGTATTATAGACTCTTGTAAAGTTGTATAAATACGGTCTGTAATTGTATGAAGAGTTTTAGAGTTTTGAAAATAAAGTTTCTTTCTTCTCAACATGGTATCAAAGCAACGACTAGGGACTCTATGAAAGGAATAGAGGATCAAAGGAATGGAAGACTTGGCAACCTCGAAAGCTACGACCTTGAGTAAGGGATCTCAAGAGGAAGGATTAATCCTTGTAGATCTCTCTACAAGGATAACTCAAATGCTGAACCAAAATTCTGGAGCGATGAATTCGAATCTTGGAGCGGCAACAATCGACATTAAACTAAATGGCAACAACTACGACTTATGGTCCCAAGTTGTGAAGATGTATATTTTCAAAAAGACAAACTGGGATACATTAGTGAGATATCGAGCAACCCCTTGAAACAGGCCCAAGTTTTAGAAAATGGAAAACAAAAAATTTAATTGTGAAGGAATGGCTCATTAACTCCATGGAACCTATCTTAATCAACAACTATATACGATTTCCCACAGCTAAGGCCATGTGGGATGTCGTGGCCATGACCTATTTTGATGGAGGTGATGCTTCATAGATCTATAATCTCAAGAGGAAGGTAACCAAGACAAAATAGGGGGGAGGAATAATTGAACAATACTTCAATTCTTTTCAAGGTTTGTGGAGGGAAATTAATTTTTGAAGGCCAAATCCAATGAATTGTGAGATGGATATCAAGAAATATAATGAGATCATTCAAGAAGATAGAGTTTACACTTTTTGGATGGTCTTAATGAATGCTTTGACAAGGTGAGGGGGATGTGCTACAGGTTAAGCAATTCCTATCGATTAAACAAGTTTATGCCATGGTTTGTCGCGAGGACCTCTAGCAAGCTATAATGTTAGCAAAGGGAGATAACGATCAAATACAACATGCAGGAATGGTGACAAGAGGAAAATTAATACTGAATACTATGAAACTGTCAAGTGGTAGAAAGAAGGTTTTTAAACAAAAGGCTCAAGATTTTGGAGCAGTGTACTCACTATGGAAAACCAAAACATACCAAAGACACTTGCTTTAAACTCTATGGGTATTCTTGACACGATAATTACGGTGCTACTGCAAGTATACAGATCAAGTAATATAAAGTAGTAAAATATCCTGAAAATTATTTCTCAATAGAGAATAGTTTTAAACTAAGGAGGTTAACACTGAAACAATACTTATGCCTATTTATCTAGAAAGATCAAGTTTTTGGGATTTTTTATAATTGAATTTAAAATTTAATTAATCCTAACAAAATCACAAGCAAATTTTAAGATGGAAATATTCAGCTAAGAGAATTCTAGGAGTTCAATTTCATTACTCTTTCACATGTTAGGTCATCAAACAAACTGTTATTCTTATGATTTTAATTCTAATGATTATCATTTACCCTCTACCATTTGGTCCACGTGAATTAAGATTTACTAATAAAGTGATATCAACCAATCAAGATTAATACAAGTTTGTTCACTTTATAAAACCCCAATTTAAAATACCAGAATCCGCCTCAAACTAGGGCTAATATAAAATTGATTCATGCATAAAATCAAACACATTCCAAGCATGGTATTTTGATAAAAACCAAAATCCAAGAAACTCACAACTCATTATCAAACCATAACATGCTTAAAGGGGCTACATCTCTCCTCCAGGAAGGAGAGTTTAGCCAAACATAATAAAATATAAAATTATATAAACTATGTCCAACATACTAGATGAAAATAAGAAGAAAAGAATATCCTCTAATCTGAGCTCCACCCTCTTCTTCAAATTGCCAGAAGTTTCTCTAATCTGTGCTAGGGTTGGAATCCACTACTTCGCTATATGAAAAGTAATGATATTCCTATGTTGTTGGATTCGAGATTCTTCCGAGAATCAAGCGCTTGTAATTATATTGGATATAATTGATTATAAATTCTAATTAATGATTGGATCATGTATAGGTCACTTATTGGAGAATTAATGGTAATACATAAATAAAAATATAATTAGAGAGATTGAACGAAATCTATTGATACATGTCTTTAATTACGAATATCATAGTAGAGGATCATATCACAAGGCAATCAGTTATATCGAGGGACAAATCCTTTGTTGTATATTCTTGTAATTATATTTGCTTAATCTTAGAGTGCAATTTTAGTCCCTAATCATGGCTCGAACTAAAACTAATAAATAATAATTTAATTGATTAATAAGATTAATTAATTAAATATTATATATTAAAGCTTCAATTAAGTATATTTATTTGTTCCTTTTTGTTAGCACCGTTTATTCTTGTATAGAGTACTAGATCATTGTGAGATAATTCTCTGGATGTATTTAAGAGCTAATTATTTAATGTGTATTAATATATATTTAAGAGTTAAATATGTATTACATGGTTATTTATTTATTTAAATTAAATAAATAATAATACATATTTTTATCCATTTAATATGATTAAATAAATAATTATATTATATTATAAATAATATTATATATTTATTTAATTAGCTTTATTGTGTAATAATTATATTATTTAAAGAATTTAAATAATGTATATTATTATTATTATTTAACCGAAGGAGTATATGCATAATAGCATAAATGTAACCCTTAATCTATAAATAGATGCATAGTCTCCTAAGTTAAGGTGTGCGCATGTGCAATTGTTGAGAAAGAGAGAGAGGTGACAACTAACCCTAGCAGAGGTTATGTTCCTGTTCTTTGATCCAAGAGTACCATAACCCTGTGTTCCTTGAAAAGGTGAATAACAAAAAAGACTACTTGGTGATTGAATCCAAAAGGCTACGAGAACGATCAAAGGCTGATCGTGAGTTTATTCTTGGAGGGAAAAGAAGAAGATTCTTGCTTTACCGATTTTCAGATTGGTTTCTTGTTTTCGCTCTTCACAGAATTAAATTAATTGACTTATGTTTAAATCTTGGTGTTTGTTTACTAAAATAAAAATTTTAAAATCCATTTCCGCTGCAGTTAATTGTTAACCTTATTCTAGTATTCCAACAGCTATCAAAAAAATAAACAAACAAATAAAGATCAATTTGGCAACATGATAAAAAGTATCAAAATAGTCCACGCCATAGGTTTGGGCATAGCTCTTAGCCACGAGACAAGCCTTCAAGCGGGCAACAGACCCATTTGGATTGACCTTAACTGCGAATACCTACTTGTAACCAATAACTCGTTTCCCAGAAGGTAAATCAACCAAGTGTCAAGTGCCATTTTCACCTAAAGCCTTCATTCTATTGAACATTGTTTGGTGCCAACCAGGGTGAGAGAGGGCTTCACAAGTAGTTTTGAGAACAATGGTAAAATCGAGAGAAGCAATAAAAGAGTAAGAAGAATAAGACCAAAAATTATAAATAAAAGATAAAATAGGATATGTGCAACTTCATTTACGTTTATGTAATACAATAGGAAGATCATCACTTGGGACGTGATTAGAGGGCAAATAAGGAGGTACCAAACATGAATCAAGAGGTTGACACCTGAAGTATACTTCAATAATAGAATAATTGCAGTTGCAGAAGAAACAAGGCTCGTGATAGCTTCAGAAGGTGTGATAGAATACACCAATAAATCATTATCCTCATCCTAATATGCATGAGAAGGCGAATACAAAAAGTAAAGTGTGTCTTCCATGAAAGTAACATTAATTAAAATAAGATATTTGTTAAGACTAGACAATAACGTTGATACCCTTTTTAAAGAGAAAGATAAGAAAACACACTTCAAGGACTTAAGATCTAATTTATGATATGTGGAGAAACATTACAAACAAAGCAAATGTTACCAAATGATCTAGGGTCAATTGGAAAATGAACTTGTGGGAAAAGAGGGTTTTGTAAGGGATCTCACCATGAAGAATATGTGAGGGCATGCAATTAATTTAAAAACATACGATAGAAACTACATCAGCCTAACAGGATTTATGAACATTCATTTGAAATAAGAGGGCATAGACAGTTTCAAGAAGATGTCTGCTTTTACATTCAGCCACAACATTTTGAAATAGAATATTAACACTGGAAGTTTCATGAAGCATGCCATTTTAAGCCATAAATTTTGAAACAATATTTGGATATACTTTTTGACATTATCACTGCGTAAACGACAAATGAAAACATTGAATTGTGTTTTGATTTCAACACAAAAGACACAAAAGATAGAAAAAAGTTTAGAATAAGTTTTTATTAAATATAACTAAGTGACATGAGAATAATCATCTACGAAAGTAACAAATTATTTAAATCCAGATTTAAACATAATAAGACAAGGACCCTAAACATCAGAATGATACAAAAAGAGCATTAGCATGTTTATTAATTCTAGGACTCGAACTAAGGCAATGGTGTTTTACATATTAACATAACTTATAATTTAAAGAAGACATGTGACTAAAGACAAAGCTTCTTAAGCACAAGAAACGACAAATGACCCAACTTACAATGCTCCTCAAAGGAAGATATAACACCAAAACAAGCAACCGATAGATGTAGTGGGGTATCAAGAGTAAAGAAGCCTCAAATTCATGTCTTTTACCAATAATCTTCCTCATTATAAGATTCTCAAATAAACAATGATTAGGGGAAAAAGTGATACAATAGTTAAGATAACAAGTAAGATGGCTCACTGAAATTAAATTAAAAAAGAGATTAGATAAATGTAAGACAAATGACAAAGGTAGTAGAGGAGTTGGTGTAATTGTGCCAAACCGACGAATACAAGATGATAACCCATCAACTAAGGTAATAGCAGAGTGAGAAGCGTGACACTAGAAATTAGAAAATATAATAGAATTAACTGTCATATAATCTGTGGTACCAAAATCAACGATCCATTTAGAAAATGAGAAAAGAAAACACGTAGTAGAAGACTAGGAGTACCTAAATCGGCAATAACAGTAACAGAAGAAGATGAAGGCTTTAGTGATTCTTGATACTATGAAAACTTAGCAAATTCATTTGCAAAGATATGAACTGATGTTGTTGATGTATCAAAGGTAGATACAAAGTAAGCTGAAGGAGCTTTCTGCTTTTTATATGAAGCTTTTGACACTCATGCTTCATATGGCATGGTTTACGACAATAATTACACACAACTCCTCTAGAGTTATGTGGTCGAGCTTCAAATCTTGGTGGTCCACAGTTGTGTGCAAGATGATGGAATAATTGTCTAGGCTCATAGGTATGTCATCGACTCACTAAACCACTATTGGGTTAACTCGGTGGAGGACCTTTCGTGAAGAGTAACCAACCAAAAACTTCATGTAAAAAGAGATCTTAGAACCAGAGAGGACCTATGACTAATCAACTCAAAGTCAAAGGAAAGGCCAGCTACGAAACTCATAATAATTATTTGCTTTCATTGCTATTGTTAAACCTTCACATCAAGGTTAAAAGGCAATAACACATTAAACTCTTCATAAGTCTTCTTAGAAGATATGAAATAAGTAGTAAGAGACTGATCTTCTTTGTCGGCTTGATAGAATGCTTTATAAACCTCATACATGCAGCAAAGATTTCCTTTACCATAGTACAAGAAATCTAAGAACTCCATTAATTTTTTTGACAAATTCACAATGATCAACCAAACTAATTATTTCGTTATCAATAGAATTTCGAATTTGTAGAAAGAGAAGAGCATCTTCTCATAACCATGTGGGTTTCAAGTCATCTTTGGGAGGGTTATTAGTCAAATAATCACTTTTATCGATATTCCGAACATAAAGGAAATCCATATAATTGAAACTGTTTAACTTATGGTCCGTGATTTTAGACATCACAGGCACCATATCCGACACAACTGATGGCTTCACATTCATAACTCCAGGACTGAGACAAAGGACCTATTACACCACAACACAAAAAAGAGGCTAGAGTTGATCCTAAACAAAATGAGGATGGTCAAAGACTATGAACATAATAGAAACAGATTGAAGATGTTGAAGTCAATGGACATATAGAATGACAGAGATGTCATCAGTTATACATTGACAAAGTCATCAATGTCAAAGTCAAAGTCAAAATTAGGCAAAAATGTCAAAGTCATTTGGTGATCGATGACACAAAGCAACGATCGTACATCGAAATCGATGTCGAAGTCAAAATTGGACAGAGATGTCGAAGTCATCAGGTTAATGACACACAATAACGATTGTATGTCGAACTCATTGGCGCCATCAAAGTCATCATCGAGCAGAGCATCAACATTAGTGTCACCGTCAAGCAGAGACGTCAACGTTGACATCGAGCAAAAACATCAACGGACAAAGAGGTTTAATGATTGATGACGAGTAGAGAGAAGATAACAATAGATAGAAGAGATTTTTTATTTTATTTTAACATGGCTCTGATACCATGATATCAACAAAAAAACATACTATTTCATTTATGTATCTCATACAACACATGACTACATATTTATATAAAAAAAAACTATCTATGGTAATGTAAATATTTAAGATATTAATTCTAACTATATCGTATCCTACAATATCTCAATAGTTATATAATATCTTTTTAAATACAGTAACAAGTCGAAACCCTAAATGGGCTAGCACATCAATGTAATATACGCATGCAAGAGCCAAACCCTAGCATCCAAGAGAGAAAATTCTATGTCCCCCTAGAAACATGCATCCACTTTCTTCAAACCTTTAAACTCAAAGATCTAAGATCCAAGGTTTGAGAAAGAGAGTTATCATATTTGTAATAGCTTTCATTTAGTTGTAAAAGCTATTCAACTTGACAGTAGTACACAAGGAAGAGAAAGCTTGTTGCCTGCACTCTAGTGACTCGTTCAAGGTTCTTGACATACAACTGCAAGGTTCCTTTGTTGCTACTATGGAACTCAACTAACTTTCCTAATATTAGTTTAGACTTCACGCCATCGTACTTCCTTTATATTTACACATTTTAGGTACTGGAGACTCAGCTTAGTAGCTAGACCAATTTTGGATTAACTGGAAGTAGGAAAAGTCTTACGGAACTAATTCCCATATACTTTTATGACCACGTGAACACTTAACACATTTTTAGATCTTCAATTATATATTATTCCTCTTGGTTTCTTGGCTTGTAATAATGAAATTGTTGTATTAATAAATAATTCATGAAATGCCCTAATAGTAGTTTCCCAGTACCTTAAACACGTTCTCATGAACCAAAGGACCCCAAAGCACTAAAACTTCCAAATATTCAAAGATCATCTAATAGCCCGAATTTGTGGTCCCTATACAACGTACTAACCATGACGTTTGGATTTCATTACATTTTTTTCATTCATAATGTTTGAACCACTTTTTTGCTTTGATGCCGTAAATTATGCTTAAAACAGAAACTTGATTTCCCAAGTATGTCAATGAACCGTCATCGTAAGCCTTTACCTGCAAGATAACTAGTACTTTAGTACTTGAAAGCAATTTTGAAAAAAAAAATTCAAAGTTTCATTTTCAACTTTGTTATATTATATATATATAACTTAATACAATAATACAATTCCTAGATGGATGCAGGATTGAGGAAAAGGTATTGACATGCAAAAATACAGAGAATCAGCAGATAAATATTGAAATGAATTGAAACCGTCGTTAGATGGCTTTCAAGCCAATATATAACATAACCAAAGGGTCCTTTCTAAGGCACACTGTCATGCCAAACAAAGGAAGGGAAAGAAGAAAAAGAATGTGTCACATACATTCTTAGATGGATGCAGGATTGAGGAAAAGGTATTGACATGCAAAAATACAGAGAATCAGCAGATAAATATTGAAATGAATTGAAACCATCGTTAGATGGCTTTCAAGCCAATATATAACATAACCAAAGGGTCCTTTCTAAGGCACACTGTCATGCCAAACAAAGGAAGGGAAAGAAGAAAAAGAATGTGTCACATACATATCGAATGGTTATTTTTCCTCTTCTGCTTCAAAGTCCAGACCCATAACGCTCATCTGACCAACGTTAACTGCAGGATTAGAATCTCCAGTAAGCATACGGGACTTACTAGGCCATTTGAAATTTGTAACTCTTTCCATATAAACCAAGCAAGCAACCAGAATTTGTGAGTAAATATTCTACAAAAGTTTTATATATTACTCTGAAATGAGTAACAGAGAATGAAATATTCAAGAAAAAATAAAGGGGGACAAGAGTGAATTGCTTACCAATAGCATCAAGACCTGCTAATTTGGGAATAAATTGCCTAATGTGGTCTTCTGCTGATTTCCCAGCTTTCAGTGTTTCACACTCAAAAGAAATTTGAATCTTATTCTTTCCATGCTTCTGTTCAACCATACCCACCACATCCGCCTCCCAGCTGAATGCAAAATGGAATGCCAACAAGGCATAGATTCAAATATAGTAACAAAGCATACAGCTAAGGGAATAAAAATCAAGACTAAAGCAATTTTGCAATTGGAATTAGAAGTACTAGATTGTTTTGCATTAAAGAATTCCTATAAGGAAGCTTAAAATATTTCGAGTTACTTGTAATTAGGCATAATATGTTGAACTCTGCACTAAATTTTATCTTGATTTTCATTTTCCAGTTAAAGGTTTTCTATGAAAATCAACAAAATTCAAATTCAACAATTTTAAGAGACATGCAAACCGAAGTCCATCAATAGTATAAGCACTATCTGATGCAGCATGATTATTTTATTACAAAAGGAAGTTTTACACTCCAAGTCCAAGATGCCTAGCATATGATATATATATATATATATATATATATATATATATATATCAAAAATCTAATATGGCGTGTTGCAAGAGCTAATTAGCTCTAATGCTTTCATAAATGATTATATTTTATAAAATAAAAACATAATAACTTATCAAAATTACTACCAGAGCTAATTAGCTCCAGTGTCATACCATATTAGTCATCCATATATATATATATATATATATATATATATATTCTTTAATAACTTCATTTATTTATTTAAGGTCTAGAAAAGGTCATTTAAGATGGCTCACCCATGAGCATGATCAATGCTATGAAATCGAGCAGCATCAAGTCCTTTGAATTCAACAACAATGCTTTGTTCCTTCTCACTCTGTTATAATATGAACAACAGTAGGTGAGCATACCATCTCCTACATTGTAGTAGAAGAGCAATGAAAAGAGACAACCAGATCGTACTTTGTAGTCTATGATGGTGAGCTTGACCAACCGATAGTCCTCACCCCTGCTGCACTCCCTTTCACATGCTAACTCTTTTACCATAATGAAAAGTGGAAAAAAAACACACACATCCAAGATACAACAGTGAGAGGGCTATATGAAATGTTAGAGTTTAAGGAATTCAAGACGGGATGAGTAAAGTTGACAAAGGGAAGGTTCAAAAATGTCTCTCCTCACAAGCTAGTCATTTACAACAAAATCACAAACATCAATTTCCATAAAAGCAAAAGCAAAACTATTTTAGCATGCCATCTGCTGTTAAAGCTCAATCCCATTTGAAATGCTAAAATAAAAAGCTCTTCCCCCATGTTATTTTCCCAACCCACCTATAGCCTGATTTCATTAAGTTCAATAACGTCATTTTTGGGTCCAAATTAAACATGCAAAAGATAACATGAACGAACCATGCATAGTATCTTTGGTTAAGTTAAAACTTCACAGACGCATCAATTTGAAATGCTAAAAAAAAAAAAAAAAACTGTACCAGTGCCATGAAGGCCATAGCAGATGGAATGTGGAAGTTGGATGAAGTGTCCAGAAATTGAACCGCCCGGAAGCAGTGCTATCGATGCCACTCCTTTCATCTCCTTCTTATTCGCCTTGCTTTCTTCTCCTCCTCCCTCTTCGTCTTCAAAAATAATTTATCCAACAGTTAAACAAAAACAAAACACTTCCATTGGGATTGATTGCATTCAAAAGGCCCTTCAATTATGAGAGAGAGAGAGAGAGAGAGAGAGAGAGAGGAGAGAGAAATCAATGAGTGGAACTCACCCATGACTTAAATCACCAAAGAAAACCGGGCTACTTTCTCGCAGTGTTCTCCAATTCAATCGGGGCATAGATCTCACAGGGAGCTGGGCCTGCGCCGGTGTCGATCAACGTAATAAATGGGAAAACAAAGCACAACAAATGTTAAATGGTTTTCAAGAAATTATTTAATTTCATAATTTATTTTCAAAATAAGTTAAAAAAATTAAAATTAAAATTTAATTCTAACGTGGAATTTAAATAATTTTTAAAATTTTAATTATTTTTTTATATGAACTCAATTTTTTATGATATTTAATTTTAAAAAATATTTTAAAAAAAATACATTAATTTTAAATTTAAAATTAATTAATAATAATAATATTTTAATTATCTAATGGTTAAACTGAAAAGTGAATGGTTAACCATACAGGTCCAGGAATTTGGAGAGCGAGCTGATCAGTGCCTTATTTGATCAGCAAGAACTTGAAATCCTGCCCAACGGTTGGGATCTTCTAGAAGTGGTTTCTCTTCGGTGGATGAGGACAATAATAAAGTGGTTCAACGCCACTAATTTTGCAGGCAAGACAGCCCAGAAGTGACCCAAAATATTGATTTGAGTGGCCATCAAAGGGCAGTAAAAGAGTTATGGAGATTTGTTCTTATTCTGAGATTTCAAGGAAGGTGTGTCCTGGGACTTGTCGAAGTATTGGAGGAATTAAAGATGTCTCGGACAAGTTATTGGAGCTTGATTAGCTTGAAAAAATGATTTGTTGCAACTATTTCATGGCATGCTTGATTAGCCTTTCAATGTTGGTGGGGCATGTTTGTTATCCGTATTTTATGTTTTTAAAAATTATTTTTAAAAATTATTTAAAAGCTATTTTTTGTGTAATTAAATACACTTTTTTGGGGATTGTTTTCTATATGAAAATTATATTTTTTACTTTCTAGACGTCATCTTAGTTTAAATGCGGCATAGCGTGCTAGGAGGCGACAGATCAGGCAGTATGGAGCGTCGTCACAATGGTCAGCGAGGTAGGGGGAGACAAATCAGTTGGTGGAGGCATCATCACAGAGGGTAGGGAGGGCTAGCGGCGAATCCGACGATGAGGGGCGTCGTCACAGTGGGCAGGGGATGGCTGGAGGTGGCGAATCGGGCGACGAGGGATTGGGGGCGTCTCACAACGGGTTGGGGGAGCTTGGGGGGCATTGCATCGATGGCAGGGGTTGAGATAGCATGCATCCAGCAGTAGCGGTGGGAGATGACCGGCATCCGACGGCAGGAGCATGCATCTGGCGGCAGGAACAAAGGCGGTCGGTGGTGTGGGGGATGGAAAACAGTTTTAAAAAAATGAAAAATGTTTTCGGTTTTTTGCATTGAAAAACAAGTTATTCTTGAAAGCCAAATTTGAAAGCAATTTGAAAACAGAAAACTGTTTCCAAATACAAGAACCAAACATGGTATGAGTAAGGTTTTGGACAACACCACTGATCTTGGGTACTAATCACTACTGTCTTGACCTTTCATGTGTGAATACAGAGAATTACTTACTCAAATCTTATGAAGTTATAGTATTAAAGGGAGTGACAGAAAAATACTAGTACTCTAAAATTTGAGTGAGTATGTGTAGAAACCATGTTTGTTGGATATTACTAGTTATATAGTTATATTTTTTGTTGCAGCTAAAGTATATATATTGGTATAATTAAATAGTTTAATACATTTATTTATATGGAATAATATTAGTTATAACTTCAAGCTCATCATCTTCTGCTGGATCTTGGACATCTTGATAAAGATGAATATTATCAAGATGGTCTGAGTCATTACTAATGCTCATGTTGTCGATCCAACTTGCAAGTGATGGTATGATCGATTTCTCAGCATTATCCTTCATGAGATATTCAAGAAGTTACTTCTTGAAATCTTGAGCTTCATCTGTTGCTTGAGATTGTACCAGATGTTGTACAATAGGGTTGAATGGATCTGTAACCTGAGCAAGATTTGATGCAAAGGCCATTCGACAAACTCCTTCATATTGACATTGGAGAACATCTAAATCTTTATCAATGATAGGGAGAATACTGGGAAAAATATTTCCCTTAGAATCTCTGTATTCTTCTAGGTGAAATGATTTCCACCACATAGTGAGAAATATTCGAATCAGCTTAGTGCCAAAAGGAGAATCTTCTATTTCAAATTGCCATGCAAAGATCCATGGAAGATGATACTTCACCATGAAATAAAGTACAAACATATGTCTTTGATGATGTACCTATCTTTCAAAGGCCTGTACATACTTAACAGCAAAAAGATTATTACTCCAAAACTTATAGAAAAGTAAAAACATTTCATGTAATTCAAAGGGCAAACATTTCTTTATGAGTTCATGGGTTAACCACTAGGAAGGGAACCATGACGGTAGCCTTTTGAGATTGAAGGTTACGTTGAATCTTATAAACCAAGAGTGTCGATTGTTGTCATTTTGAACTGGAAAGACATTCTTCCATGCCTGCACATAGTCCCAATAATTATAAGAAATATTTGTTCCCCGAATAATTCTTGATTCATTGGGGTTGAACCCATAGTCTGAATATAACTTGATTTCTGAGATAAAAACTTTTTTTTATCTCTGGGATAAATCTGAACATAACAAATATCCATGAGAATAGCTTTAGCATATTCTCTGGTTTTCTAACTTTCAACTGGATAATTGCAATTCCTGTCAAAATATCAGGAAGCAATATACCATGGATCATTTTTCCATTGAAGATCATCTTCAGAAGGACTTCCTAGTATAAGGCTCAATTGCGTCATTCTTTCTATGATAATGTTTGTTTTTAGAATCCCTATATTCTTGGATCTGAATATCAAGATAATTTCGAATTTGTCTCTCTCTCTTTGGGATTTGATATCTTATCTATTAGATCCAAAATATAATTTTGGGAAGCAGAAAGAACACTGATATGTAATCCATTCATAGTTTGGATAACTTCCATATATTTGGAATTATCATTTCCTGTCGAGCAACTAGATTGTTTGTGAGAACAATGTTTATTGTTCGAAGAAGAATATTCTTCTTCTAAGGAAACATGTAGTCATTTTCATCAAAAGAACTCTCATAGTTAGATAACTCAAAGTCTGTATCCTTGATTTGAAGAAGAGCCTGTAACTTTTGATGTTCTTCCTCATTCTAAATAACTTCAAAGTTGTCTCTGCATAACATTTGTTAGCAAAGTGACCTTTTCTTCCACACTTATAACATCTGGGTGTGGATTCAGGCTTTTTATAATTCTTCCCCTTAATACTCTTTTTCTGAGTAGGAGAGGTTCTTGAAGCTTCGGGAAGAGGCTTAAATTGTTTCCTCTTTGAATAATGTTTATAATGTATATACAAATAAACAAAAAAAACTTATACTCCGTACCCAAAATGTTTTTTTATATGAACTACAACCAATCCAAAAAATTGAATAAAATATAAAATTAAAAGCGAAGAATTGAAACAACTTGATTCAATATTTTATAAAATATAAAATATAAGGGCTTTTAAAAATTGATTCTGTTTTTAAAAACAGAATTCAAAGATACACCTATTTTTAAAATAAAATAATATTTTATTAAAACTCCTATCACTAAGGTCGAGTTAAACTTATATGTGGGTGTTGAATCATAATCATAATATTTTTAAAAATAATACAATTTTTTAAAGAAACAATGAGGCGATGACACAACTTTTTTGTTTTGCTCGAAAACCCGTCACACTCGAAAACCACACTTTTTGAGAACGATTTCACATGTCATTTCCTCATTCTGATAATAACTAGAAATTAGTCATACCAGTGTAAACAAGTATTCGTTTTAAAATAAAAAAAACAATATCATAAATTACTAACATGAAGTCTCGTAAGACTCAAACCCAACATCTCCAAAATCTAAGGTAAACTTTAATTTGATATTCACAATTTTATAAAATTAATCTAAATAATTAATTTAAGTATAATATAAGTTATTAAAAACACTAAATCATATCAGTTATTTATCAAATAGAACATAATTGCATTTTTATTTGATATGATTTAAATAAAAAAATAAAATTTTTCTTTAATTATGCTTGATTATCTAAATTTTTATATGCTTGATGGTATTAATTGACATGTTTGATACTTTGTTTTGAAAACATAATTTTATTTTTAAATTTTAAAAGTGTTAGCCTCATAGTATTATAATATGATTAAATTTTAAAATTTATTTTTAAAACATGTGAGTTCTGTTGTTATTTTTAAAAATTATTTCTAACTATTTTTTATTTTTATTTTTAAATTTATTTTTTTCAAAAGATTCAAATAATATTTTTTACTTTTTATTACATAAAATTATTATTATTTTCTTATTTTTTTAAAATTTAATTTAAATAAATACATCCTTTCTAAAATATATTATCTCTTCTATTAAATTGTTTTTAAATTTATTATTTTTATTTAAATGAGGGGTGTTGGCCCTTGGGGATGAATGATGCCTCAGTCAGTCAGTCATGCAAAATGCATGTATATCCCCGGTGGGTGGGAGCTGGTTCAGGTGAGTGAAGTGCGTTCAGCTTTTGTAGTTGCTTCGTGTCGTTTTGTTAATAAAATTGAATATATATATATATATATATATATATATAGAGAGAGAGAGAGAGAGGGGGGGGTGTTTAGCTGGCTTCATTGAAGGTATCGGAGGCAAATACGCCCCACCCATAAATCCTCCTCCACACCCAGTTTCTTCTCTAGTCCTGCTCTCCTTGATCCCATCGTCCCTCATCTCTCTCTCTCTCTCTCTCTCTCTCAATTTGGGAAAATCAAACAAATTTGGGATAAGCCATAAAACCCAATGGCCTCATTCTCGGTTCCTTGCCTAAAACCCACCTCCTCCTCGTTGTCTCGACGTGGGTTGGGTTCGAATCAGAACCACAAGCAGCAGCAGCAGCAGCGAGCCCAGTTCATGTTCTCGTATCACCCTTGCCCCGATTGGAGGCTGCGTTCATCCACATTTTCAACTTTTGGGGTTCAGGTTCATTTTTCATGTCGTAATAGCGTTCACTCCGAATTGCGGATTTTATTCTGAAACAGATTTTCATGTGATTTTGTTTTCGTTTGGTAAGTAATGATTGTCATGTGATTTGGGTGGCTCAAATTCCTTGACTTTAATATCTCTGCATGTGTTTCATTTACCTTTTTTGTTTTGTTCGTCTTTCCACATTGCAATAGAATGTCGCTCCTTTCTTCAAATCACTCCTACATACTATAGTCAGAAACACAACAAAACTATTAAATTTTACGGTGCTCACAACCACAACACCTTCTACCTTGAGAGATTACAGATGTTATCACTCGTTTTCGTCCGGACCGAACCCAAATAATAAAATATATAGAGTCGTTACCAACTGTTTTTGGGGTACAGTTGGATACCATCTACCTTGAGTAGTTAAGATGTGGTCTGTGTTACCAGAGATGAGTTCGGGAGTTGGTTACGTGTTGGGAAGGTTTTAGCACCCCTACAACGCCATTTCGGTATCTGTCTTAGGAGGAGGAGGTTTCTATTTGTTTTTATTTTTTTGTTTTGTTTTGTTTTGTTTTGTTTTTTTTGTTTTTAAATCACATCTAATCTAAATCTAATTCTCAAAATTTTATTTTAATCCGTCATATGCTAATTAATTAATAAGCTTAATTACTACTCACGCTAATTATTAAATTAAAAGTTAAAGGTTAAATTTAATTATCATAATCTAATTACAAATTATTTAAATGAGTCTAATTATTTACTAAATTTTAAATATGAAAATTAATTATAAAAGTTAATTACTAATTTATCTAATTACTAATGTTATTCATTATGAGCTAATTAATTAATTACCAGGCTTACTTACTATTTACATGCCTAAACTTGAAAAGTTTAATTACAAACTTATTAAAAATTAACTAACTAATTATGCTAATTTAATTATACTAATTATGCTAAATTCAAAAACTAACTAACTAATTAACTAAATATGCTAAAATTAACTAATTAAAATTATGCTAAATTAAAAAAAAACGAACTAACTAATTATGCTAAATTTAATTATAAACTAACTACTAATTTACTACACAAAATAATAATAAAAATTAAAGAAGGAAAGGAATAAAAACCTGAAATATTGTGAACCTAGGGCGCCTTCTTCCCCGAATGCCTCCTTTTTCTGCAAAAGAAGGGAAAAGAAAATTAATTTAATTATAACCGCAGTTCTTTTTTAGAATCGCAGTTAAGTTTACACTTTACTCCTTTTTTTGAGTTTTGTGTAATTGATGGATGGTGTCTTTTGGAAGGGAGAGAGGACCCCTTTATATAGGAGTCATGGGGAGGAAGTTTTTGCAAAACTTTCAATGTGGGACTTCCATTTTTATCATTTTTATGATTATTATTATTAAGAAGTCAAATAAGGGGGGTTTAGTGGCTTCATTGAAGGTATCGGAGGCAAATACGCCCCACCCATAAATCCTCCTCCACACCCACTTTCTTCTCTAGTCCTGCTCTCCTTGATCCCATCGTCCCTCATCTCTCTCTCTCTCTCTCTCTCTCTCTCTCTCTCTCTCTCTCTCTCTCTCTCTCTTCAATTTGGGAAAATCAAACAAATTTGGGATAAGCCATAAAACCCAATGGCCTCATTCTCGGTTCCTTGCCTAAAACCCACCTCCTCCTCGTTGTCTCGACGTGGGTTGGGTTCGAATCAGAACCACAAGCAGCAGCAGCAGCAGCGAGCCCAGTTCATGTTCTCGTATCACCCTTGCCCCGATTGGAGGCTGCGTTCATCCACATTTTCAGCTTTTTGGGGTTCAGGTTCATTTTTCATGTCGTAATAGCGTTCACTCCGAATTGCGGATTTTATTCTGAAACAGATTTTCATGTGATTTTGTTTTCGTTTGGTAAGTAATGATTGTCATGTGATTTGGGTGGCTCAAATTCCTTGACTTTAATATCTCTGCATGTGTTTCATTTACCTTTTTTGTTTTGTTTGTCTTTCCACATTGCAATAGAATGTCGCTCCTTTCTTCAAATCACTCCTACATACTATAGTCAGAAACACAACAAAACTATTAAATTTTACGGTGCTCACAACCACAACACCTTCTACCTTGAGAGATTACAGATGTTATCACTCGTTTTCGTCCGGACCGAACCCAAATAATAAAATATATAGAGTCGTTACCAACTGTTTTTGGGGTACAGTTGGATACCATCTACCTTGAGTAGTTAAGATGTGGTCCGTGTTACCGGGAGATGAGTTCGGGAGTTGGTTACGTGTTGGGAAGGTTTTAAGCACCCCTACAACGCCATTTCGGTATCTGTCTTAGGAGGAGGAGGTTTCTATTTGTTTTTATTTTTTTGTTTTGTTTTGTTTTGTTTTGTTTTTTTTGTTTTTAAATCACATCTAATCTAAATCTAATTCTCAAAATTTTATTTTAATCCGTCACATGCTAATTAATTAATAGGCTTAATTACTACTCACGCGCTAATTATTAAATTAAAAGTTAAAGGTTAAATTTAATTATCATAATCTAATTACAAATTATTTAAATGAGTCTAATTATTTACTAAATTTTAAATATGAAAATTAATTATAAAAGTTAATTACTAATTTATCTAATTACTAATGTTATTCATTATGAGCTAATTAATTAATTACCAGGCTTACTTACTATTTACATGCCTAAACTTGAAAAGTTTAATTACAAACTTATTAAAAATTAACTAACTAATTATGCTAATTTAATTATACTAATTATGCTAAATTCAAAAACTAACTAACTAATTAACTAAATATGCTAAAATTAACTAATTAAAATTATGCTAAATTAAAAAAAAACGAACTAACTAATTATGCTAAATTTAATTATAAACTAACTACTAATTTACTACACAAAATAATAATAAAAATTAAAGAAGGAAAGGAATAAAAACCTGGAATATCGTGAACCGAGGGCACCCTTCTCCCAGATGCCTCCTTTTTCTAAAAAGAAGGGAAAAAGAAAATTAATTTGATTATAACCGTAGTTCTTTTTTTAGAATCGCAGTTAAGTTTACACTTTACTCCTTTTTTTGAGTTTTGTGTAATTGATGGATGGTGTCTTTTGGAAGGGAGAGAGGACCCCTTTATATAGGAGTCATGGGGAGGAAGTTTTTGCAAAACTTTCAATGTGGGACTTCCATTTTTATCATTTTTATGATTATTATTATTAAGAAGTCAAATAAGGGGTGCGGGCACGGTTCATGCAACAGTAACCTCGAGTACTATTCATAAATAGTGACATGAACAGTACCCTGAGTACTATTCATGATTTTTTTTTGGAACTTATGTCGGCCGCAACTGATCATTGGGACGATTTTACTTATTTATTTATTTAACATATATATGTATATATATACACACACGTATAACATAAACATGCAAACTGTAATTTATTTAGGACTCCGTAGTGGAGATATTACATGGTTCAGCCTAAAATATATTCTGTGGCCATTGCCATTACATACAAGAGGATGATGAAAGCAAGGAGGGGTATGAAAGCGCCGCCCAGCATAGGACACACAATAGTACACGCCAGCACTAGCACTGTTAGCACGCACTTCGCCCAGTTAGCCATTTTCGCAGAAGAGGAGGCAAAAAACGTGGAGAATTGAAGAAAAGAGTTTGAAGAGTGGTAGAGTGGAAATTGTGTGAGTGAAGGAGAGGAATGAGGGTGTATTTATAGGGTGGAAAAGTGGCCGTTGGTGGAGAATATAGCCGTTGGAAATAGTGCCGTGACCGTTGGAATAGTGCCATGACCGTTGGAACAGTGCCGTGACCGTTGATTTTTTTTTTTGTGCAGAAAATGCTGTTTGAAAAATAAAAATGTAGACATACAACAAGCTCTAAGTTTTTTTTTTTGTGGAATTTTATTATTTTATGCTCTTTTTTATTTTTATTTTGTTTTTGTTTTTGTTTTTGTGTTTTATATATATATAATTAACGTCACACCCTTTAAATTAACAGTCACACCTTTTTATTTATCTATACAAAGTGAATGATAAATATGGAATAATATAAAGCTAAAATGAATATGTATGTCCAACCCGGACAAAATGGGGTCCAACAACAGAGATTTGTAGAGATTACAACATTTTGTGGTTACCGACAATATAAGCATGATTGATGCACAAAACTGCCGAGAATAAAATATTACAAAGATTTCAAACGATTACATAAGATTCCTAATTTGCACCATAATCGGGCCATACAAACTTGAATTAGAAACAAACTAAATTGGAAGCAAACTTAACAGGTCACAACTGACTTACCCTAACATGCGCTTCCCTAAACTAGTTGTGACTTATTCACCATCCGCATTCCAATCCTCTCCCACATTTCCAAAAAATTTAGTCATCATAGAGGCTTAGTTAAAATAAGCTGATTACTTGTCCCAAATCCCAATATGCTTGACCACAATGTCCCCTTCCTCTACACATTCCCTTATGTAATGAAATCATGGATCAATGTGCTTACTTCGATCATTGTAGACTGGATTTTTGCATAAAGAGATGGTGGACTTGTTTTCAATGTTGAGCTTCACCTTACTGGGTTTTTGGTTTGAGAGATCAACAAAGAGAGATCCTAACCAAATTTCCTGACATGCTACAATCATTGATGCTATATATTCTGCTTCACCTGAGGATAGTGAAACCACCATTTGCTTTCTTGACTGCCAACTAATCAAGTTAGATACCAAGAAAGAACAACACTAGTTGTGCTTGTTCAATCCTCTTCATCACCAACCATGTCATTGTCACTATAACCCACCTACTACACTTTTGCTTCTTTTTTCCTCTCATGGAAAGTGGAAACAGCCCAAACCAATTGTGCTTAATATACCTCAATATTTGTTTTGCAATAGCTATATGTTCAGTCTTTGGGGATTCCATGTATTTGCTAATAATACCAACTAAATAGGCTAGATCAGTCCTAGTATATATCGCAGACTGCCCACAATGCTTTTGTACATGGTTTGATCTACTGGAGATGAATAATTGTTCTTACTTAATTTTAGTCTTGTTTCCATTAAAGTTTGCATAGAGTTGCAATTTGCCATGCCATTATCTTGGAGAATGCTTTTTGCAAATGCCTCCAGAAAGACAAAAATACCATCTGACAATTGATGAACTTCTATGCCTAGATAGTAGCTCAACAGACCTAAATTGCTCATGCTAAAAAATTCCTTCATCTGTTTGAAGTTTGCAATCTCTTTCTAACAATTTTCAGTAGTTACTAGATCATCCACATAAACACCAACAAGGAGGCGAATCTCACTTTTGTTCTTCTTATATACTTTTCTCAAATCCTAGGGATGTCACTATGCTATCCAACTTGGTGAGTCGAAGATACTTTATAATCATATATGGTTAATATTTAGTCACGTATATACAATTTAGAAAAATATTTGGTGAGTCTAATGCAAGTGCTTTAATTAGGGTTCTTTTCTATTTAGGTTTCTCTTCAATTATGTATAATAATAAGAAAGTATTATTTTTCATATATTCTTTTCTCCGTAGTATCGGAGGCTAGACCTAATTAGAAGAAGTTGATGTCGTCACCCCTTGCAAAAGTTTAAACTCTTCGCTTGCGTGGACATTGTTCATCTTCTCTAGCTGTCACCGCCTATCACACCGCCATTGTGTTAACATGTGCGAGTTCTGAATCGAGCAAGTCTCAATTGTTCTATGGCAATATGCTCTTACCATCATAGTCGCTGTTATCGCCTCCATTTTTTGTTGCCGTTAATGCACTATCGTTTGCCTACCTCATTGATTGACGAGCTATCGGCTGTGGCAGATATCTCATAGTTATTGATTGCAAGTCTTGCTATTGTCGTCGCCATCGTTAGTAGTGCCATTGCCACCATTGCCAACACCGTCATCGTTGCAATTGCTAATCATTGTCGCTGTCAACGCCAATGCCACCGTACACCTTTGCAAGTTGCATTTTAAAAGTAGTGGCCTTTTTTTGCCAAAGGTTTGCTTTGGATTCAACGTGCTTGGGGTTATTATTAGAGGTTTTGACAATCAACGCCTCCTTTTATTTGGCATTAAAGTGTGATAGGTGTCATAGACACAGTTATAAGCCCTTTTGGTATATGTGATTTCTTTGTTCATGCTGAGTAACATTTACAAGTTTGGAAAAGTTTGACGAAATTGAAAAGATCTGATGGCTATATCAAATAATAATTTTGTATTCTCTGCTTCTCATGTGACTCATGTGTTCAAGAATGGTGCTTCTCAATTGGCATTACTTTTCTCTATTGGCAATACTTGGATTATCGATTTCGAATCTATTGATTATATGACTAGTAACTTCTCTCAAATTACCTCTCTCGCATCTTCTCCTATCAAGTCTGTTCAGATTGCTAATGAGACTCCTATGCCAATTATCGAGGCTAGGAATGTCTCACTCTCACCCACTTTTTTCATGTCTTTAGTTTTACTTGCTTTCAATTTTTCTGTAATTTTTATTTTACTCATTTGTGTTTTGGGACAATCTCACGAAAATGATGATTGACATTGGTGGAGAGAAAGAAGGTTTGTATTATTGGGAGGAATCAAGAGCATTGATATTTGAGCTTGGTTGGGGATTCCAAGTAAGGCATGAGGCACTTGACCAAGAAAAAATATACTTTTATGTCATTATCGTTTAAGGCATTCTTCTTTTGTCAATCTAAAACTATTATTTTCTCAATTAGTCAAAAACATATATATTTCTAGTTTCAAGTGTAAACAATGTATTTATCCTAAAAATCATCGTGTTTCGTTTAAAATCAGTGTCAATAAAAGTCAAACTTCTTTTTCTTGTATCCACACTGATGTTTGTGGTTTTTTTTCTACTCCTGCTTTGAGACATAGATATTTTGTGTCTTTTATTGATATAATAGGGTAAATTGGATATATTTGATGAAATTTAAAGTGATGTTATTCATATCATTATTTAATTCTACCAAATGAGTCTCACACAGTTTCATATCCCAGTTCAGGTGTTTTATTCTAATGGTCATGAGTTTGTGAATCAACTTCTGCCATAGCAGAGTGACAACATGACAGTCTCCATGAGACAACATCTGTTACAACAAAATGACATAATAAAATGTAAAAATTGACATCCTTGAGGTGGCTTGGGCTTTGTGCTTTACTATGAAAGTTCCTAAATATTTTTGGGCTGATGCTTATTATGATTGCTATTTATCTTATCAATTGAATATCAGCTCGAATCATTGACTATTAAACCCCTTTAAGGATGTAATCATACTTCGACAATATCTCTTCAACTTTTAACATCTACCTTAAAGTTTTTGGTCATGTGTGTTATATTCATGTGCACTAACTCCATCAAGATAAACTTGACTCTTGTACTTTCAAATGTATGTTTTTGGGTTACTCCAAAACTTTATCGATATATTCATGATCTTTATCATACTACATGCCTTGGTAGTGATTGTTTGATTTTATTGCTCAATGACTCCATTTTGCTGAGGAGAATAGGGGGTAGTTTTGTATCTTTTGATTCTCATATTCTTACAATAAGCATTGAACTCGTTGGACTTAAATTCACTTCCACGGTCGGTGTGAAAGACTTTTAGTTTTACACCAACTTGTACTCCTTGAACTTTTGGAATGTTTGATCTTTTGATTTTTAATAAAAAGTTCACATGTATCTACTCTACTCATAAACTATTAGTAGAAAGTACTTGTTATTGGTCAGGGTAGGTGTGATGGGTCCACACAAATTACCATGTACTAACTCTAACACCTTAGCTGTTCTAAAGTTTACTTGCTATGGGAATTGAGTGTGATGTTGCTTACCAGACAAGCAACCATCACATAGTTGCTCTATATGACTAACCAATGGTGTCTCTGCCCCTTTTGACTTTCCTCGAACATTTGCAGACAATTTATTGCTTTTGCAATAGACATCTTTGACATATCCCCCATTGTTTAATCGTACCAAAGAGGAAGAGAAATTTGTTTGGGATGACACTGAACAATTTCTCAACAACTATGCTTTCTTTCATCTACACTAACTGTTGTGGTGAGGTTTTGAGAGAACTCAACAATATTTGACGTATCTTCCATGATCATACAATTGAATTGTCGTTTTAGCACTTGTGCCCATGCTTTTCTGATCTGATCTTCTCCTACACTCATCTACTTGATAACCTTCCATGCTTCTGTGATTGCCATAATGACAACATCAAACACAACTTGGGAGATTGTAGCAAGAGCGCCATGATCTTTATCTTTTTCTATTGGCGCATCACCTTCGATTATATTCCAGATTCCACACACACTAAGTGCATGCAAGATTATCTTCATTTTTACGGCCCATGAGCCTTAGCTTGCTTCAGTTAACATTGGGTATTGGATTAGAATACCATCGCTTAGAATCTTCTTCTTGTCGCCAATGCCACCCATTGCCTTCTCTCACAAGGCTTGGTACCAAATGTTAGAAACACAATGCACACATAGCAAAATAGAGAAATTTTATGGTGCTCACAACCACAATACCTTATAACATCCCATTACTTATCAAAGTCTATTCTTGGTTTATGGATTAATCTTAATCTAGACCGTTTGATTAACTCATGTCTATAATTTATGTCTTTTGACTTATTAATGAGTGAGAGGCTTAGTGCTTCAAATACCTCGATATCTTGGAGATATAATATTATAGATAGTGGGAGCGTCAAGTCAGGTGCATGGAATCCATGGCTTCGTTATACGAAGAGTAATGATATTCTCATGTTGTTTAATTCGAGATTCTTGGGTGAATCAAGCGCTTATAATTATATTACATATAATTTATGATTGGATCATGAATAGGTCGCCCATTAGAGAATTAATGGTGACACATGGATAAAGATATAATTAGAGAGGTTGAACGAAATCTATTGATACACCTGTCTCAATTATGAATATCATAGTGGAGGATCATATCACATGGCAATCAGTTATATCGATGGACAAATCCTATCTTATGGATTCTTTTAATTATATCTGCTTAATCTTAGAGTGCGATTTTAGTCCCTGATCGTGGCTCGGACTAAAACTAATAAATAATGATTTAATTGATTAATGATATTAATTAATTAAATATTATTTATTGGAGCTTTGATTAAGTGGGTCCATTTGGTCCCTCTTGCTAGCATCGTTTATTCTTGTATGGAGTACTGGATCGTTGTGAGTTAATTCTTTGGTTGTGCTTAAGAGCTAATTAATTAACGTGTGTTAATATATATTTAAGAGTTAAATATATATCACATGGTTATTTAGTTAATTAATGATTTAACTAAAACCGCACTCTAAGATTAAGCAGATATAATTAAAAGAATCCATAAGATAGGATTTGTCCATCGATATAACTGATTGCCATGTGATATGATCCTCCACTATGATATTCATAATTAGAGACAGTATCAATAGCTTCCGTTCAACCTCTCTAATTATATCTTTATCCATGTGTTACCATTAATTCTCTAATGGGCGACCTATTCATGATCCAATCATGAATTAGGATTTATAATAAATTATATCTAATATAATTACAAGCGCTTGATTCACCCAAGAATCTCTAATTAAACAACATGAGAATATCATTACTCTTCGTATAACGGCAGATGGATTCCATGCACCTGACTTGACGCTCCCACTATCTATAATATTATATCTCCAAGATATCGATGTATTTGAAGCACTAAGCCTCTCACTCATTAATAAGTCAAAAGACATAAATTATAGATATGAGTTAATCAAACGGTCTGGATTAAGATTAATCCATAAATCAATCATCTAGCGATAAAATATAAAGTTCTTCATACAATGCAATAGATATTAGTTGAAGAACTTATTCTATCATGGTCCTGTTCAATATGTATAATTACATACCTGGCACTACTATTTGTAAACTCTTTACAATGATCCTAGATTAGATCACTCTCACTATGGAAATAGTCCGCACCACAATCTTATCGAACGGAGCATCCCAAACTCCATTCACCGATTGTGAACCAATTTTTACTTAGTCTAATTAGTGGATCTATTGTATGTGTTACACACATACCCAGTAATAGACTTTGATAAGTAATGGGATGTTATGATGCTCAGCCACATAAGAAAGCGTAATAATGCAATCTAATAAATATTTAAACAAAATATATTTCAATTAATCGAAATAGTCTTTACATTATTAGGATTACACATTGCTTTATATAGCACTATCCCAACAATCTCCCACTTGCATTAAAGCAACTGTGTCATATCCCGAATTCCCAACCTCTCAAGGTGTCCATCAAAAACTCTAGAAGGAAGAGTCTTTGTAAAAGGATCAGCAGGGTTGTCCTCCGATGCTATCTTGCATACCGACACGTCACCACGCTCGACAATGTCTCCGATGAGGTGAAACTTCCGTTCAATGTGTTTTCCCCTTTGATGGCTTCTTGGTTCCTTACTATTTGCAACCGCACCACTATTGTCACAATAAATGGTCATGGGTCGCTCAAGGTCAGGGATAACCTCTAAATCCCTCAAGAAGTTACGGAGCCATACTGACCTCTTTGACGAGCTTCCGAAGCCGCCACATATTCGGCTTCCATAGTAGAGTCGAAACACAAGATTGTTTCACACTCCTCCAAACTATAGCTCCACCATTCAAAGTGAACACAGAGCCGGAGGTTGATTTTCTCGAATCTGGATCTGATTGAAAATCGAGATCGAGTGTATCCCACAGGCATCAAATCGACCCTGAATACACGAGCATGTAATTCCTAGTTCTCCGAAGATACTTAAGAATATGCTTAACCGATTCCCAATGTTTCATTCCCGGATTCGATTGATATCTACTAACAATTCCCACCGCATAACAAATATCCGGTCTCGTACATAACATAGCATACATTAGACTACCAATCACTTGAAGCATAGGGTATCTTTCGCATCTTATCGATCTCTCCTTGTGTCTTAGGAGACATTTCCTTAGACAACGTAATTTCATTTCTCATGGGTTGTTGACCCTTTTTGGAATTTTGCATACAATACTTCTCAAGTATTTTATCTATGTACGAGGCTTGGGATAATGCTAACATCTTGTTCTTCCTATCACGGTAAATACGGATTCCAAGAACATAGCTTGCTTCTCCCAAGTCTTTCATCTGGAATTGTTTAGTCAACCACTGTTTGACCGATTCCAATGATACTATATCATTCCCAATGATAAGAATATCATCAACATAAAGAATAAGAAAGACCACATTTCCATCCTTTATCTTGCTATAGACGCATGGCTTGCCCATGCTCGCTTGAAATCAAATGATTTGACCACCTCGTCAAATCTAATGTTCCAAGACCTAGAGGCTTGTTTGAGTCCATAAATGGATCTCTCGCAACTTGCATACTTTATGTTGTTGCCCTTTAGCAATGAATCCTTCAGTCGTATCATATAGATACTCTCCTCCAAACGACCATTCAAGAATGCCGTTTTCACGTCCATTTGCCAAATCTCATAATCGAGATGTGCGGCTATAGACGAGGAGGATGCGAATGGATTTGAGCATAGCAACCGGAGAGAAGGTTTCCTCATTATTGATACCTTCTTTCGGGTGTAGCCCTTAGCTACTAGCCTAGCTTTAAAAGTCTCTACTTTTCCATCCGCGCCTCTTTTCCTTTTATAAATCCATTTGCATCCAATTGGTTTCACCCCTTTGGGCAAATCCACAAGTTCCCAAACTTGGTTTGAATACATTGAATTCATTTCAAAGCATCCATTGCTTGTTGCCATGCTTTGGAATCTACATCATTCGGTGCATCACTCAGGGTCAAGGGATCATCTTTATGATCATCGAGAGATAGCTACCAGGAGCATCTCCAACTCCCATGTAACGGTCCGGTTGTCTAACAACCCTCCCACTACTGACATGAAAGTAACTGGATGTTGTTCCAATGTTGTGGTCTCATTTCTTATGATTGGTTGATCAATAATGATCTCATCATGTTAATCCTGAGTTGGGCCACTGATCTCATCAACCGGTATCTCATCCAACTCTATTCGATGATCAGATTTGTGATTTTTAATATGGTCATCTTCAAGATATTTAGCATTTGTCGATACAAATACTTTATTATCTTTTTGACTATAAAATAAACCACCTTTCGTTTCTTTTGGATATCCTACAAAAATGCACAACTCGGTGCGTGCATCCAACTTATCCACCTTAGCCCTTTTGACATGAGCCCTACACCCCCAAATTCGGATATGCCTTAAACTTGGTTTACGACATGTCCATAATTCGAATGGGGTCTTAGGTACGGATTTAGAAGGTACCTGTTTATCAAATAAACAGAGGCGTTTGTAGTGCATACCCCCAAAACGATTTGGACAATGATGAACTACTTAACATTGATCTCATCATGTCAAGCATTGTCCTATTCCTTCTCTCTGCAACACCATTTTGTTGTGGTGTGCCAGGTGCGAGAGTTGAGACAATATCCCATTATCGGTTAAATATGACCTAAACTCATTATCCAGGTACTCTCCACCTCGATCCGATCGAAGCATCTTGATAGATTTACCTAATTGCTTTTCCGTCTCGATCAAAATTCTTTGAACTTTTCAAAAGTCTCGACTTACGGTGTATTAGGTAAACATATCCATATCTAGAGAAATCATCAATAAAAGTGACGAAATACTCATAACCTCCTCTTGCTTGTACATTAAATGGTCCACAAACATCATATGTACTAGCTCTAGGAGATCATTAACACGATGTCCTTTTGAAGGAAAAGACCTCTTGGTCATTTTACCCTCCAAACATGATTCACATGTGGGTAAAGGAGTAACCTCTAAACCATTCAAGTCCGTCCTTTACTAACCTTTGAATCCTAGTTTGGTTAATATGTCCAAGTCTCACGTGCCATAGATATGTTTCATTTGTATCTAACTTAACTCGTTTTGGAATGGGTTCATCATCAATTATTTCGGTGTTCAACAATGTATGAATGCTAGGATTAATTTTGTAAAGATTGTTTTCCTTTATACCAAAACATATCAAAATATTATTCTTATAAACTGAAACATTTTCAAGAAAACTAATAGAATAACCATGTTCAACCAAAGAAGAAACTAAAATCAAATTCTGTTCAACTCAGGTACATAAAAACAATCCTTTAACAAAATAAATTTATTTCTAAAATATAACTTTAGCACTCCCACTTGCCATTGCTTTGGCCGAATCCCAAGTGCCAACTCTAAAAATGAATTCCCCTTCCTTAAGTGCCTTTGGACCTGAAGTCCCTGCAAAGAAGTACAAACATTATTAGTGGCACCGAATCTATAATCCAAAGATTATTTGATTTTTCCACTAAATCGGTTTCAAGGACAAGTCTTGTTGGACCCCATTTTGTCCCAGGTTAGACATACATATTCATTACATTTTAGCTTTATATTATTTCATATTTATCATTCACTTTGTATAGATAAATAAAAAGGTGTGATTGTTAATTTAAAGGGTGTGATGTTAATTATATATATAAAGCACAAAAACAAAAACAAAAAACAAAATAAAAAATTTCAAAAAAAACAAAAAAAATCCTTAGAGCTGTTGAATGTCTACATTTTTATTTTTCAAACAACATTTTCTCGCAAAAAAAAAAACGGTCAAGGCACTGCTTCCAACTGGTCATGGCACTGTTCCAACGGTCACGGCACTATTTCCAACGGCTATATTCTCCACCAACGGCCACTTTTCCACCCTATAAATACACCCTCATTCCTCTCCTTCACTCACACAATTTCCACTCTACCACTCTTCAAACTCTCTTCTTCAATTCTCCACGTTTTTTGCCTCCTCTTCGCGAAAATGGTCGATTGGGCAAAGTGCGTGCTAACGGTGCTAGTCTTTGGCGTGTACTATTGTGTATCCTATCTTTGGGCGGCGCTTTCATACCCCTCCTTGCTTTCATCATCCTCTTGTATGTAATGGCAATGGCCACAGAATATATTTTAGGTTGAACCATGTAATATCTCCACTACGGAGTCCTAAATAAATTGCACTTTGCATGTTTATGTTATACGTGTGTGTGTGTATATATACATATATATGTTAAATAAATAAATAAATAAAACTGCCCCAACGATCAGTCGTGGCCGACATAAGATTCAAAAAAAAAAAAAAAAAAAAATCGTGAATAGTACTCAGGGTACTGTTCATGTCCTATTCATGAATAGTACCAGGTTCTTGTTGCATGAATAGTACCCAGGATTCTTGTTGCATGAACAGATACCGCACCCCTTATTTGACTTCTTAATAATAATAATCATAAAAATCAAAAATGGAAGTCCCACATTGGAGGTTTTACAAAATTTCCTTCTCCATGACTCCTATATAAAGGGGTCCTCTCTCCCTTCCAAAACACACCATCCATCAATTACACAAAACTCAAAAAAAAGAGAAAAGTGTAAACTTAACTGCGGTTCTAAAAAAGAACTGCGGTTATAGTCAAATTAATTTTCTTTTCCCTTCTTTTGCAGAAAAAGGAGGCATTCGGGAGAAGGGCGCCCTCGGTCCACGATATTCCAGGTTTTTATTCCTTTCCTTCTTTAATTTTTATTATAATTTTGTGTAGTAAATTAGTAGTTAGTTTATAATTAAATTAGCATAATTAGTTAGTTAGTTTTTTTTTAAATTTAGCATAATTAGCATAATTTTAATTAGTTAATTTTAGCATATTTAGTTAATTAGTTAGTTAGTTTTTAATTAGTATAATCTAGTATAATTAAATTAGCATAATTAGTTAATTTTTAATAAGTCTGTAATTAACTTTTCAAATTTAGGCATGTCAATAGTAAGTAAGCCTAGTAATTAATTAATTAGCGCGTAATAAATTAAATAACATTAGTAATTAGATAAATTAGTAATTAACTTTTGTAATTAATTTTCATATTTAAAATTTAGTAAAGAATTCGGCTAATTTAAATAATTTGTACTTAGATTATGATAATTAAATTTAACCTTTAACTTTTAAATTTAATAATTAGCTCGTGAGTAGTAATTAAGCCTATTTAGCATGTGACGGATTAAAATAAAATTTTGAGTATTAGATTTAGATTAAATGTGATTTAAAAAAAATAAAAAAAATAAAAAAAATAAAAAAATAAAAAAAATAAAAAACAAAAAAAACAAAAAAAACAAATAGAAACCTCCTCCTCCTAAGACAGTGCCAGAAGGCGTTGTAGGGGTGCTAAAACCTTCCCAACACGTAACCAACTCCCGAACCCATCTCTTGGTAACACCAGACCACATCTTAACTACTCAAGGTAGAGGGTATCCAACTGTACCCCAAAAACGGTTGGTGGCGACTCTGTATATTTTATCATTTGGGTTCGGCCCGGACGAAAAACAGTGATAACAAGTACAATACCTTCCTTTGGCTTCACTGTTTGGAGGTACTCTTTACGGTTCCTCTTCCAGGGCCCTTCTTTGCCGCAATGGAAACACTTTCCAACTTTAGGAGTCTTCTTTTTCTTGTTCACCTTCCTCTTAGCTTTTAAAGATGCCTTTTTCTTGTCACTTAGCTTCTTCTTCTTCTTAAGAGAAGAACCAAGAACAACCATGTTCACCTCACCTTTCTTAGACTTAATCATTCCCTCATAGGTTTGTAATTCGATCATAAGAGTGGTGAGGTTTAGATCCATTTTATTCAAGACATAATTAGTCTTAAAAGAAATGAAGCTATCGGGGAGAGTCTCTAGTATCATACCAACCTGAGTCTGTTGATCTATACTAGCTCCATGGATCTCGGCCTCATTAAAATGAGCCATGATCTCTAAGAGATGATCCCTAATAGGAGTTCCCACTTTCATGCGACTATTCATAATAGCTCTCACGGCCTCAAACCGCGCACGAATTGAGATCTCCCCAAACATAGCCTGTAAAGAATCCATGATATCCTTGGCGGTTCGCATCCCTTGATGTTGTTGTTGCAACACATTGGACATGGATGCCAACATGTAACAACGCGTCATATCATCGGACGCAATCCACTTATCATAGGCATCCTTTCCGGTTTTGAAGCATTAACGGAGGTTCAGGTGGACAAGTCTCCGATAAGACAAACTTGTGCTTTTCAAGGTTAACACAATATTCGATTACGCTTCCAATCATTGAAATTTTCACCGGTCAATTTATTTTGGCTCAATAAAACGGCTAGCGGGTTAAAAGACATTTTCCGAAAATATAAAATATAAAATGTTTTAGAATGGCATACATCATAACTAAATTTAGTAAAATGCATATACATTAATGAATGCATGAATGTACAAGTATTAATAAAACCCTAAATCAATACTCTTACTACAAATAACAAAATATCCAGAATTAATAAACCTCCTTTGGGAGAATAAACTTTTTCTTTACTTTGTCGGGACCCTCCCAATTGATTTGGCTTTCCTAAATATCGCATATTCAACCAATTCAATTTTCGTTTATATTTGGTCCACATCCCTTGCAACGGCGCCTCTTTGGAAGATTAATGCAAGAGATCGTGTTGAGTGTATAACCATTATTTCGTGTCTTATTACCTAAACCTTTTGAATTGCCTAGCTTTGGCGAGGTGTCAATCACAGTTGGTTTAAATAATAAGTAAACTATCCTTTTAAGAAAATAACTTCACCTAGTCCATAAAATCTCTTCGGAGATACATTAAGACATATATCTTAGTTATTTAATAATGGAGACCATGGGTCTTATTCCCAATAAAACCCTCTCACACTCAATATTTTTAAAAATTTGGGTTTTAATATTTTTATTTAACTCTTAAATAAAATATGATGCATGAAAAATAATATGTAGACGGCACTCCTAATTATATATGGTATCCGAGCATGTGATGTGCAATTTATAAAACAAACATTAAATAAACTACGTCCGTAATACCAAGGGATCCATCCTATGAAGAAAAATAAAGCAAAAACAAGACACTCTTGCAGCTCTTTATCTTCATCTTTTTTGTTGATCTTCATTGTCTTCGTCTTGCATGCAACTTTGAATAATTTTAATAGATAACAATTATCCATTAAAATTATCTCTCACTTAAAAATTAAAATAATTTAATTATGGATAACAATTATCCAATTATAAATTTATTTTTCATTTAAGATCGATATAGATAATTATAGAAAGATCTAATCTTCCAAAATTAACTATGTCAATATTTTTATTTCCAAAAAATTATTCTATCAAAATAAAATTTAATAGACAACAATCATCCATTAAAACTATCTCTCACTTAAATATTTAAATAATTCAATTATGGATAATGGTTATCCAATTATAGAATTATTTCCATTTAAGATTAATATAACTAATTATAGAAAGATCTAATCTTTCAAAATTAATTATGTCAACTTTTTTTAATTTTTTTTTTAAAAATTATTCTATCAATATAGAATAAAATTTAGAATATTAAAAAATTAGGAAAGTAAATCGGGCGAGAAAACCCGGCACGCATGGGACTCCTCCATCACCTGTGCGTGAGGTGTGAAGATAACTGCTCTCTTCGACATCAATCCAAGTCCAATCCGTCCGTGAAGAACAGGCAGGTCCGTCCGAGCATGCAATAAAACCAGGGTGGGTTATGCAACCTTCCTTTTTTTTTTCTTTTCTAAACTCCAGACCATCAACATCATATGTAGAGGCATGCGTTAACTCTTCTTGCATGAAAACGAAGTGGGCCTCCTTTTTCCTCCTTTTTTTATATATAGGTAACACTTCAGCCCATGGGAAGACAAAAAATGAGCAACCCATTTTTTTTTTTTATTAATGCCCGAGACAAAGGGTTTAATGTCGATCACGTCAACATTGGGCTGCGCCAATTCCGTCTTCGACTCTTCTCCCATGCTCAAGAATATTACAAATAATAAACTTATGCCGTTCGACTTACAAGATGCTAAAATAAAATAAAGAAAAAAAAAAACTAGCGGGAAACACGGTGATGATAGACCGCCCCTAGCAAATTACATCCCATGTAAATACAACCAAATCTAAGATCCCAAGGCCGGCAAACCATCACAATTAATATGTATATTAAATCATTCATCACATGAACAAAATATATAAATCCATACACCACCCGTAACATACATCTCATGTATAAACATATGAACCCTAGAGTGTCGCTACTTATTCATACATCCAGGGCCAAATTAAACAAATTGATTAACATGTTTAAAGCTCGATACCAATTGTTGGAATACTGGAATGGGGTTAACGATTAACCGCAACGGAAACGAATTTTAAAAATTTTATTCCAGCAAACAAACAACAGGATCTAAACACGAATCAATTGATTTAATTTAGCGAAGAGCGAAAAGAAGAAACCAACTGAAGAACGGTAAAGCTAGAACCCTCTTCTTTTCCCTCCAAGAACGAACTCACGATCTGCCTTTGATCGTCCTCGCAGCCTCCTGGATTCAACCACTAAATAGCCTTCTCTGCTATTCACCTTCTCAAGGGCGTGGCACCCTTGGATCAAAGAACAGGGAACACCACCTCTGCTAGGGTTGGCCGTCACTGTCTCTCTCTCTCTCTTGGTCATCAATGATTGCACACGCACACTCTTTAACCTAGGAGGCTATGCATCTATTTATAGACCTAGGGTTACCCCTGTGCTATTACGCATACGCCCCTTTAGTTAAATAATAATAATACATATTATTTAAACTCTTTAAATAATATAATTATTACGCAACAAACTAATTAAATAAATATCTAATATTATTTATTCATTTAATCACATTAAATGGATAAAATATTTATTATTATTTATTTAATCTAATTAAATAAATAACCATGTGATATATATTTAACTCTTAAAAATATATTAACACACGTTAATTAATTAGCTCTTAAGCACAGCCAAAGAATTAACTCACAACGATCCAGTACTCCATACAAGAATAAACGGTACTAGCGAGAGGGACCAAAAGGACCCACTTAATCGAAGCTCCAATAAATAATATTTAATTAATTAATCTCATTAATCAATTAAATCATTATTTATTAGTTTTAGTCCGAGCCACGATCAGGGACTAAAACTGCACTCTAAGATTAAGCAGATATGATTACAAGAATCCATAATAAATGATTTGTCCATCGATATAACTGATTACCATGTGATATGATCCTCCACTATGATATTCATAATTAGAAACAAGTATCAATAGATTCCGTTCAACCTCTCTAATTATATCTTTATCCATGTGTTACCATTAATTCTCTAATGGGCAACCTATTCATGATCCAATCATGAATTAGGATTTATAATAAATTATATCTAATATAATTACAAGCGCTTGATTCACCCAAGAATCCCAAATTAAACAACATGGGAATATCATTACTCTTCGTATAACGGCGGTGGATTCCATGCACCTAACTTGACGCTCCCACTATCTATAATATTATATCTCCAAGATATCGAGGTATTTGAAGCACTAAGCCTCTCACTCATTAATAAGTCAAAAGACATAAATTATAAACATGAGTTAATCAAACGGTCTGGATTAAGATTAATCCATAAATCGATCATCTAGCGATAAAATATAAAGTTCTTCATACAATGCAACGGATATTAGTTGAAAAACTTATTCTATCATGGTCCTTGTTCAATATGTATAATTACATACTAATACTACTATTTGTAAACTCTTTACAATAATCCTAGATTAGATCACTCCCACTATGGAAATAGTCCGCACCACAATCTTATCGAAGCGAGAGCATCCCAAACTCCATTCACCAATTGTGAACCAATTTTTACTTAGTCTAATGAGTGGATCTATTGTATGTGTTACACACATACCCAGTAATAGACTTTGATAAGTAATGGGATGTTATGATGCTCAACGACATAAGAAAGAAGAATAATGCAATCTAATAAATATTTAAACAAAATATATTTCAATTAATCAGAAATAGTCTTTACATTATTAGGATTACACATTGCTTTATATAGCACTATCCCAACAATTTAGGGCATTCTTCTTTTGTCAATCTAAAACTATTATTTTCTCAATTAGTCAAAAACATATATATTTCTAGTTTCAAGTGTAAACAATGTATTTATCCTAAAAATCATCGTGTTTCGTTTAAAATCAGTGTCAATAAAAGTCAAACTTCTTTTTCTTGTATCCACACTGATGTTTGTGGTTTTTTTTCTACTCCTGCTTTGAGACATAGATATTTTGTGTCTTTTATTGATATAATAGGGTAAATTGGATATATTTGATGAAATTTAAAGTGATGTTATTCATATCATTATTTAATTCTACCAAATGAGTCTCACACAGTTTCATATCCCAGTTCAGGTGTTTTATTCTAATGGTCATGAGTTTGTGAATCAACTTCTGCCATAGCAGAGTGACAACATGACAGTCTCCATGAGACAACATCTGTTACAACAAAATGACATAATAAAATGTAAAAATTGACATCCTTGAGGTGGCTTGGGCTTTGTGCTTTACTATGAAAGTTCCTAAATATTTTTGGGCTGATGCTATTATGACTGCTATTTATCTTATCAATTGAATATCAGCTCGAATCATTGACTATTAAACCCCTTTAAGGATGTAATCATACTTCGACAATATCTCTTCAACTTTTAACATCTACCTTAAAGTTTTTGGTCATGTGTGTTATATTCATGTGCACTAACTCCATCAAGATAAACTTGACTCTTGTACATTCAAATGTATGTTTTTGGGTTACTCCAAAACTTTATCGGTATATTCATGATCTTTATCATACTACATGCCTTGGTAGTGATTGTTTGATTTTATTGCTCAATGACTCCATTTTGCTGAGGAGAATAGGGGGTAGTTTTGTATCTTTTGATTCTCATATTCTTACAATAAGCATTGAACTCGTTGGACTTAAATTCACTTCCACGGTCGGTGTGAAAGACTTTTAGTTTTACACCAACTTGTACTCCTTGAACTTTTGGAATGTTTGATCTTTTGACTTTTAATAAAAAAGTTCACATGTATCTACTCTACTCATAAACTATTAGTAGAAAGTACTTATTATTGGTCAGGGTAGGTGTGATGGGTCCACACAAATTACCATGTACTAACTCTAACACCTTAGCTGTTCTAAAGTTTACTTGCTATGGGAATTGAGTGTGATGTTGCTTACCAGATAAGCAACCATCACATAGTTGCTCTATATGACTAACCAATGGTGTCTCTGCCCCTTTTGACTTTCCTCGAACATTTGCGACAATTTATTGCTTTTGTAATAGACATCTTTGACATATCCCCCATTGTTTAATCGTACCAAAGAGGAAGAGAAATTTGTTTGGGATGACACTGAACAATTTCTCAACAACTATGCTTTCTTTCATCTACACTAACTGTTGTGGTGAGGTTTTGAGAGAACTCAACAATATTTGACGTATCTTCCATGATCATACAATTGAATTGTCGTTTTAGCACTTGTGCCCATGCTTTTCTGATCTGATCTTCTCCTACACTCATCTACTTGATAACCTTCCATGCTTCTGTGATTGCCATAATGACAACATCAAACACAACTTGGGAGATTGTAGCAAGAGCGCCATGATCTTTATCTTTTTCTATTGGCGCATCACCTTCGATTATATTCCAGATTCCACACACACTAAGTGCATGCAAGATTATCTTCATTTTTACGGCCCATGAGCCTTAGCTTGCTTCAGTTAACATTGGGTATTGGATTAGAATACCATCGCTTAGAGCCAATGCTATGGGCACTTGCATCTTCTTCTTGTCGCCAATGCCACCCATTGCCTTCTCTCACAAGGCTTGGTACCAAATGTTAGAAACACAATGCACACATAGCAAAATAGAGAAATTTTATGGTGCTCACAACCACAATACCTTTTTGTTCTTATATGCATTTGAGAGATTACAGAGATTTGCGGTTATCAACAATAGGAAAATGTATCAAAAACCTGGTTGATGGGGGTAACCTTATTTGATGTGAACCCCGACAAGATTATCTAGTCCCAACAACAAAACATAATCCAACATCATTCTAGGGGCAGATTTGAATGGAAGACATTAACCCATTGTTTATGAGAAAAAAGAACCCCTGTATAAGGAAGACACTACAAATAGCTATGGAGACTTTGTTTGATAAGTAAAGGTGAACACTATAGAAAATTCAATAAGTTAGAATAGCTCTTCAAAAGTACTGAAGAGAGAAAACTTCACTATTTGATTAATTTTCAATGCCTAATCGTTTCAGCCTTAGAACATTCACATTTGGCTCAACAATTGAGCTTTTTTGGATAAATTATTGAGTTAAATATCAAAAATCTTCTTTTATCCGGTTTAACAAATGTTTTTACAAATTATTGAGTGTGAATAGTACTAGTTAAATTTGTTGATTACTCAATGAATAAAAATATTAATAAAAAAATCATTAGCTATGTGTATTTTAAATGAGTGGCATCATATTAATATTTAAATAATAAAAAAATATTGTTTAAATGAGTATAAAATTAAAATGTTGAGTTAGATTTGTATCCTTTTAAAAAGTAAGTAGCTAGAATAGAACTTTATTCTCATTCTGCTTTGTTTGGTAAAGAACTTTATGCTGATCTCCCAAGTATGCTTTTCTGCATCAATTTCTCTTAGGAACATCTGTTAGCTTGCAGAAAGAATTTGTTTTCCTAACAAAAAATGGAGTATTTTTATGGTTGTGTGGTTAAGAAGACTACACAAGAATAGCTGTTAACTTTATGCCATAAATTTTATTTTTATATTCATTATGAAAAAACTTGTCAAACTTCTCTATTTGCTTATGTTTATTTATCTACTTCATCACATGCGACTGACCATGCTTGTGTCATATGGTTGTTGGAAGAAGTATGAAAAATTTCTCAGTAATCCTTATTGTTTTGTCCTTTGGTCATCTTTTGCAGCAGCAAAACCAAAGGCTGTCAGTAGTTTGGAAGATTCATGCAAATCTTAAAGAGGTCAGCTGCTGAAATAACTTAGGATTTCTCTATGAATGAAATATTCCTCTAGTCTAAAATTTAGTTTGTCGATACAAGTTTGATGTCAAGAACTCTTCAAATTCTCTTCCATTGCTTGAGAAAGCCACATCACCACTGGGGAAAGAAGAATCCATGGAAAAGAGTCCTGTTCGACATGGAACTTCTGAGGCAACATCAGTCTCTGAATTTATGACTCAAGTGGCTGACTTCATCAAGTTAGTGCAGTTGGCATTTGTTTCATGGAGCTATTTTGTCTTCTAAAATTTAGGATTTTCAACATACCATATTACAGCTATGTTGACTCATTTCAATATATAGAGAGAAATTACATTAGGTTTAAGACATTTTTTGTACACCGTTGCCTTTGACATTTCTTTCTGGTGAACAGATTGGTGGATTCAAGAGATATCATGGAGCTGCAGTTGAAGCAGAAGACTGTGAACTCATCATAAGGAAAAAGGAAGCTTTACTACCGCCTCCACCACCACCAGCTCTACTCTTAATGGCACAAGCCCTTACCCTTATTCAACACTTCCACCTCAGGCACCACCTGTCCGGCCCATGGCTCTAGCTCCTACAGCTCCCTCTGCTCCATCATTAGCCTTACCCAGTACAAAAGCAAGCAAATCATCTCATCCTCCATTAAAATGCCCTATGGCTAGTACCTTTTATAGGTCTCCAGCACCCGACGAGCCCCCATTTGTTAAGGTAATTTTTCATGCTTGCGTAAACTCCATGAAGGTTCATGAGAGCTAGGACACTGCACGTATCTGCAATCATTTATTTCTAGCAGATGTCCAGCTTTTGTCATGCATACCAAATCCTATTGATTAGTTCTTGGTATCAATTTAAAGCATGTTCGTTATTTTATTTTGGATGGGCCCAATTACTAGATTATTAAGTTGGACTGCATATGGGAATAGTGTCAAAAGAGCCTGGAAAATTCTGCATGTTTATGCTTATTTTTTGCGTTTTTTCTTTTTGAGTGGTGATAATTATAATGACTCAATTTAAATGTAACTTCTACATAGATGTGCTCAGGGTTGAGATCTTATTTATTGATGGTTTAAGGTGGGAGATAAGGTGCAGATAGGGCGGGTCATCTGTATCATTGAAGCCATGAAATTGATGAATAAAATTGAAGTAAGTGCTTCTTCCATCACCAATGAACCCCAATCCATCTTTTGCCTTCTACTGGCTTCTATTTCCCTTTTTTCTATCTAGTTTTTCTTAATGTTTTTTTAAAATTTTGATCGTTAATGTAGAAACATTTCCCTGCTGCTTTTGTTCAGATTAATGTGTCACGTTAGACCATCTTTTTTTGACACTGAATTTCTTGATGTATTTATTGTATACACATGTGACATGTATCTATATATCAACATGTTAAGCACATGTTGGACACTAGAAGATGCAACTGCATTGGTCAAGCTTAAAAGTTTAGATGACAGTTTTTATCCCCCAAGAGCCTTGATTTTGACACTCAAATGCTTAATATTACTCTCTGCTTGCTATTTGAGTCGTACCCTCTTGTGTCAGGCTAATCAATCTGGAACTATAGTCCAAATAATTGCTGAGGATGGGAAGCCTGTTAGCGTAGACACGGTGAGATCACTCTCCCTCTTTCTCACACTCACACACACATGATGTAATATGTCAGACTTTTGATTGTTGTTAATTCCTCCGTGCAGCCTCTTTTTGTAATTGCACCATGAAGATCAGTCTATAGCACAATAGCACATCTCTACACTACAGATTTCTAGTGCGGTTACAGTTTTGAATTTTTGGCGGTTTGAGCTTGTGCACGATAATCTCCATTTATAGGTTCTAGTTTGGGATGTGGGGAAACCTTTTTGGACTTAACATTTTTAATATCTAATAAATTATGAGATCAGGATGCTGAGGCAATGACTATGTCTCTTCATTTTTTAATGACTGAAGAAAATATTGGGTGCTCAACGCTCATTATGATGTATTAGGTAGTTTCTTGTGATGTATTAGGCAGTTTCGAAGTAGTTTTACGGTAATATAAATTATTTTTTCCCAATCTAGTATTGTTATGTTAGTTTTGCACCTGGGAGCTTCTTGTTCCTACTGATTGAATCAAATTCGAAGCATTTTTATATGCTTCAAATTTCAAAAGTTATATACGTTATGAGCAATGTGGTTGTGGCCTCATTTATCATCCTCTTCATGCACCAGTTGGCCATACCAAAAGTTGCTCCTTTTTTAGGGCTGTGCATAAAGTTTGATACCTGATATCTGAACCTGGATTTTGGATCTCTGAACCTGAATTTGACAGTTTTTTTGGCTTGAATCCAAAGTGTTTATAGCCTAATGGGGCATATCTAATTGGGGTTCAGGCTAGAAAATGATGCCTGAACTTGACCGAAAAAACTTGAACAATTATCTTAAAATTCAATTTAATTTTTATGTTGTGCCTTCTTTTGTCCCAGAGACCAATAGCAAAATCCCTCTTATCTCTTCATCGTTTTTTCCCCATGTTCCAAATCTAAGACTATGGTGTCGTTTGTATATGCTTAATGTTGATTATTGAATGAACATTAAATATTGAATTATACTATAAATAGTTTGCTGAATGTAGAGGACCCAATGATTTTGATTGTTTAATTATAATATAATATTTTTTCTACTTGAACACAAATTTCTTTTTTACCATTGTAAAATTTATTTTTTCAATTTTCATTTCGACAATTATAGTAATATATGTAATATAATATATTTTATAGGGATATAATTGTGTTTTAATGACTAGGCAGGAGTGATGAAAGAATCGGTCAAAAATATAAAGCTAGACGGTTAAATGTAATAGACCATCATTTAGACATCCAGTCAGTCTCAATGAGATTATTGTGACCAAATCAGATACACTTCACATTCATACTCATTCAAACCCAAACAAACACCACCTAGGATTGAAGCAAAGCCACCGGTCTGCTGCTCCTTAAAACTGCATATTTCTTTAGAACTTAATTGCAAGTTTACAACACTATTAAAACTGTAAGTTTAACCCTTTGGCCTCCGTTCAAAAGTTCCACATTAAAATCGTTCACGTTAAAATTTCCACCATATTGCAAATTCCATCTGACCGAAAGTTCGTCATGTCAATTAAACTGAAACATTGTTAAGACCCAAACTTTACAAGATAAAACCAAAACTTAAGAACCCAGAACTGAAAGTTCTCCACTCCCTCCATCACTTAGCAAGTTCACCAACCTGCTGCAACGCCCACACACTCCATCGTAGCGCATGCAACAGTATTAGCCAAAAGATATCAGCTGAGAAAAAACAGAGAGAGGTTTCCGACAAATGGCATGAGGATAGCCGGAAAAAGCGTAGAGAAGATAACATTCTGTCGGTGCAAATTGGATATGCGAAATAGGCCAGGTGGGATATTATTGATGATGGCATGTGACCCATCAAAATGTATAAAAGCACACATGTGATTCATGTGATTCCATTATCCAAAAGATGTCAGCAGAGAAGAACAAAGAGAGGTATCAGACAAATGGCATGGGAATAATCGGAAAAAGCAGAGAGAAGATGATATTCTGTCGGTGCAAATTGAATTTGTGAAAAAATTAGATCTGGAAAATAGGGCGGGGTGGCCTATTATTGTTGATGGCATAGACCCATCAAAACGTATAAAAGCGCGCGTGTGATTCATGTGATTCCATTAACCAAAAGTTGTCGGCATAGAAAAACTAGAGAGAGGTATCCGACAAATGACATCGGGATAATCGAAAAAAGCATAAGGAAGATGATATTCTGTTGGCGCAAATTGGATATGGGAAATAGGCCGAGGTGGGCTATTATTGATGATGGAATGGGACCCATCAAAACGTATAAAGGCACGCATGTGATTCATGCGATTCAATTAGCAAAATGATGTTGGCAGAAAATAGACAGAGAGACGTATCCGACAAATGGCATGGGAATAATTGAAAAAAGCAAAAGAAGATGATATTCTGTCGGTGCAAATTGGATTTGGGAAATAAGCCGGAGTAGGCTATTATTAATGATGGCATGAGACCCATCAAAACGTAGAAAAGCACGCATGTGATTCCATTAGCCAAAAGATATCAGCAAAGAAAAAACAGAGAGAGGTCTCCGACAAATGACATGAGGATAGTCGGAAAAAGCGTAGAGAAGATGACATTTTGTCGGTACAAATTGGATATGCGAAATAGGCTAGGTGGGATATTATTGATGATGACATGTGACCCATCAAAATGTATAAAAGCACGCATGTGATTCATGTGGTTCCACTAGCCAAAAGATGTCAGCAGAGAAAAAACAGAGAGAGGTATTAGGCAAACGACATGAGAATAATCGGAAAAAGCAGAGAGAAGATGAAATTCTGTCGGTGCAAATTGAATTTGTGAAAAAATTAGATCTGGAAAATAGGGCGGGGTAGCCTATTATTGTTGATTGCATGGACCCATCAAAACGTATAAAAGTACGCGTGTAATTCATGTGATTCTATTAACCAAAAGTTGTCGGCATAGATAAACCAAAGAGAGGTATCCGACAAATGACATGGGGATAATCGAAAAAAGCATAAAGAAGATGATATTCTGTCGGGGCAAATTGGATCTGGGAAACAGGTCGGGGTGGGCTATTATTGATGATGGAATGGGACCCATCAAAACGTATAAAAGCACGCATGTGATTCAATTAGCAAAAAGATGTTGACAGAGAATAGACAGAGAGACGTATCCGACAAATGGCATGGGGATAATTGAAAAAAGCAAAGAGAAGATGATATTCTGTCGGTGCAAATTGGATTTGGGAAATAAGCCGGAGTGGGCTATTATTAATGATGGCATGGGACCCATCAAAATGTAGAAAAGCACGCATGTGATTCCATTAGCCAAAAGATATCAGCAGAGAAAAAAGAGAGAGAGGTTTCCGATAAATGACATGAGGATAGTCAAAAAAAGCGTAGAGAAGATGACATTCTGTCGGTGCAAATTGGATATGCGAAATAGGCTAGGTGGGATATTATTGATGATGACATGTGACCCATCAAAATGTATAAAAGCACGCATGTGATTCATGTGATTCCACTAGCCAAAAGATGTCAGCAGAGAAAAAACAGAGAGAGGTATCAGGCAAATGGCATGAGAATAATCGGAAAAAGCAAAGAGAAGATGAAATTGTCGGTGCAAATTGAATTTGTGTAAAAATTAGATCTGGAAAATAGGGCGGGGTGGCATATTATTGTTGATGGCATGGACCCATCAAAACGTATAAAAGCACGCGTGTGATTCATGTGATTCTATTAACCAAAAGTTGTCGGCATAGGTAAACCAAAGAGAGGTATCCGACAAATGACATGGGGATAATCGAAAAAAGCATAAAGAAGATGATATTCTGTCAGGGCAAATTGGATCTGGGAAATAGGTCGGGGTGGGCTATTCTTGATGATGGAATGGGACCCATCAAAACGTATAAAAGCACGCATGTGATTCATGCGATACAATTAGCAAAAAGATGTTGGCAGAGAATGAACAGAGAGACGTATCCGACAAATGGCATGGGGATAATTGAAAAAAGCAAAGAGAAGATGAAATTCTGTCGGTGCAAATCGGATTTGGGAAATAAGCCGGAGTGGGCTATTATTAATGATGGCATGGGACCCATCAAAACGTAGAAAAGCACGCATGTGATTCCATTAGCCAAAAGATATCAGCAGAGAAAAAACAGAGAGAGATTTCCGACAAATGGCATGAGGATAGTCGGAAAAAGTGTAGAGAAGATGACATTCTGTCCGTGCAAATTGGATATGCGAAATAGGCCAGGTGGGATATTATATATGATAACATGTGACCCATCAAAATGTATAAAAGCACGCATGTGATTCATGTGATTCTATTAGCCAAAAGATGTCAGCAGAGAAAAAACAGAGAGTGGTATCAGGCAAATGGCATGAGAATAATCGGAAAAAGCAGAGAGAAGATGATATTCTGTCGGTGCAAATTGAATTTGTGAAAAAATTAGATCTGAAAAATAGTGCGGGGTGGCCTATTATTGTTGATGGCATGGACCCATCAAAACGTATAAAAGCACGCGTGTGATTCATGTGATTCTATTAACCAAAAGTTATCGGCATAGAAAAACCAGAGAGAGGTATCCGACAAATGACATGGGGATAATCGAAAAAAGCATAAAGAAGATGATATTCTGTTGTGGCAAATTGGATCTGGGAAATAGGTCGGGGTGGGCTATTATTGATGATGGAATGGGACCCATCAAAACGTATAAAAGCATGCATGTGATTCATGCGATACAATTAGCAAAAAGATGTTGGCAGAGAATGGACAGAGAGACGTATCCGACAAATGGCATGGGGATAATTGAAAAAAGCAAAGAGTAGATGATATTCTCTTGGTGCAAATTGGATTTGGAAAATAAGCCGGAGTGGGCTATTATTAATGATGGCATGGGACACATCAAAACGTAGAAAAGCACGCATGTGATTCCATTAGCCAAAAGATATCAGCAGAGAAAAAACAGATAGAGGTTTTCGACAAATGGCATGAGGATAGTCGGAAAAAGCGTAGAGAAGATGACATTCTGTCGGTGCAAATTGGATATGCGAAATAGGCCAGGTGGGATATTATTGATGATGGCATATGACCCATCAAAATGTATAAAAGCACGCATGTGATTCATGTGATTCTATTAGCCAAAAGATGTCACAGAGAAAAAACAGAGAGTGGTATTAGGCAAATGGGATGAAAATAATCGGAAAAAGCAGGTGAAGATGATATTTTGTCAGTGCAAATTGAATTTGTGAAAAAAAATAGATCTGGAAAATAGGGGCGGGGTGGCCTATTATTGTTAATGGCATGGACCCATCAAAACGTATAAAAGCACGCGTGTGATTCATGTGATTCTATTAACCAAAAGTTATCGCGTAGAGAAAACCAAATAGAGGTATCCGACAAATGACATGGGGATAATCGAAAAAAGCAATAAGGAGATGATATTCGTCGGGGCAAATTGGATCCGGGAAATAGGTCGGGGTGGGGTTATTGACTGATGGAATGGGACCCATTAAAACGTATAAAAGCATGCATGTGATTCATGCGATTCAATTGGCAAAAAGATGTTAGCGAGAGAATGGATGAGAGAGACGTATCCGACAAATGGCATGGGGATAATTGAAAAAAGCAAAGACAAGATGATATTCGTCGGTGCAAATTGGATTTGGGAAATAAGTCGGAGTGGGCTATTATTAATGATGGCATGGGACCCATCAAAACGTAGAAAAGCACGCATGTGATTCTATTAGTCAAAAGATATCAGCGAGAGAAAAAACGGATAGAGGTTTTCGACAAATGACATGGGGATAGTCGGAAAAAGCGTTGAGAAGATGACATTCGTAGGTGCAAATTGGATATGCGAAATAGGCCAGGTGGGATATTATTGATGATAACATGTGACCCATCAAAATGTATAAAAGCACGCATGTGATTCATGTGATTCCACTAGCCAAAAGATGTCACAGAGAAAAAACAGAGAGAGGTATCAGGCAAATGGCATGAGAATAATCGAGAAAAAGCAGAGAGAAGATGAAATTTATTGGTGCAAATTGAATTTGTGAAAAAATTAGATCTGGAAAATAGGGCGGGGTGGCCTATTATTGTTGATGGCATGGACCCATCAAAACGTATAAAAGTACGAGTGTGATTCATGTGATTCTATTAACCAAAAGTTATCGGCATAGATAAACCAAAGAGAGGTATCCGACAAATGACATGAGGATAATCGAAAAAAGCATAAAGAAGATGATATTCTTCGGGGCAAATTGGATCGAGAAATAGGTCGGGGTGGGCTATTATTGATGATGGATTGGGACCCATCAAAATGTATAAAAGCACGCATGTGATTCATGCGATTCAATTAGCAAAAAGATGTTGGCAGAGAATAGACAAAGAGACGTATCCGACAAATGACATGGGGATAATTGAGAAACGCAAAGAGAAGATGATATTCGTTGGTGCAAATTGGATTTGGGAAATAAGCCGAAGTGGGTTATTATTAATGATGACATGTGACCCATCAAAACGTAGAAAAGCACGCATGTGATTTGATTCGCCAAAAGATATCAAGAGAGAAAAAACAGATAGAGGTTTTCGACAAATGGCATGAGGATAGTCGGAAAAAGCGTAGAGAAGATGACATTCTGTCGGTGCAAATTGGATATGCGAAATAGGCCAGGTGGGATATTATTGATGATGGCATATGACCCATCAAAATGTATAAAGGCACACATGTGATTCATGTGATTCCATTAGCCAAAAGATGTCAGCAGAGAAAAAACAGAGAGACGTATCAGACAAATGGCATGAGAAGAATCGGAAAAAGCAGAGAGAAGATGATATTCTGTTGGTGCAAATTGAATTTGTGAAAAAATTAGATCTGAAAAATAGGGCGGGGTCGCCTATTATTGTTGATGCCATTGACTCATCAAAACGTATAAAAGCACGCGTGTGATTCATGTGATTCCATTAACCAAAAGTTGTCGGTATAGAAAAACCAGAGAGAGGTATCCGACAAATGACGTGGGGATAATCGAAAAAAGCATAAAGAAGATGATATTCTGTTGGGGCAAATTGGATATGGGAAATAGGTCGGGGTGGGCTATTATTGATGATGGAATGGGACCCATCAAAACGTATAAAAGAACGCATGTGATTCATGCGATTCAATTAGCAAAAAGATGTTGGCAGAGAATGGACAGAGAGACGTATCCGACAAATGGCATAGGGATAATTGAAAAAAGCAAAGAGAAGATGATATTCTGTTGGTGCAAATTGGATTTGGGAAATAAGCCGGAGTGGGCTATTATTAATGATAGAATAGGACACATCAAAACGTAGAAAAGCACGCATGTGATTCCATTAGCCAAAAGATATCAGCAGAGAAAAAACAGAGAGAGGTTTCCGACAAATGGCATGAGGATAGTCGGGAAACGTGTAGAGAAGATGACATTCTGTCGGTGCAAATTGGATATGCGAAATAGGCCAGGTGGGATATTATTGATGATGACATGTGACCCATCAAAATGTATAAAAGCAAGCATGTGATTCATGTGATTCTATTAGCCAAAAGATGTTAGCAGAGAAAAAACAGAGAGTGGTATCAGGCAAATGGCATGAGAATAATCGGAAAAAGCAAAGAGAAGATGATATTTTGTCGGTGCAAATTGAATTTGTGAAAAAATTAGATCGGGAAAATAGGGCGGGGTGGCCTATTATTGTTGATGGCATGGACCCATCAAAACGTATAAAAGCACGCGTGTGATTCATGTGATTCTACTAACCAAAAGTTGTCGGCATAGAAAAACGAGAGAGAGGTATCCGAGAAATGACATGGGGATAATCGAAAAAAGCATAAAGAAGATGATATTCTGTCTGGGCAAATTGGATCTGGGAAATAGGTCGGGGTGGGCTATTATTGATGATGGAATGGGACCCATCAAAACGTATAAAAGCATGCATGTGATTCATGCGATTCAATTAGCAAAAAGATGTTGGCAGAGAATAGACAGAGAGACGTATCCGACAAATGGCATGGGGATAATTGAAAAAAGCAAAGAGAAGATGATATTCTGTCGGTGCAAATTGGATTTGGGAAATAAGCCGGAGTGGGCTACTATTAATGATGGCATGGGACCCATCAAAACGTAGAAAAGCACGCATGTGATTCTATTAGCCAAAAGATATCAGTAGAGAAAAAACAGAGAGAGGTTTCCGACAAATGGCATGAGGATAGTCGAAAAAAGCGTAGAGAAGATGACATTCTGTCTGTGCAAATTGGATATGCAAAATAGGCCAGGTGGGATATTATTGATGATGACATGTGACCCATCAAAATGTATAAAAGCACACATGTGATTCATGTGATTCCATTAGCCAAAAGGTGTCAGCAGAGAAAAAACAGAGAGAGGTATCAGGCAAATGGCATGGGAATAATCGGAAAAAGCAGAGAGAAGATGATATTCTATCGGTGCAAATTGAATTTGTGAAAAAATTAGATATGGAAAATAGGGCGGGGTGGCCTATTGTTGTTGATCGCATGGACCCAACAAAACGTATAAAAGCACGCGTGTGATTCATGCGATTCAATTAGAAAAAAGATTTTAGTAGTGAAAAAATAGAGAGAGGTATCCGACAAATGGGATGGGAATAATAAAAAAAAGCAGAGAGAAGATGATTTTCTGTCGGTGCAAATTGGATATGGGAAATTGGGCGGGGTGAGCTATTATTAATGATGGCATGAGACCCATCAAAACGTATAAAAGCACGTATGTGATTCATGTGATTTCATTAGCCAAAAGATGTCACCACAGAAAAAATAGAGAGTTATCCGACAAAAGGAACTGGATAATCCGAAAAAGCAAAGAGTAGATGATATTCTGTCAGTACAAATTGGATCTGAAAAATATGCGGAGGTGGGCTATTATTGATGATAGCATGGGACTTATCAAAATATATAAAAGCACGCATGTGATTCATGTAATTCCATTAGCTAAAGGATGTCAACAGGGAAAAACAGATATATCCGACAAATGGCACAGGATAATCGGAAAAATCAGAGAGAAGATGATATTCTGTCGATGCAAATTAGATATGCGAAATAGGCCGAGGTAGGCAATTATTGATGATGGCATGGGACCCATAAAAACGTATAAAAGCACGTATGTGATTCCATTAGCCAAAAGATGTCACTAAAGAAAAAAAATAGAGTTATCTGACAAATGGAATTGGATTATCCGAAAAAGCAGAGAGAAGATATTCTGTCGGTACAAATTGGATCTGAGAAATATGCGTGTAATGACCCGTGTGTAACCCGTGTGTAAGAAGTTAACCACAAACACCTTGGATGTTAGTGCATGTAAGGACCCGTACCTTGAGTTAGTCGGTTTTGCCTCTTAAGTAGAGTTTTTCTAGATTTTGACCTAGTAAATGGACTCCAATGAATTCACGTGCAAAAGGAAAGATGCTTAGAATGATGTCCTCGATCTACCACGAAGTTTCAGGCCAAATGGACATGTATATGAGGTGCACGTGATATGGGTCCAATTCACGTGCAAGTGTAATTGTCTTCTAAATGATCCAAGGAAGCTAGGGGTGAAGTTTGAGAGCATTTGGAGGTGCACGTGAATTGGGGAATTCACGTGCAAATTGGCGTGCGAGCTTATTTTTGCATGGTTCCCTTGGTTTTGACATTCTAAGGAACTTTCTCCAAAGGACCATGTTGAAATTCTGAGTATTTTGGCCTATATGGGTGCGGAAAGGTGCTAACTTGTGTGATCAAAACTACGTCGTTTTGATCCTGGGTTTACTTAATCAAAACTACGTCGTTTTGATGTGGGTGGTGTCTATATAAGGAGGGCTTGAGTTTGAGTTTAGGGTTCTTGTGTTCCTTTGCTTGCATGCGCCTGACGAGAGAGAGAGAGCTAGAGAGAGAGAGGGAAGGGGAGTTGTTGGTTCTTTGCCGGAGCATCTTGCGTGGGGAGGGACGGCGTTTGGCGCGGGAGCAAGGAAGATCTGCTTTAAGGTAGGGGTTCTGTTCTTCCTAATCCCTCCTGTCCTAGGGTCCTAGGGCAGATTCTGGGCCGTATCTTTTTATATATACATATGTAATCCATATAGGTGTGATCTCCTATATGGATGTTGGCCTTCGATGGCGTATTGGTGTGATTTACGAGGTTGGGTGGTTAGTGCATGTTAAGTGTTTGATAAAATGCCGGTGTGGATATGCCTGTATGAATATGCCTGTGTATGCTCGGAACGTGTTTGAAATAATGCCTGTGAGGCTATGTATATTCTGTGTCCGAAATAATATCTGGTGGCTGGGTTTGTGAGCCTGTGAATATGTGCATGCTAAGTGTTCGACGTTATTCCCGTGTGACTAAGCATATTAAGTGTTTGATGTTATGCCTGTATGGTCTTATGTCTTGTGTGGTTGCTTGTACACCTGGTGGCCGTGGAAGCCCGAGACCGTTTTGTGTTAGCTGTGAGGTTGTGGAAACTTGGCCTGAAGAGGCGGTTAAATCACTTGGCCTGAAGAGGCGGTTAAATCACTTGGCCTGAAGAGGCGGTTAAATAACTTGGCCTGAAGAGGCGGTTAAATCACTTGTTGTTAAAGTGTTAGCCTTGTGGCGGTGGCGGTTGTAATTGTTGATGTGGTTGTTGTTATGTCTGTTGAAATTATTGTAACACGACACCGCACTTGTACACATGGCATGTAGATGCTAGGAGCATGGGATGGGTTGGGGAGACATGATCCCTACTGAGTGTGGATGCTCACCCCTCCTACTATGGGTGCTTTCTTGCAGAACCCTACGGGCGTTAGGTGGGAACACCAAGGTGGAAGACCCTCTCCACTTTATTGTTCATTTCAAGAATGTACTTTTATGATTTATGTAACCCTAGGGAGGGGAATGTACTAAGGGATTGAACCGTAATCGGGGACTTGGTTGTTTTGTGAACCTTTGATGTTTTGGAATTAAATAAAGATGTGGCTTATTTGATTTATTGTTATAGCTTAAGTGCTTAGTCGGTAGTGGTCTCGCGATTGTTGAGATTATGGAGTGATAACCTAGAGCGCTGCCTTTTCGTGGAACCAATGTCTCCAAAAATAAAAAAAAATAAAAAAAATTGTGACCGGTACAACTATTGAGGTAGCAAAGAAGCCCGCCCCCCAGCTGGGCAAGTGGGAGAGGCTGCAGGATGTAAGTAATGATCCAAAGGTTGGCATCTTAAGCCTGGTAATTCAAGAGTTGAAGGATGAGATTCGACAACCGATTAAGAGCGAGGTACGTCGAGAGCTATCAACCCACATCATCGGGGGGATCTTGGGTGAAGATTAATTGAAGCATAGTTGTCCTGATCAGCAGAAAGGGGCTCAAGAGGTAGAGACCGGTTTCCCAAAGGGGTTGTTCTTGCGGTGGACAACCGGGACATTGGAAAGTAGGACATCTCCAGACAGCCTGTTCGGAAAAACAAGTCATGGTGCTAGAAGACTGGCTCAACGAGCTAGGGATAAAGCAAAATTCAAGTGAGGCTAGGAGGAGAGCATGGCGAGAACTTTCCTTAGTCAAGGGTGCGATTTTGATTCTCGCGTGTTAAGATTTCTAGTGGTGGTATCATATTCCTTTAATGATAGTGATCGGTTGAGTCTCGTGCGGGATTAGGTGAGGGCCAGGTGAACCTTTGATTGTTGCGTTTCTAGCAATTTAATTAAGACACTTGTGATAGAGGGATATTTTCGTTGGGTGGGCTCTTGAGCCACTGTTTTATGTTAGGTGAGGCTTAGAAGGTCGTTTGAGTTACCATTTGGATGGACGTAGTTGGGGACCTACTAGAGAATAAATGAGTAAAATAAATAAAAATAAATATATGATACCAAAAGACTAATAAATTATCAATGGTTATAAACAGTTGTTGGAAAGAGTTGGTGGTTTTAATGTGGTCTAAAGTGTTAATTGCATCTTTGTGTGATAGTCAATTTTGGGCGCCCGTGTGTGAGGAAAGTAATAAATGTTACTTGTGTTACCCCTAATACTCTAGCGTAGGTGAGATTACCTCTCGGCCTAGCTAGCCTAGGAAGTTGGAGGCATGAGTTAGTGGCTTGTGGGTAGTGTGTGACCCACTTGTGGCAACCCCGAGTAATAGAAATGTGTTTTCATGTGAGTAGAGGTTTCCGTAGATGTGCTACTTAAGAAGGATGTTCTCCGGGTAACCTTTCCAAGTGTCAAGGTTGAGGGAGGAAATTGCCACTAGTATAACCCACCCCTTGAGTCATTGAAATCTAAATTGATTGGCGAGAGTGGTATGTGGTTTTAAGATTCTTATGGGTGTCCTGTGGAGATGGCTGCAAATTCTTGGGTGGCCAAACATTGACCACGTGTCATGCTGGTGGTGTGTGAAAGACCTTGGGTAATGTTCATAGGATATGTGGTGAAATGGGTTTGCGTATGTATAAAAATGTGATGAGTTCTGGAACTAGGTTACGAGTGAGTTTATAGGATCGTGCCCAGTGAACCCAATCGGTCAAGCAGGCAAGCGAGTGAGATTGGGCAGGCCTTGTTTGGGTTTTTCCTCATAATTGGGAGACACCTTCCGAGGGGTTGAGGATGTACTCCTGGTGGTAGGACCATTCCGTTAATCCATGTCGTGTGGGTAATAGGCTTAAAAGAGGCGAGGAGGTGGGGGCTAGTATGTCCTCTCTTACATGTGTTCTACGCAGTAGTTTATTTCGTGTGTTGTGGTTGCCTTGTTTTACGAGTGAGTTTATAGGATCGTGCCCAGTGAACCCAATCGGTGCAAGCGGAAGCGAGTGAGATTGGGCAAGGCCTTGTTTGGGTTTTTCCTCATAATTGGGAGACACCTTCCGAGGGGTTGAGGATGTACTCCTGGTGGTAGGACCATTCCGTTAATCCATGTCGTGTGGGTAATAGGCTTAAAAGAGGCGAGGAGGTGGGGGCTAGTATGTCCTCTCTTACATGTGTTCTACGCAGTAGTTTATTTCGTGTGTTGTGGTTGCCTTGTTTTGTTGTGTGTGTTACATATGTGTAAAGGGGTATAGCAAAGTTCTTATGTGTGGGTCTCGTGGCATTCATATGCGAGAGGAGTAGGAGGTGATGCCTGCGCATATTAGGTGTGGTGTGGGATGAAGAGGGGTGTTATGTGTAATGTTGATGTTATTCCTTATCACATGTGATGGCATGCTAAGTTAAAGTGTGAAAGTATTGATGAGTTGTGATTCACGGGATGGAGTCGGATGTGAGTTTTGTTTGTAAGGGGTATTAGTCTTACCCCTTTGGGGGGAGGTTTGTGTCCTGCGGCTATCATGGGGTCCTCATGCTACATATGTTCTTCTTGAAAGTCTTTCGTGTGCGTTTTGATGCGGTAAGTGAGATGGTCCACGCCATCAAAGTGTTGGTGTGTTTGGAAGCTACGTGAATGTCCCGAATAAGGAGTTTGCATGTCCGGTTTCTTGTGCCTACCCGGAGGAATTGCGGTGACCATATTAAGTCACGGTTAGAGCCTGAGTATTTCTTGATCCATTTGAGTGTTTTGCTGGTGTGTTGAGATAAAACGTAATAGTTGATATAACGGAGTTGGTGGGCCATGAGGTGGAGTATGTCTTGGAGGCAAGGGATTTTCTTGTGACCTGTGAATGGTGACATAGAGGATTCCATTGTGGTCAGGTTGCGAGATAGGAGAGTTTTCGGTATGGGGGGGGACTATGATGTTCATAGCTACTTGGCGTCAAGGGATTCCTATCGCGTGGTCCGTCCTGGCCGACTTGGTAAGGCATTATCTCTTGGGCGTACGGTAAGCCTCGGTTGGGAAGGCTGTGTGGGACCTTGGCGGATCTCTGTTTGACCGTGATCAAGGAGGTCGATTCTCAAAGTCGGTGACTAGTGATAGCCCGATAGTGGGTTTTGGTCTTACCATGGTTGTGTGTGTGGTGCTTGCATTTATTGTTTCTAGTGCATCCTTGGACTCCGTTGGGCGCCAGGTTGATTGCGACCGAGTGGTTAAGGGCACACTCCATTCTCGTGTTTCGTGTCTAGGCTTGTACTCCGTTCTGCGTCACCATTGGTGTTGGTGGGGTTTCAATGTTCCTTGCTTGAGTGAGGTGGTTTTCGCAGATGATGATGGTGCTTCTGAGGTGAGCTCCCTGTGTGGGAATGTGATTGTGGTTTGCATAATGCTGTCCTATTTGTTTGTGTTTCATTGTGACCTCATTGTGCTTGCTGTTAGGGTGAGGTCTACCTATGGGCCGAGGTCGCGTTGACTTCAACTCCCAATTGTTGGGTATTTTACGTTGTGGAGTGTTGGTCCCATCGTGCCGCGAGTTGGCATCTCCAACATTTGTGGTAATGACTACATTATGTGTTGCTTTGATCTTTTCGCGTTGTTTACTACTTGGTTTCTCTTTTCGGGGACGAAAAGTCCAAAGGTGGGAAGGTTGTGAGGAAACTCCCCGCGGATGAGTTTGTATGGTGTCGGCGAGTGGGCGGTGGAACGTTAAACGTGTAGTAGTGTTTTATTTGTGCTTTGTTCCTTGTAGTGGTGTTTATGATGTGAGTTGGTCCGTGACCTATGTGATTTGTTAAACGTACGTGTTGGGGATGGGCGTATATGTCGTACACCGTCGTGGCGTGAATACTTGTGACATGTGTTAGGTGAGGAGAACAAGGGTTGTTTGTGAGATTAGAATATGTGTTTCCCTATCATGCTGTGTTTTATTGGGTCGGTGGGTACGTGCCTTCATGTGTGTTATGGTGTGATATCTTCGGTCGCGGGTATGTGAATGGTTGTGGGCTATGTGCTTCAACGGGGCGTTTTGGAAGGTGTGTTGTCTTTTTAGGGGCCGACACGTCCTGCGAGAGGAGACATGGAATGTGAGTCCATGATGCGTGAGCAACACCCGGCGTTGTTCGAGGACCAAACAACCTTAAGAGTGGGAGGTGACTGTTGGTGGGCTTTGGCCAAGGGATTGTGATGTGTTTTCTTGTATTAGTTGTGTATGACTTGGTGTATTTGTTTTATCTTTTAGACATGTGTTCATTATTGTGATGCATGTGGTTGTGGATTATGGTGGTACCTTGTTATGTCTTGTGCGCGGTGTATGACCCATTTGGGTGTTGTGGCTTGCCTAGGGTGGCAAATGGGTAGCTTGTGTTTGTTTTCCTCGTATGTCATTTCTTTTCGAGGACGAAAAGTCTTAAGGGGGAGAGGATGTAATGACCCGTGTGTAACCCGTGTGTAAGAAGTTAACCACAAACACCTTGGATGTTAGTGCATGTAAGGACCCGTACCTTGAGTTAGTCGGTTTGCCTCTTAAGTAGAGTTTTTCTAGATTTTGACCTAGTAAATGGACTCCAATGAATTCACGTGCAAAAGGAAAGATGCTTAGAATGATGTCCTCGATCTACCACGAAGTTTCAGGCCAAATGGACATGTATATGAGGTGCACGTGATATGGGTCCAATTCACGTGCAAGTGTAATTGTCTTCTAAATGATGCAAGGAAGCTAGGGGTGAAGTTTGAGAGCATTTGGAGGTGCACGTGAATTGGGGAATTCACGTGCAAATTGGCGTGCGAGCTTATTTTTGCATGGTTCCCTTGGTTTTGACATTCTAAGGAACTTTCTCCAAAGGACCATGTTGAAATTCCGAGTATTTTGGCCTATATGGGTGCGGAAAGGTGCTAACTTGTGTGATCAAAACTACGTCGTTTTGATCCTGGGTTTACTTAATCAAAACTACGTCGTTTTGATGTGGGTGGTGTCTATATAAGGAGGGCTTGAGTTTGAGTTTAGGGTTCTTGTATTCCTTTGCTGGCACTTGCTGCTGAGAGAGAGAGAGAGCTAGAGAGAGAGAGGGAAGGGGAGTTGTTGGGTTCTGCCGGAGCATCTTGCGTGGGGAGGACGGCGTTTGGCGCGGGAGCAAGGAAGATCTGCTTTAAGGTAGGGGTTCTGTTCTTCCTAATCCCTCTGTCCTAGGGTCCTAGGGCAGTTCTGGGCCGTATCTTTTTATATATACATATGTAATCCATATAGGTGTGATCTCCTATATGGATGTTGGCCTTCATGGCGTATTGGTGTGATTTCCGAGGTTGGGTGGTTAGTGCATGTTAAGTGTTTGATAAAATGCCGGTGTGGATATGCCTGTATGAATATGCCTGTGTATGCTCGAACGTGTTTGAAATAATGCCTGTGAGGCTATGTATATTCTGTGTCCGAAATAATATCTCGTGTGGCTGGGTTTGTGAGCCTGTGAATATGTGCATGCTAAGTGTTCGACGTTATTCCCGTGTGACTAAGCATATTAAGTGTTTGATGTTATGCCTGTATGGTCTTATGTCTTTGTGTGGTTGCTTGTACACCCGGTGGGCATGGAAGCCCGGGACCGTTTTGTGTTAGCCTGTGAGGTTGTGGAAACTTGGCCTGAAGAGGCGGTTAAATCACTTGGCCTGAAGAGGCGGTTAAATCACTTGGCCTGAAGAGGCGGTTAAATAACTTGGCCTGAAGAGGCGGTTAAATCACTTGTTGTTAAAGTGTTAGCACATGTGGCGATGGCGATTGTAATTGTTGATGTGGTTGTTGTTATGTCGATTGAAATTATTGTAACACGACACCGCACTTGTACACATGGCATGTAGATGCTAGGAGCATGGGATGGGTTGGGGAGACATGATCCCTACTGAGCCGTGGATGCTCACCCCTCCTACTATGGGTGCTTTCTTGCAGGAACCTACGGGCGTTAGGTGGGAACACCAAGGTGGAAGACCCTCTCCACTTTATTGTTCATTTCGGTAATGTACTTTTATGATTTATGTAACCCCGGGGAGGGGAATGTACTAAGGGATTGAACTGTAATCGGGGACTTGGTTGTTTTGTGAACCTTTGATGTTTTGGAATTAAATAAAGATGTGGCTTATTTGATTTATTGTAATTGTTAGACTTGCTTGTGTGGCATCCGGTAATCCAACCCCATTGCCCTCCGTGTGGGTGAATGGGAGTCACGTACCGGTTTCCTCGGGTTGGAAATCCGGGGCGTGACAATGCGGAGGTGGGCTATTATTGATGATAGCATGGTACTTATCAGAACGTATAAAAGCACGCATGTGATTCATGTAATTCCATTAGCTAAAAGATGTCAACAGGAAAAAAACAGAGAGAGATATCCGACAAATGGCATGGGATAATCGGAAAAAGCAGAGAGAAGATGATATTCTGTCGATGCAAATTGGATTTGCGAAATAGGCCGAGGTAGGCAATTATTGATGATGGCATGTGACCCATCAAAACATATAAAAGCACGCATGTGATTCCATTAGCCAAATGATATCAACAAAGAAAAACAGAGAGAGGTATCCAACAAATGGCATGAGGATAATCGGAAAAAGCAAAGAGAAGATGATATTTTGTCAGTGCAAATTGGATACGAAAAATAGGCGGGGGTGGGCTATTTTTGATGATGGCATGGGACTTATCAAAACATATAAAAGCAAGCATATGATTCCTGTGATTCAATTAGCCAAAAGTTGTCAGCAGAGATAAAACAGATAGAGGTATCCGACAAATGACATGAGGATAATCAAAAAAAATAGAGAGAAGCTGATATTCTATCGGTGCAAATTGGATATGAGATATAGGCCGGGGTGGGCTATTATTGATGATGAGATGGGACCCATTAAAACGTATAAAGGCATGCATGTGATTCATGTGATTCTATAGCCAAAAGATGTCAGTAGAGAAAAAATAGAGAGAGATATCCGACAAATGGGATGGGGATAATCAGAAAAAACAGATAGAGAGATATCTCGATGCATTTGATTTTCTTGAGGTTTTTCCTAAACACAACAAGTTTTATTAGACTTGGGCTCTTCCACATTCTTTTTTTCTTAAATTATTATTATTATCCCCTCTTTTATGCCATGAATCATGTACAAATCAGATATGATATTGCATAGAAATATTAAAAATGAAAATAAATAGAAGTTAACTTCATCCAAATACTTTAAATATAAATAACATTGGTTCAACGATAGTTCTAGCTTGCTCTTACACAGACAAGTGTCAAGCGTAAAGGCAAAGGTCACTTTTTTGTGCAACAAATGTTGATCCTTCATTCCCAATAATACAAAATTTCAAATTCAGATCAGGGCCAAATTATAATTCATGACTTTATTCTCAAATACACTTTCCTTTTTTTACTTTTACAATTGTTTTTATTAAATGGACGACAATATTTATTAATGAACATACAACTATACAAAGTACAGCAGGAGGGAGGAGGCTCACCATAAAAAAACACTATGAGGCCTAGAGCATTTATGGCGTTGGTCACTTGGCAGACCAACAAGTTCCACATTGCCTCATTTTTATTTTTATTTTTGCTTTGTACTACATTTTCCCCTTGAAATGCTTGAAGAAAACTCCAAGCAAAAGCAATAAACTGTCATTCCCGTTTATCGTTTAGATTCAGCTGCATGTTGTCACATACAATCTTGTTGTAGCTTGGATACTTTATGGAGAGAAATAGCAAAACATTTTTATTTAATCATGAAGACATGTAAGTTGCTCTTTGTAGACAAAACTAAAACTTAAAACTACTGTATTTATTTTGGAGAAAAAAAGGTAGATATGAAACTAATCTGGGTTAAATTTTTCAAGCACCTCCCTTGTAATCAAGAAGGTCCCATTGAATTTAATCCAATTTGACAAGCATTTCCCTTATATGCATAATGGCAATTGATGGGATCGATGGTGTGGGCAAGACAGCCATAACAAACAAGATAGGTGCTTAAGTCGAGAATGACCGTATCTTTGATGGCATTGTGAAGGTAGTCATCACCCAAAATCCTGATGTAGGGAAAATTCAAGATAAACTCGCAGCCCAGTTAAATTTGAAGCTAAATGAAACCACAAAAGTTGGAAAAGAAATTCACTTGCACCTAGTCATCACCCAAAATCCTAACTCGCAGCTCAATTAAATCTGAAGCTAAATGAAACCACAAAAGTTGAAAAAGCAGATCACTTGCACGTCTGCTGCATCCCTCACCTTAACTTAATTCTTTCCAATTCCTTCCATGCTAAGTTTGTTCAGGTAAATCCAAAGTAATTAGGATTTGACAGCACATCATATAGCTTCCTACTAGAAAGATAAGTGTACCAATTAGTCACCAAACCATGCTGCTCCGCTGCCAGTGCCTCACCAAACGTATAAAAGCAAACAACCAATAAGTGAAAATATTCTGTTTCAAAGGACTACTAAAGAATTTTCATGATCTTAATAGAAAACTCCTTTCTTAGGTTAAGTACAAGAGAACTGTAAGGTTTATTGCACGGACAAATACTAAAAGTTAATTATACAGTCCATACATACCATTTACTGACGGCAAAAAAAAACTAAGAATTAAGAAAAGGAAATTAATATTTAAGATATTACTACCTTGTTCGTGAATCGTGAGGCGTGGCGCGTGAGTGATAGCGTAGACGCGTCATCCATCGCCGTCAGTCGGAATCCGCCTCAGACAGTCAGATGGATAGACTATGGACAAGGATGACGACTGGATCTAACTTTTGAGACTGAGAGAGAAGCAACCGAAAGCCGGATGTCGTACTCGATTGACTTCGATCGAGGCTTGGGGATGGGGGGCTATTTGTGACGGTTCGTCGTTGCCCGTTGCCGGAATGGGCTCAAATGGAGATGCGGCATCGGCAAACGACTGTCGGCAAACGGAGATGGCACGGCCGGGATGCGTGGTAGCGGCTTGCATGGGTGTGCGATGTGCGATGTGTGATGATATTCTGTCAGTGCAAATTGGATATGGGAAATAGATCGGGGTGGACTATTATTGATGTTGGCATGGGACCCATCAAAGCATTTCAAAACACATATGTGATTCATGCTATTCAATTAACAAAAAGGTGTCAGCATAGTACAAACAGAAAGAGGTATTCGACAAATGGCAAAGCAGAGAGAAGTTGATATTCTATTGGTGCAAATTGGATATGGGAAATAGGCCGGGGTGGGCTATTATTGATGATGACATGAGACCTATCAAAATGTATAAAAGCATGCATGTGATTCATGTGATTCCATTAGCCAAAAGATGTCAGCATAGAAAAGCAGAGAGAGGTATCTGACAAATGACATGGGGATAATCGAAAAAAGTATAAAGAAGATGATATTCTGTCGGTGCAAATTGGATCTGGGAAATAGGACGAATAAGATATTATTGATGATGGAATGAGACCCATCAAAACGAATAAAAGCACGCATGTGATTCATGCAATTCAATTAGCAAAACGATGTCAGCAGAGAACAGATAGAGAGAGGTATCCGACAAATGGCATGGGAATAATTGGAAAATCAGAGAGCAGATGATATTCTATCGGTGCAAATTGGATATAGGAAATAGGCCGGAGTGGGCTATTATTGATGATGGCATGGGACCCATCAAAACGTATAAAAGCACGCATGTGATTCTATTAGCCAAAAGATATCAGTAGAGAAAAAACAAAGAGAAGTTTCGGACAAATTGCATGAGGATAGTCGGAAAAAGCGTAGAGAAGATGATATTCTGTCAGTGCAAATTGGATCTACGAAATAGGCCGGGGTGGGCTATTATTAATGATTGCATGTGACCCATCAAAACGTATAAAAGCACGCATGTGATTCAATTAGCCAAAAGATGTCAACAAAGAAATAACAGAGATAAGTATCCAACAAATGGCATGTGATAATAGGAAAAAGCAGAAAGAAGATGATATTCTGTCGGTGCAAATTGGATCTAGAAAATAAGGCGGGGTGGGCTATTATTGTTGATGGCATGGGACCCATCAAAGCGTATAAAAGCATGCATGTGATTCATACGATTCAATTAGAAAAAAGATGTTAGCAGTGAAAAAATAGAGAGAGGTATGCGACAAATGGCATGGGAATAATCGAAAAAAGCAGAGAGAAGATGATATTCTGTTGGTTCAAATTGGATTTGGGAAATTGGCCGGGGTGGGCTATTATTGATGATGGCATGGGACCCATCAAAACGTATAAAAGCACGCATGTGATTCACGTGATTCCATTAGCCAAAAGATGTCGGTAGAGAAAAAATAGCGAGAGGCATCCGACAAATGGCATGGGAAAAATCAAAAAAAGCATAGAGAAGATGATATTCTGTCGGCGCAAATTGGATCTGCGAAATAGGCCGGGGTGGGCTATTATTAATGATGGCATATGACCTATCAAAATGTATAAAAGCACACATGTGATTCATGTGATTCCATTAGCCAAACGATGTCAGCAGAGAAAAAACAGAGATAGGTATCCGACAAATGACATGAGGATAATTGAAAAGCGAGAGAGAAGATGATTTTTTGTCAGTGCAAATTGGATCTGGGAAATAAGTCGGGGTGGGCTATTGTTGATGATGGCATGGGACCCATCAAAATGTATGAAAGCACGTATGTGATTCATGTGATTCCATTAGCCAAAAGATGTCAGCAGAGAAAAAATAGAGAGTTATCCGACAAATGGAATTAGATAATCCGAAAAAGGAGAGAGAAGATGATATTTTATTGGTAGAAATTGGATCTGAGAAAAATGCGGAGGTTGGCTATTATTGATGATAGCATAAGACTTATCAAAATATATAAAAGCACGCACTTGATTCATGTGATTCCATTAGCTAAAAGATGTCAACATGGAAAAAACAGAGAGAGATATCCGGCAAATGGCACGGGATAATCGGAAAAAGCAGAGAGAAGATGATATTCTGTCGATGCAAATTGGATCTGCGAAATAGGCCGAGGTAGGCAATTATTGATGATGGCATGTGACCCATCAAAACATATAAAAGCATGCATGTGATTCCATTAGCCAAATGATGTCAGCAAAGAAAAAATAGAGAGAGGTATCCGACAAATGGCAAGGGGATAATTGGAAAAAGCAGAGAGAAGATGATATTCTGTCGGTGCAAATTGGATATGAGAAATAGGCCAGGGTGGACTATTATTGATGATGGCATGGGACTTATTAAAACATATAAAAGCAAGCATATAATTCCTGTAATTCAATTAGCCAAAAGATATCAGTAGAGAAAAAACAAATAGAGGTATCGGACAAATGACATGAGGATAATCGAAAAAAGCAAAGAAAAGATGATATTCTGTCGGTGCAAATTGGATCTGAAATATAAGCCGTGGTGGGCTATTATTGATGATGGCATGGGACCCATCAAAACGTATAAAAGCATGCATGTGATTCATGTGATTCTATTAGCCAAAGGATATCGGCAGAGAAAAAAATAGAGAGAGATATCCAACGAATGGCATGGGGATAATCAGAAAAAGCATAGAAAAGATGATATTCTGTCGGTGCAAATTGGATCTGAAAAATAGGCCGGGGTGAGCTATTATTGATGATGGCATAGAACCCATCAAAATATATAAAAGCACGCATGTGATTCATGTGATTCCATAAGCCAAAAGATATCAGCAGGGAAAAAACGTATAGAGGTATCCCACAAATGGCATGGGGATAATTGGAAAATTTATGCCTTAGTTTCCTTATTATAATAGGTTTCCAATTCATAGTTTCTGTCTATGCCTATAAATAGGCCTTTTCTATGACAATTTATATATTCAAGAGTGTTTTTATCAATTATAAACTCTCAATTAGAGGTTTATACTTATTTTTGACTTTTCTAGTTAAATACTTGAATTGTTTGGGCTAGAGTTTGGGTATTCAGTTATCTTTCTATAAATTGTTGTTATATCCTAATTAAGATCCTCAACACAATACTATTATTATTATTATTATTATCATTAATGATAATAAAAAAGAGTATATGATTTATTTTAATAATAATAATTACAAAGTATAAATATTTATATTACAATAAAAATTAAATGTATTATTAATATTTTGATATAAAATAGTAAAAATACAAATTAATTATATTCAAAATTAATTTTGAAGTTATATATTAGTTCATACTAATATACTATATAATTATAAATTATATCACTTTATAATATTTTATGTACTGGTATTTTATATTAAAACATTGCTAGTACTTTTAATAAATGTTTAATTTTATTTAAATATAAGTATATATACTTTGTGAGTATTATTATTTTTAAAATAAAATATTTACTCTTTATTATTATTATTAGCAGTACTATTTTGCTACTAATGTTATTTATATGTTAGATTTTAAATATATACGTTAATTATATAAACATAGTAAACAATATCCATTTATGATATATATAATAGTTATCGATAAACTTTTTGTTAAACTCCAAATACTCAATAATTATCATATTACTTATGTTATAAATATATATATTTATATAATTATCACTCCACACACACACACACACACATATATATGCATGTATAAATTCTAATCAATGAGTAATAATTTAAGTAACGAGTAGTGATAATCTAAGTAATATAATTATCATCAATAATAAGTGATAATATGAGTAGTGATAACCTAATTAACTAGTATAATTATATATCATGATTCTCATATCACTTATGTTATAAATAATACAATAGTCAGAGAAGTTGTGTTTTTTCAACTTATTTCCCTTAATATAATTAAAATGATCAATAATATATTATTTATTAATTTAAACCCAAATATAAAATATATACTATTAAAAATTAAAACTCACTCTCACCATGTATTTTATATTACATCAAAATAGTTAGTATTATATAATTAACTAATAGCATTGATTATAATTATAATAGTATATATATTTAAAATATCAAAGAATATATATAGAAACTCACACATAAAATTAATCTTACACAAAAACAATTATATTATTAATCATTTTAATTACATTAAAGGAAATAAGTTAGAGAAATACGACTTTTCGGACTATTGTATTGTTTATAACATAAGTAATATGACAACCATGGTATATAATTATATTAGTTAGATTATTACTACTCATATTATCACTTATTATTGATGATAATTATATTACTTAGATTATCACTATTCGTTATTTAAATTATTACTCATTGATTAGAATTTATATATGCATATGCATATATATATATATATAGTTATAACTATATAACTATATATATATAACATAAGTAATATGATAATTATTAAGTATTTGGAGTCTAACAACTAATGTTAAAAAGTTTGTTGATAACTATTATATATATCATAAATGAATATTGTTTACTATGTTTACATAATTATTGTATATATTTAAAATCTAACATATAAATAATATTAGTAGCAACAATAGTATCACTACTAATAATAATAATGAGTAAATATTTTATTTTAAAATAATATTACTTGTAAAGTATATATACTTATATTTAAATAAAATTAAACATTTATTAAAAGTAGTAGTAATTTTTAATATAAAATACAAGCATAAAAAATATAAAAAGAGATATAATTTATAATTATATAGTATATTAGTATGAATTAATATATAACTTCAAAATTAATTTTGAATATAATTAATATGTATTTTATATCAAAATATTAATAGTACATTTAGTTTTTATTCTAATATAAATATATATACTTTACAATTATTATTATTATTAAAATAAATCATATACTTTATTATTATTATTATTATTAATGATAATAATAATAATAATATTGTTATTGTTATAATTATTTATATGTTATATTATAAGTATATATACTAAATATATAAGTATATATAACAAAAACAGTTTAGCCTGATGGTTGAGTGACATGCTACTTCCATGGGTGGTCTTGGGTTCGACTAGTCCTGGCAATATTTTGCCAGGATGTTTCGCGCGGGGCGGCTGCGGTTGGGCTAGGCTAGGCGGGTGGGGTGTTTTGGGATTGGGTTGGCCTGGCACGCGGTTGAGTTGAGCCGTCTATCATGGGAATGGGCTAGACTGGGCAGATTGGACTTTAACTAGAGCAGGGCAGGGATGGAACGAAAAATTTGATACCCACCGGGGGACGGACATTTTCTTCTTAGCGGGGATAGGGACAGGGCGACCCAATACCCGCCCTGTCCCGCCCCATTGTCATCCCTAGCAATGAACCCATCATATCCTTTTTTCCATGTTTGAGTTTTAACTTGGGTTGATTCTAGATAACCACCACCACAACCATCATCTTCCTCACCTTTATTATAACCACCACCACTGCCACCATATCCATATCTACCACCTCTAAAACCCCCACCTCCACCTTCACTGTCAATGGATTTATTCCCACTACTAGAATTTTCCTCTTTAAAATTACCTATATAAACTCCTTTTCCATGACTTGCTTGTGAATCCCTAATCTCTTGTGCTCGTCTACTTGTGCCAATGTCCTCTCCATACGCATCATCTCCACTGAACTCTTGGATGCCATCTTGTAACCATTGATCTGTATAACTCGGCAATGTTTTTTCAAAATCTCGAATCCATTTATCCAATAAGTCTCCATCATTAAAGATATGTTTCAAGTCAACTGGATTATAGTAATTGTTATTGCCATTTTTATTTAAGAGGTTTCTTACTCGAAGGCGCAAATTATAGTGCACATACACAATTATTGCATAACGATATTCTTTCTTTTAAGCTAAAACCCACAAATATCTAATCATACTAGACATATATAAATCAATGGTAAACAACATCATTATTGGTGTGCTTTGAAAAAAAAAGCATGTGCAAAGATGTAGAAACTTGTTTTTTCATAGGAATATGCCATATAAAAAAACCTAGTAGTTATTACTCCAAAAATGTACAATTATATCACCATCCCTAAGGTTAAATCCAAAAGATTGGGATAGCTTTTCAACTACTTGATTTAAACAAATTGATGTTTTAAACATAATTTTAAAAATGTCAAAAATAAATAGTATGGGAGCTTAAATAATCAACATCTTAGAACATTATTTTAGTTCTTTCTAATATATATGCAATCAAACCAAGTGGCACCTAGGCTCCACAAATTTCCAAATAGTACATAGCAAATTATAACCTAAAATTATCGACTTGATATAACTCAAAGAATTAGTTGTAACCACATTAAAAAAAACTCAAACCATCTCCCTCAATTATGAAAAGAAAAGGAGCACAAAATATGCAAATCAAAGCTGTTATCTCAAAATGTAAACAAAGTTGCACTTAATCTGTAAATCACATGCAATCAAATGTGTTTTTGTAGTCACAGTTTACTTGCTAACAAGTAATCCTTTCCCCCAAAAGTCCTAAACCATTAGGATGTTGCTTATTTGTCTTCCAAACAACATTTTAAATTAAAGAAAAGTACCAAATAGCCATCTATAAAGGAAATCTCATTTTTGCTTTTTTTTCAATATATTATTTTAATCAATTTAACTCAAGAGGTCATTTAAAAGGATAAAATTGCCCTCTGAGACACCAACTCCAAATTGGGCTCAGACGCGGTCAAAAATTTTCATTTAATGCATACATCACTGTATTATCATCCATTTAAGATGGAGGTACTAGAGTTCGCCAAGAAGTTCACTGGATTTTGCTTCACTGGATTTTGCTTCATTTAAAAGGGTCTTTTGACTTGGCAGGGTATTGTTAGATGACCTTATGTCTTTATCGAGCAATACCTTGGTGACCCCGATATGGACAAGCATGTTATTTTGTAAAAAGCATGAAAGATCGTCTTCTCGCAGCCTTTTGGTGCCTCCTTTTATCTCGAGTTCTCTCGATTGCCAAAAACATGATATGAAGCCTTTTGAATGAATTTTGTAGGAGTCATAGTCACACTCAAATATCATTTAGTTATGGTTTACTTCTCCAACAAATAACCCTTTCCCCAAATAGTCCTAAAACCATGACAATGAATTTTATTTTATTTTCACATATTTTTGCAAAAGTGATAATTTTGTTCAAACAAATTTTTTGTTTCGAAATGTTTTTTCGTTTGAAAATGACTTTTCGAAACATGGTTTTGCAGCTTCTCTCCACGCTCCCAATAGTTGTATATCTATATCACTCTCGGTCAAACCAGAGACAGAACTAGAGGGGCCAGCAGAGGCCATGTGTAAGGACCCGTACCTTGAGTTAGTCACAGTTTTGCCTTCTGAGTAGTTTTTCTAGATTTTGACCTAGTGAATGGGCTCAAATGAATTCACGTGCAAAAGGAAAGATTCTTAGAATGATGTCCTCTATCTACCACAGAAGTTTCAGGCCAAACAGACGTGTATGTGAGGTGCACGTGAAATAGGTCCAATTCACGTGCAAGTGTGGTTGTCTTCTAAATGATGCAAGGAGGCTAGGGGTGAAGTTTTAGAGCATTTGGAGTGCATATGGAGTTGCACGTGAATTGGGGAATTCACGTTCAAATTGGCGTGCAGCCATATTTTTGCATGGTTCCCTTGGTTTTGACATTCTAATGAACTTTCTCCAAAGGACCATGTTGAAATTCTGAGTATTTTGGTGTGTATGGATGTGGGAAGGTCATAGCTTGTTCAATCAAAACTACGTCGTTTTGATGCTGGGATTCACTTAATCAAAACTACGTCGTTTTGATGTTGTGTTGTCTATATAAGGAGGAGAAGCCCTCTGTTTTAGGTTTATGGTTCTCTTCAGCTGCTGCGGCCGTCATAGAGAGAGGGGAGAGCTAGAGAGAGAGAGGGAAGGGGAGTTCTTTGGTTGCTTTCTGGAGCATCTTGCGTGGGGAGGACGGCGTTTAGCGCGGGAGCAAGGAAGATCTGCTTTAAGGTAGGGGTTCTGTCTCACCTGATCTGTTCTGGGGTTAGGCCCTGTGTAGAGGATTTATAGAGCTTCTGTTGTTATTGTTATACTATTTATATGTAAATTCATATAGGTGTGACCTCCTATATGAATGTTGGCCTTCAATGGCAGTTTTTGATGTATTCTGGTGTTGGATGGTGAGTGCGTATTAAGTGTTCGATAAAATGCCTGTGTGGATATGTCCGTGTGAATATGCCTAGTATGTGTTTGATAATATGCCTGTGTGGCTGGGTTTGTGTTGTGAATGTATGCATGTTAAGCGTTTGGTAAAATACCTGTGAGACTCTGCATGTCAAGTGTTTGATTTTATGCCTGATGGGCTGTGCGAACTAAGTGTTTGGTTTAATGCCTGTGTGACCTTGTATGCTGTGCTTGTGGAACCCGGTGGCTGTGGAAGCCCAGGGATTGAAACTGTTAGCTTTGTGTGGCTAAGCCTGAGAGAGGTCGTGGATATGTTAGCCGTGTGGCTAAGCCTATATGGCCGTGGATATGTTAGCCCGTGTGGCTAAGCCTTGAGAGGTCTGGATATGTTAGCTTTGTGTGGCTAAGCCTTAGTGGTGTGGATATGTTAGCCTTATATGGCCGTGGGATATGTGTGTGCCATGTGAATGTGGAATACAACTTGTTTACATTTTATTGTCACTACACTGCACCCGTACATACTCATGTTAGCGCTAGGAGCATGAGATGGGTTGGGGAGACATGATCCCTATTGAGCTGTGGTTGCTCACCCCTCCCTCTATGTTGTGTTTTCTTTCGGGGAACATACGGGCGTTAGGTGGATACACCAAGGTGGAAGACCATCTTCATTTTATTGTTTATTTCGGTAATGTAATTTTATGATTTATGTAACCCCATGGAGGGAAATGTACTAAGGGATTGAATTGTAGTAAGGAACATGGTTGTTTTGTGAACCTTTGATGTTTGGAATTAAATAAAGATGTGGCTTGTTTGATTTATTGTAATTGTTAGACTTGCTTGTGTGGCATCCAAGAATCCAACCCCGTTGCCCTCCAGGTGTGGGTGAATGGGGAGTCACGTACCGGTTTCCCCGGGTCGGAAATACGGGCGTGACAATATGGTATCGAGCCGGACCCGAACGGTGTGCCATGGTCCCACGGGGACGTGGGCCTCCTAAGGGGGTGGATTGTAACGACCCATGAGTGGGTGTTAGTCCCACATTGCTTGGTGAGGAGAACAAAGTCCGCCTTATAGGAGGGGACGGATACCTCACCTCATAGGAACGCGTTTTGGGCGAGGCCCAAAGACAAAACCGTGCGGAGCAGGCCATGAGGGCGAGGCCCAAGACTGGTTGGCCAAAGCGGACAAAATTCTTGTGACGGGTATGGGCTGGGTTATTCTCGGGTGGTATCAAAGCATGGTCTAGCTGGCCTAGGGTAGTGGGCGGACTTGGTTATCTTGGGTCCTTTGGAGGAGCCTGGAGGGACGTGCCTGATCAACACGGTCCTCTTGGAGCCTCCAAGGTGTACTTGGGGTAGTCCAGTCTTGTGGTAGGATTTGCATGCATTGGCATTAGGGCACTAGTTGCATTGGTTGTTGTATATGAAGGTGTGGATACCTGTGAAAATTTTAATTGTGATAAAAGAAAAATATGAATAATGTGATAAGGTGTGAACCGTGCAACTCGATTTTATTTGAAGTACCTTGAGCATGACTACAAGGAAAGGTCCTTGTTTAATTGAACTGTGTGCTTGTGGAATGGCTGCTTATGCAATGTGGTTTAATGAGAACCGAAATGTGTGCGGTGTGTGTAATTGCATGGATAAAAGGTTTGAACATGATAAAGTTTCAATTGTGCAACTCGAAATTTTGTGATGATTTGAGCATGGAAACATGGAAAAGAATTTGTGGTATTGCAACCGAGTGCTTGTGAACTTGAAGCTTGTGAAATGTGAACGAACAGAAGATAAAATAAAATAAAAGAAAATATAATAAGGTTGGTGTTCGTGAATGATTGAGTATGTGCCTTTGTATGGTATTGTGTGGAGGAAGCGATGTTGTGTTCAAAACGATGAGATATCCATTTAAGTATAGATTATATGGGCAATGTAAAGGTGTGAACTTGTGTAGTCCGTGATGTGCATCCATGAATTTGTGTGGTGATAATGCATGTTTTGAGGTTAGTTATAGTTCGAATGCCTAGTCGGTAATGGTATTGAGATTATTGAGTGATAACCTAGAGCGCGCCTTTTCGTGGAGCCAATGTCTCCGAAAATTGTGACCGATATTGTCACGCCCCGGATTTCCAACCCGAGGAAACCGGTACGTGACTCCCCGTTCACCCACACGGAGGGCAACGGGGTTGGATTACTGGATGCCATAAGCAAGTCTAACAATTTCAATAAATCAACAAGTCACATCTTTATTTAATTCCAAATATTAAAGGTGCACAAAACAACCATGTTCCTTACTACAATTCAATCCCTCAGTACATTTCCCTCCCCGGGGGTTACATAAATCATAAAATTACATTTCGAAAGAGAACAATATAATGAAGATGGTCTTCCACCTTTGGGGTCCCACCTAACGCCTGTAGGTTCCTGTAAAGAAAACAATATGGTAGGAGGGGTGAGCAACCACAACTCGCAGGGATCATGTCTCCCCAACCCATCCCATGCACCTAATATCTACATGCCTTGTGTACAAGTGCTGTGTCGTGATACAATTATTCCACCAGATATAGTTGCAGGCTATAACAACGAAACACAATCATACATGGGCTGGTACATAAACACTCCCGGGCTTCCACGACCACCGGGTTTCCACAAAACAGTCCCGGGCTTCCACAACCACCGGGTTCCACAAAACACTCCCGGGCTTCCACGGCCACCGGGTTCCACAAAACGGTCCCGGGCTTCCACGGCCACCGGGTGTACAAGCAAACACGCAGCACACATGGCCATACAGGCATAACATCAAACACTTAGTATGCTTAGTCACACAGGAATAACATCGAACACTTAGCATGCATATAACCACAAGCTCATAAACCCAGCCACACGGACATAATCTAACACGCTTGACGTGCGTGGCCTCACAGGCATTACCTCAAACACATAACATGCACAACCTCACAAGGCATTACCTCAAACACATAACATGCACAACCTCACGGGCATAATTTCAAACACTTGGCAGGCATATATACATATATCCAAACAACACGCCATTGAAGGCCAACATTCATATAGGAGGTCACACCTATATGAATTTACATATAAATAATATAACAATATCAATAAAACTCGAGAAACCCTCTACACAGGGCCTAACCCCGAACGACCAGGTGAGACAACCCCTACCTTGAAAACGGATCTTCCTTGCTCCCGCGCTAAACGCCGTCCTCCCCACGCAAGATGCTCCGTGACAGAACCAAAGAACTCCCCTTCCTTCTCTCTCTCTAGCTCTCTCTCTCTCTACGACGGCTGCAGTGGCTGAAAAACCCCTAACCCTAGAACAAGGAGGCTTCTCCTCCTTATATAGACAACACAACATCAAAACGACGTAGTTTTGATTAAGTGAATCCCAGCATCAAAACGACGTAGTTTTGATTACACAAGTTACAACCTTTCCGCATCCATACACACCAAAATACTCACTATTCCAACCTGGTCCTTTGGGAAAAGATGATTAGAATAACAAAACTAAGGTCACCATGCAAAAATACACCTGCACGCCAATTTGCACACCAATTCCCCAATTGGCGTGCAGCTTAAATGCACTCAAACTTCACCACAAGCCTCCTTGCATCTTGGAGAGGCCTGAGGAGCAAAAATATGCTTGCACGTGAAATGGGTGAATTCACGTTCAGCTCCAAATGCTCTGAAATTTCTGTGGTAGATAGAGGACCTCATTCTAAGAAACTTTTGTTCTTGCACGCCAATTGTTTGAGGCCATCTACCCTATCAAAAGTGAGCTCCAAGATCAGCCGAAACAAACTTAAACCGCTTCGTATACGCATAAGCATCTTCCTAGGGCATAAAGGTATGTAATGACCCGTGTGTAACCCGTGTGTTAAGGAGTTAACCACAAACACCTTGGATGTTGGTACACAAGTTTAAGGTAAGAGATGAGCCCAAGAGGGGACTTTTGAGAGGTGCATGTGTCGGCGATAGCGTACATTTATGCCCTAGGAAGATCTTATGCGGTTACTGAGCGGTTTAAGTGTTTTGGCTGATCTTGGAGCTCACTTTTGACCTAGTAGATGGCCTCAAACAATTGGCGTGCAAGAACAAAAAGTTTCTTAGAATGAGGTCCTCTATCTACCACAGAAATTTCAGAGCATTTGGAGCTGCACGTGAATTCACCCATTTCACGTGCAAGCATATTTTTGCTTCTCAGGCCTCTACAAGATGCAAGGAGACTTGGGGTAAAGTTTGGGTGCATTTGGAGCTGCACGCCAATTGGGGAATTGGCGTGCAAATTGGCGTGCGGCATATTTTTGCATGGTTTCCTTGGTTTTGCCATTCTAAGGAACTTTCTCCAAAGGACCATGTTGAAATTCTGAGTATTTTGGCCTATATGGGTGCGGAAAGGTGGTAACTTGTGTGATCAAAACTACGTCGTTTTGATCCTGGGATTCACTTAATCAAAACTACGTCGTTTTGATGTTGTGTTGTCTATATAAGAAGGAGGAGTCCCTCTGTTTTTAGGTTTAGGGTTTGTTGCTTCACCAGCCGTCGAGAGAGAGAGAGAGGGAAGGAGAGCTCCTGGTTGTTGCCGGGCGTCTTGCGTGGGTGGTCGGTGCTTCGTGGGTGGACGGCGTTCGGCTTGGGATCGGACCGTTCTTTGTGTTGTTGCGTTTTCCTTGAGGTAGGGGTTCTGTTCTTCCTAAATCCTCCTCTGTCCTAGGGTCCTGGAAGCGAATATTATATTATTTATATGTAAATTCATATAGGTGTGACCTCCTATATGAATGTTGGCCTTCGATGGCATGTTGGTGTGATTCGTGGATTACATGCTATGTGTTCGATGAAATGCCTGTGTGAATATAACTGTATGTATATGCCCATTACATGTTTGGTAATATGCCTGTGTGGCTGGATTTGTGGTTTAGTGTGTGTATGTATGCTTGTGTGTTTGCTCTATTTTCTTGAATGGTTGGGTTTGTGCGCTTGTGAATGGGTGCACACCAAGTGTTTGGTGGTATGCTTGAGTGACCATGTGTGTTGTGTGCTTGACTGTGGTATCCGGCCTGAAGAGGCGGTTAAAGAACTTTGCCTGAGAGGCGGTTAAATCACTTGGCCTGAAGAGGCGGTTAAATAACTTGGCCTGAAGAGGCGGTTAAATCACTTGTGTTTTGTGTGGTGGATAATTGTGACGACCGATGTGGTTTGTTATTGTTTGTTGAGATTGTTGTAACACGTCACCGCACTGTGCACATGCATGTAGCCGCTAGGAGCATGGGAAGGGTTGGGGAGACTTGATCCCTACCTAGCGTGGTTGCTCACCCCTCCTACCGTGTTTGCTTGTTTTCCAGGGACTTACGGGCGTTAGGTGGATACACCAAGGTGGAAGACCTTATCCATTTTATTCTTCCATTTATGTTGTTTTCTTTTATGGGAACTGATGTAACCCCAAGTGGGGATGGGATTGGAAAGAATTCGTTGTAATAAACTGGTTTGGAATATTTTTATGAATATTACATTCTTGAATGTGTTGTGGATGTTTGAAATGTAAAATTCTTGGTTTGTATCCTAACCCCTTTGCCCTCCGTGTGGGTAAAAGGGGAGTCACGTGCCGGTTTCCTCGGGTTGGAAATCCGGGCGTGACAAGGTACGTTACCACTTGTCACATGCACATCCCAAAAGTCCCCTCTTGGGCTCATCTCTTACCTCACACTTGTGCACCAACATCCAAGGTGTTTGTGGTTAACTTCTTACACACGGGTTACACACGGGTCATTACATCCTCTCCCCCTTAAGACTTTTCGTCCTCGAAAAGAAATGACGTACGAGGAAAACAAACACAAGCTACCCATTTGCCACCCGGCAAGCCACAACACCCAAATGGGTCAAACACCGCGCACAAGACATAACAAGGTACTACCATAATCCATAACCACATGCCTCACAATAATGCATATAACACATATCCGCATGTCACAAATACACATCTCAAAACACATCACAATGAAGAACACATGTCTAAAAGACAAAACAAATACACCAAATCATACACAACTAATACAAGAAAACACATCACAAACCCTTGGCCAACACCACCAACAGCCACCTCCCACTCTTAAGGTTGTTCGTCCTCGAACAACGCTGGGTGTTGCTCATGCATCATGGACTCACATTCCATGTCTTCGCTGCAGGACGTGTCGGCCCCTAAAAGACAACACACCTTCCAAAACGCACATGCCGAGGCACATCACCCACAACCATTCACATACCCGCGACCGAAGATATCACACCATAACACACATGAAGGCACGTACCCACGGACCCAATACAACACAAAGATGATAGGGAAACACATATTCAAATCTCACAAACAACCATTGTTCTCCTCACCTAACACATGTCACAAGTATTCACATGTCACGACAATGAAGACATATACGCCCGTTACCAACATGTTTAACAGATCACATAGGTCACAGAGCAACTCACATCATAAACACCACCACAAGGAACAACTCACAAACAAAACACTACTACACGTTTAACGTTCCACGGCCCATTCACCAACATCATACAACTCATCCGCAGGAGTGTCCTCACAACCTTCCCACCGTTGGACTTTTCGTCCCCGAAAAGAGAAATCAAGTAGTAAACGTCACGAGAAGATCAAAGCAACATATAACACCCAGGAGCACAACCAGAACTAGAGCTTGGCCAATTAGCGTGCCGACAACAACTCATGTGAGCAAGTCCGACAACAAGGAGGTCGAGAAACCTCCCACGGAGTCGCTAAGACCCCGACAACCAAACAAGGCCAACACCATAAGCCTATGCATGAAGTATCCATTCGCTAGAATTCATATGATTAAACGAGAAGTCACGACATCGACATAGCAGGGTACTCGGCGTTAGACGCCTACTCGTGTCCCAATAGGACCAACACTCCACAATGTAAAATACCTAACAATGACACCACCGAGATTTGATGTCAACGGACACCAACAATTTACAACGCAGCCACACTCCATATGTAGACCTTACCCTGACAGCAAACACAAAGAGGTCACAAGGAAACACAAACAATCAAGAGAAAAGCATTATGCAAACCACAATCACAAGTCCCACACAGGGATATCACCACAAGAAGACTCGCATCACAACCTGAAACCGCCTCACTCTATAGCGATACACGCAACAACGAACCCAACCAATGCCAAAGGGAACTCAAGATGACTTATAATCCAGGACACAACTACAAGCGGGATGAAGTTTGCTCTCCACCAATTCGGTCACAATCAACAAGACGCCCAACGGAGTCCAAGGAGGAACTCGAAACAACAAATGCGGTACCATACACAACCACCACAAGACCAAAATCCACCATCCGGCTATCACCTGTCACCGACCATGAGGATCGACTAAAAGAAGTCTTGGAACCAGAACACTACACTATAACGCCTCTCGGACACTTCGTGCTAGCATCCTTGATCACGGTTAAATAGGTATCCACTAAGGTCCCACACTGCATACTAACCGAGGCGTACACTACGGCCCAAGAGTTAACGCCTTTCCGAGTCGGCGGACACCAAACGCAAAGAAGGGGAACTTATCCTCCGACATCGGTGAAGTATAACTAACACAGCTCTCTCGTTTGACCAGGAAAAATCCTCCCACCGGCAACAAGACAATTGATCCCTCTCGTGTCGCTATTCACAGTCACAAGGAAGTTCTTTGCCTCTATGACATACTCCACCTCATGGCCTACCAACTCCCCTATACCAACCATCGCGTTCCATTTCGATACACCAACAAAAGTCTCAAATACACCAACACCTTGATGGCGTGAACCATCTCACTTACCGTGTGATACTACACATGAAAGGTTTTCGAGGAGAACAGATATAAATCATCCGCCTACCACCACCGCTCCAAAACATACACCCTTGTGATATCCGCCCGACATAAATCTCTCCCCAGGGAGTAAGCATTAATACCCTTTTTTAAGCAAAAACAGCCGATCGACTCATAAATAACACTAATACCCTCTTTCCTAGCTTATCAACACTTTAAGATTAAACATCACACCAGATAAGGAATAATATGCATAACATCACATCTAACACTTTTCTTCATCCCCACACCACGGTTAATATGCCACTACACCACGCCTCATCCTCCTCTACACATATGTGTCACAACACCCACACATAACAACTCGCTATATGCCTTTACCGCAGATGCAACACATACAACAACCCAATACCACATTTTCTCGCACATTCTCAACATACGCAACGAAACACAAGACTCCTGACGAGTAGAACGTACCAATTTTACACCATCTCCTCAAGATACAGACCAAAGGAATGGCCCTACCATGCAAAAGCACACCCAAAGACGTAGAGAATTATTTTCCAGTTGTGGGTAAGAAGCCCGATCAAGGCCTGCCAAATCTCACTTACTTACCTCTTTTTTTCTAATTGGATGCACCGGGCATGACCCTTAAAACCCACTCATAGCTGATTGTTCAGGTCTAGAACACCGCACATTTCGTACATGCACAAACTGGTTTCACAACATATCCTTCTCTACCCTACTCGGTGTTTTCGACACACCGTAAGCATGACACATGGCTACCGCTTGGCCATCGAGAACCCAGGACACCTATATAATCACCAACAAGAGCTTGCAATGATCACTCCATCCAACAAGTCAACACCTCAAGGACCCAAGGGCTCAAGGAGTGAGCTATACTAACTGCGATGTCCTTCTTCATCCCCAACGCTTGGAAAGGTAACCATAGGAATAGCCTTCCCAAGTAGTACTCCAACACGTACATTTATTCGAATGAGAACATATTTCTATTACTCAAGGTTGCCAAAGTGGGGCACACAATAACCCACAAGCTATCCTTTCACGCCTCAAGCTCTACTAGCTAGCCAATATAAATATAAATATTCATTTTTACCCCCCCTTTTTTTTTTTTACAGGTTACCTACCACCTCTATTCGAAATGCCAACTTAAACAATCTCCTAAGTGTCACCTAACAAGACCGTGGCTCAAGAACCCTACCAACGAGAATACCCCTCTATTACAAGTGTCTTAATTTAATTGCTAGAAACTCAACAATTAAAGGTCCACCCATCCTCACCTAAGTCAAGCGGGACTCAACCAATCACTATCTTCCGGGAGATGTCCTACTTTTTCACCAGATGCAACACTAATACCGCTTCTGCTACACTCTTTTCCAATGTCCCGGTTGTCCACAAGAAGAACAACCCTTTAAGCAACTTGGTCTCAAACCGATTTGTTGGGGGCGACCCCCATCTCGAAACTTGTGGCCATCCTCTGTTCGCCCCTCTCTGCCCCTTGAATCCTTCTTGCTAATCAGGACAACAGTGCTTCAATTGATCTTCATCCAAGTTTTCCCTAAGGGTGCGGGTTGACAACTCTTGGCGTGCCTCGAGCCTGCAGCTCCCCCACTCGCCCGGCTGGGTGGCGGACTCTTCGTCGCACGGGTCGTAGTTTCTCCGAGGTTGGGTACACGATGAGATAGCGCTCTAGGTCAACACTCAATGCTCTCATTACCATTACCGACTAGACGTTTGGAGCTATAGCCGATCTCAAAACGCACATTATCACCACACATGATTCGCAGATTCACATTTCACAAACTATGCAAGTTCACACCTTCACATAACACATATCATTTATACTCAAGTGAATGTTTTGAACACCACATTACTTATTCCACACAATACCATACAAAGGCACACACTTAAGCATTCACATATCTCACCTAGTCATTTTCAGAATATCAACAAGATAACAAGATCAACGGTATAAGTTCTCAACTTATTTTATTTATTTATTTATTTTATTTATTTTCGTTCACATTTCACAAGCTTCAAGTTCACAAGCACACAACTCAATACCACAAATTCTTTTCCATGTTTTCATGCTCGAACCATCACAAAATTTCGAGTTGCACAATTAAAACTTTATCATGTTCAAACCCTTTACCCATGCAATTACACACACCGCACACTTTTCGGTTCTCATTAAACCACATTGCACAAGCATCCATTCCACAAGCACACGGTTCAATTAAACAAGGACCTTTCCTTGTAGTCATGCTCAAGGTACTTCAAATAAAATCGAGTTGCACGGTTCACGCCTTATCACATTATTCATATTTTCTTTTATCACAATTTTTTTTTTCAGGTATCCACACCTTCACATACAACAACCAATGCAACTAGTGCCCTAATGCCAATGCATGCAAATCCTACCACAAGACTCGGACTACCCTAAGTACACCTTGGAGGCTCAAAGAGGACCATGTTGATCAGGCACGTTCCTCCAGGCTCCTCCAAAGGACCCAAGATAACCAAGTCCGCCCACTACCCTAGGCCAACTAGACCATGCTCGATACCATATTGTCACGCCCCGGATTTCCAACCCGAGGAAACCGGTACGTGACTCCCCGTTCACCCACACGGAGGGCAACAGGGTTGGATTCCTGGATGCCATAAGCAAGTCTAACAATTTCAATAAATCAACAAGTCACATCTTTATTTAATTCCAAATATTAAAGGTTCACAAAACAACCATGTTCCTTACTACAATTCAATCCCTCAGACATTTCCCTCCCTGGGGTTACATAAATCATAAAATTACATTTCGAAAGAGAACAATATAATGAAGATGGTCTTCCACCTTTGGGGTCCCACCTAACGCCTGTAGGTTCTGGTAAAGAAAACAACATGGTAGGAGGGGTGAGCAACCACGGCTCGAGGGATCATGTCTCCCCAACCCATCCCATGCACCTAATATCTACATGCCTTGTGTACAAGTGCTTGTGTCATGATACAATTATTCCACCAGATATAGTTGCAGTATAACAAGAAACACAATCATACATGGGCTGGTACATAAACACTCCCGGGCTTCCACGGCCACCGGGTTTCCACAAAACAGTCCCGGGCTTCCACAACCACCGGGTTCCACAAAACACTCCCAGGCTTCCACAACCACCGGGCTTCCACAACCACCGGGTGTACAAGCAAACACGCAAGACACATGGCCATACGGGCATAACATCAAACACTTAGTATGCTTAGTCACACAGGAATAACATCGAACACTTAGCATGCATATAACCACAAGCTCATAAACCCAGCCACACAGGACATAATCTAACACGCTTGACGTGCGTGGCCTCACAGGCATTACCTCAAACACATAACATGCACGCCACAGGCATTACCTCAAACACATAACATGCACGACCTCACGGCATAATTTCAAACACTTGCAGGCATATATACATATATCCAAACAACACGCCATTGAAGGCCAACATTCATATAGGAGGTCACACCTATATGAATTTACATATAAATAATATAACAATATCAATAGAAACTCGAGAAACCCTCTACACAGGGCCTAACCCCTGAAGGCAACCAGGTGAGACAGAACCCCTACCTTGAAAACGGATCTTCCTTGCTCCCGCGCTAAACGCCGTCCTCCCCACGCAAGATGCTCCAGAAGACCAAAGAACTCCCCTTCCTTCTCTCTCTCTAGCTCTCTCTCTCTCTACGACGGCCGCAATGGGTCGAAAAACCCCTAACCCTAGAACAAGGAGGCTTCTCCTCCTTATATAGACAACACAACATCAAAACGACGTAGTTTTGATTAAGTGAATCCCAAAGATCAAAACGACGTAGTTTTGATTACACAAGTTACAACCTTTCCGCATCCATACACACCAAAATACTCACTATTCCAACCTGGTCCTTTGGGAAAAGATGATTAGAATAACAAAACTAAGGTCACCATGCAAAAATACACCTGCACGCCAATTTGCACGCCAATTCCCCAATTGGCGTGCGGCTCCAAATGCACTCAAACTTCACCACAAGCCTCCTTGCATCTTGGAGAGGCCTGAGGAGCAAAAATATGCTTGCACGTGAAATGGGTGAATTCACGTTCAGCTCCAAATGCTCTGAAATTTCTGTGGTAGATAGAGGACCTCATTCTAAGAAACTTTTGTTCTTGCACGCCAATTGTTTGAGGCCATCTACCCTATCAAAAGTGAGCTCCAAGATCAGCCAAAACAACTTTAAAACCGCCTGTATACGCATAGCATCTTCCTAGGGCATAAAGGTACGTTACCACTTGTCACATGCACATCCCAAAAGTCCCCTCTTGGGCTCATCTCTTACCTCACACTTGTGCACCAACATCCAAGGTGTTTGTGGTTAACTTCTTACACACGGGTTACACACGGGTCATTACAGTGCACGACTATTGAGGTAGCAATGAAGCCCGCCCCCCCCCCCAAGTCGGGCAAGTGGGAGAGCCTGCAGGATGTAAGTAATGAGGTTGGCATCTTAAGCCTGGTAATTCAAGAGTTGAAGGATGAGATTCGACAACCGATTAAGAGCGAGGTACGTCGAGAGCTATCAACCCACATCATCGGGGGGATCTTGGGTGAAGATTAATTGAAGCATAGTTGTCCTGATCAGCAGAAAGGGGCTCAAGAGGTAGAGACCGGTTTCCCAAAGGGGTTGTTCTTGCAGATGGACAACCGGGACATTGGAAAAGAGTATGGCAGGAAAGAAGTACTAGTGTCGCGTCCGTGGAAAAGTAGGACATCTCCAGACGACTGTTTTTGGTAAAGCAAGTCATGGTCTTGAAGACCGGCTCAACGAGCTAGGGATAAAGCAAAATTCAAGTGAGGCTAGGAGGAGAGCATGGCAGAACTTTCCTTAGTCAAGGGTACGATTTTGATTCTCGCGTGTTCGGATTTTGTTTAGTGGTGGTACCATATTCCTTTAATGATAGTGATCGGTTGAGTCTCGTGTTGGATTAGGTGAGGCTGGGTGAACCTTTGATTGCTTGCGTTTCTAGCAATTTAATTAAGACACTTGTGATAGAGGGGTATTTTACTGGGTGGGCTCTTGAGCCACCTGTTTTATGTTAGGTGAGGCTTAGAAGGTCGTTTGAGTTACCATTTTGGATGGACGTGGTTGGGGACCTACTAGAGAATAAATGAGTAAAATAAATAAAAATATATATATATATGACACCAAAAGACTAATAAATTACTAATGGTTATGAACAATTGTTGGAAAGAGTTGTTGGTTTTAATGTGGTCTAAAGTGTTAATCGTATCCTTGTGTGGTAGTCAATTTTGGGCGCCCGTGTGCGAGGAAAGTAATAAATGTTCTTGTGTGACCCCTAATACTCGGCGTAGGTGAGATTACCTCTGGCCTAGCTAGCCTAGGAAGTTGGAGGCATGAGTTAGTGGCTTGTGAGTAGTGTGTGACCCCGCGGTAGCAACCTTGAGTAATAGAAATGTGGTTTCATGTGAGTAGAGGTTTCCGTAGATGTCTTACCTAAGAAGGATGTTCTTTTGGTAACCTTTCCAAGTGTCACGGTTGAGGGAAGAAATTGCCACTAGTATAACCCACTCCTTGAGTCATTGAGATTTAAATTAATTGGCGAGAGTGGTATGTGGTTTTAAGGTTCTTATGGGTGTCCTGTGGAGATGGTCTGCAAATTCTTGGGTGGCCAAACATTGACCACGTGTCATCTGGTGGTGTGTGAAAGACCTTGGGTAATGTTCATAGGATATGTGGTGAAATGGGTTTGTGTATGTATAAAAATGTGATGTGTTCCGGAACTAGGTTATGAGTAAGTTTATAGGATCGTGCCCAGGTGAACCCAATCGGTGCAAGCGAGCAAGCGAGTGAGATTGGGCAGGCCTTGTTTGGGGTTTTTCCTTATAATATGGAGACATCTTCCGAGGGGTTAAGGATGTACTCCTGGTGGTAGAACCATTCCGTTAATCCATGTCCTGTAGAGGTGGGGGCTAGTATGTCCTCTCTTACATGTGTTTTACGCGGTGAGTTTATTTCGTGTGTTGTGGTTGCCTTGTTTTGTTGTGTGTGTTACATATGTCTTAAAGGGGTATAGCAAAGTTCTTATGTGTGGGTCTCGTGGCATTCATATGCAGAGGAGTAGGAGGTGATGCATGTGCATATTATGTGTGGTGTGGGATGAAGAGGGGTGTTATGTGTAATGTTGATGTTATTCCTTATCACATGTGATGGCATGCTAAGTCAAAGTGTGAAGGTATTGATGAGTTGTGATTCACATAATGGAGTCGGATGTGAGTTTTTGCTTGTAAGGGGTATTAGTCTTACTCCTTTGGGGGGGGATTTGTGTCCTGCGGCTATTATGGGGTCTTCATGCTACATAGGTTCTTCTTGAAAGTCTTTCGTGTGCGTTTTTTATGGTTGTAAGTGAGATGGTCAACGCCATCAAGGTGTTGGTGTGTTTGGGAGCTACGCGAATGTCCCGAATCGGGAGTTCGCATGTCTTGTTTCCGTGCCTACCCGGAGGAATTGTAGTGACCACATTAAACCGAGGTTAGAGCCTGAGTATTTCTTGGTCCATTTGAGTGTTTTGTTGGCGTGTTGGAAAAGAACGTGATGGTTGGTCCAGCGGAGATGGTAGGCCATGCGGTGGAGTATGTCATGGAGGCAAGGGATTCCCTTATGACTTGAGTGGTGACACAGAGGATTCCGCGTTGTCATGTTGCAGGTAGGAGAGTTTTCCATGGTGGAGAGAGCTATGTTGTTGGTACCTCCCCATCATCAAAGGATTCCTATCACATGGAATGTCTGCCGACCGAGTAAGGCGTTATCACTGGGGTTGTAACATAAGACTCGGTTAGGGAAGGTTGTGTGGGACCTTGGTGGATCCCTATTTGACCGTAGTCGAGAGGTGTTATTTGTGTGGCATTCGGTTCATGGGATTCTTTAGTAGATTCTCAACATTGGTGGTGGTGTTAGCCCGATAGTAGTTTTTGGTCTTGCCGTGGTTGTGTCTTGGTCCTGAATTTGTCATCCCTGGACTCCATTGGGCGTCATGTTGACTGTCACCGAATGGAAACTTTATCCTAGTATAGCTGTGTCCTGGATTGTAAGGCGTGGAGAGCCATCATTGGTGTTGGTTGGGTTTTAATGTGGCTTACTAGCGGATGTATTCTTCGGATCCCTAAGCCTGTTCTACGTTAGCATGAGGGGACTCACTTGTGAAGCTAGTCTTCTTTGTGGTGACATCCCTATGTAGGACTGCGATTGTGGTTTACATCATGCTCTTATCCCGTTTGTTTGTATTTCATTGTGACCTCCTGGTGCTTGCTGTAAGGGTGAGGTCTACATCTGGGGTGTGGCTGCATGGTAAATTGTTGGTGTCCGTTGCATCCAATCTTGGTGGCGGGTTACTGTTGGGGTACCTTTAATTGGGGAGTGTTGGTTCTATTGTGACGCGCGTAGGTCGATGGTGTTGGCGAATGGGCGGTGGAACGTTAAATGTGCGGTAGTGTTTGTCTTTGTGAGTTGATCTGTGACCGTCGTGCCATGTAATTACTTGCGACACGTGTTATGTGTGTTTTTGTGTGATATCTTCGATCGCAAGTATGTGGATGGTTGTGGGCAAGGTGCATCAGCTTGTGCGTTATGGAAGGTGTGTTGTCTTTTCGAGGATGGCACGTCCTGCGAAGAAGACATGGGAACGTGAGTCCGTGATGCGTGAGCAGCACCCAGAGTTGTTCGAGGACGAACAATCTTAAGGGTGGAGGGGTGGTTGTCGTGGTGTATTTGTATTTCCTTTCGACTTTTGACTTTTATTTATATTGAATGTGTTAATGAAATGTGCTTGTGATGGGTATTTGTGACATGTGGATGTGTTTCCATAGATTGTGATGCATGTGGTTATGGACTGTGGTGGCACTATGTTATGTGCTTTTGTGTACAATGTGCGGTATATGACCCACTTGGGTGTTGTGGCTCGTCGTGTGGCAAATGGGTAGCTTGAGTTTGTTTTCCTCGTATGTCATTTCTTTTCGAGGACGAAAAGTCTTAAGGGGGAGAGGATGTAAGGACCCGTACCTTGAGTTAGTCACGCTTTGCCTTCCGAGTAGTTTTTCTAGATTTTGACCTAGTGAATGGGCTCAAATGAATTCACGTGCAAAAGGAAAGATTCTTAGAATGATGTCCTCTATCTACCACGAAGTTTCGAGCCAAACAGACGTGTATGTGAGGTGCACGTGAAATGGGTCCAATTCACGTGCAAGTGTGGTTGTCTTCTAAATGATGCAAGGAGGCTAGGGGTGAAGTTTTAGAGCATTTGGAGTGCATATGGAGTTGCACGTGAATTGGGGAATTCACGTTCAAATTGGCGTGCAGCCATATTTTTGCATGGTTCCCTTGGTTTTGACATTCTAATGAACTTTCTCCAAAGGACCATGTTGAAATTCTGAGTATTTTGGTGTGTATGGATGTGGGAAGGTCATAGCTTGTTCAATCAAAACTACGTCGTTTTGATGTTGTGTTGTCTATATAAGGAGGAGAAGCCCTCTGTTTTAGGTTTAGGGTTCTCTTCAGCTGCGCCGTCATAGAGAGAGAGGGAGAGCTAGAGAGAGAGAGGGAAGGGGAGTTCTTTGGTTCTTTGCCTGGAGCATCTTGTGTGGGGAGGACGGCGTTTAGCGTGGGAGCAAGGAAGATCTGCTTTAAGGTAGGGGTTCCGTCTCACCTGATCTGTTTCCGGGGTTAGGCCCTGTGTAGAGGATTTATAGAGCTTTTGTTGTTATTGTTATACTATTTATATGTAAATTCATATAGGTGTGACCTCCTATATGAATGTTGGCCTTCAATGGCGCTTTTGATGTATTCCTGGTGTTGGATGGTGAGTGCGTATTAAGTGTTCGATAAAATGCCTGTGTGGATATGTCTCGTGTGAATATGCCTAGTATGTGTTTGATAATATGCCGATGGGCCGGGTTTGTGTTGTGAATGTATGCATGTTAAGTGTTTGGTAAAATACCTGTGAGACTCTGCATGTCAAGTGTTTGATTTTATGCCTGATGGGTCATGCGAACTAAGTGTTTGGTTTAATACCGTGTGACCTTGTATCTTGTGCTTGTGGAACCCGGTGGTGTGGAAGCCTGGGATGGAACTGATGCTTGTGTGGCTAAGCCTGAGAGGCCGTGGATATGTTAGCAGGTGTGGCTAAGCCTATATGGCCAGGTGGATATGTTAGCCGTGTGGCTAGCTTAGAAGGCTGTGGATATGTTAGCCAGTGTGGCTAAGCCTTAGTGGTCGTGGATATGTTAGCCTATATGGCTAAGCCTGTATGGTTGTGGATATGTGTGTGCCATGTGAATGTGGAATACAACTTGTTTACATTTTATTGTCACTACTCCGCACCTGTATATACTCATGTAGACGCTAGGAGCATGGGATGGGTTGGGGAGACATGATCCCTCTTGGCTGTGGTTGCTCACCCCTCCCTCTATGTTGTGTTTTCTTTCAGGAACATACGGGCGTTAGGTGGATACACCAAGGTGGAAGACCATCTTCATTTTATTGTTTATTTCAAGAATGTAATTTTATGATTTATGTAACCCCGGGAGGGAAATGTACTAAGGGATTGAATTGTAGTAAGGAACATGGTTGTTTTGTGAACCTTTGATGTTTGGAATTAAATAAAGATGTGGCTTGTTTGATTTATTGTAATTGTTAGACTTGCTTGTGTGGCATCCAGTAATCCAACCCCGTTGCCCTCCGTGTGGGTGAATGGGGAGTCACGTACCGGTTTCCCCGGCTCGGAAATCCGGGGCGTGACACCATGCATCCCCCCCCCAAATTTTTTTAAATTTATATATATATATTATAAAATTATAAATTGTAATAATAGATAAATATATATAAATTTTAATTTTAATTATTTATATTATATATATAATTAAAATTAAAATTAATTAGTAATATAATTTAGTATTCTATATTTGTGATAAACATGTTATTAATTATAATAGTGGTAAATGAATTATATGATTTTAAAAAGTTATCTAACTTGATTATATGATAATTTGATAAATTTTTTATGCATTTATGTTATTAATTTTAATTTAAATGGTACTAATCGTCAATGTTGGTCTCAAGGCCTGCCAAGTGAGGCCTGAGTCTTTGGCTCCCACAAATTAAATTAAATTAGGACTTTCAGGGCTTATCTCATCTTGACTTAACTTCTGACGGCAGCAAACAATCAAAAATTAATTTATAATTTTGACAATAATATATATTTTTAAATTTATATTATTCTTGTAATTATAGTAAATAAAAAAAAATTGTCTGTTTAATTTATGAATAAAAGCTTTTAATTTAATAATTACTTTAAATCTTTTAAATCTCGGGATCGGTTCTACTAATTATAGTTTTAGAAAACAGTTTCTAAACATGAATTACATATTTTATATTTCGGCTCCCCCTGGCAATTTTCTGATCCTTCCCTGGTCAAACCCTACAGTTCCCTTAGATCATGTTGCATCCTTTGTTGGAGGTATTCTTGTGGAATAATATCATTTTATTGGGCTATTACACTTAACGTAAAGTGAAATTTATTTTTTAATTTACTCGTATTATTATTAATAATAGAAGAATAATTAATTGAGAAAGATTAAGGTTGTATTTCAAAACATTATATATATATATATATATCCATAAAAATTATGCAAGGGGCGACATATTATTATTAGTTTGTTTCATCGGAGTTCGATGACAGGGAAATCGCGCACGAAGTCGCTGTCAGAGGCGAAGTGGGCGACGATCCGAGCATCGAATCCCACGCTGAATATGGAGGTGGACCGAGCGACACCGAGGAAGATGAAGTGCTCTCGTGGACTGATGTTTTCGACTCAGGATCAGGAAAACGGTTTGAATTTTGTTTGTGCGAATTAATTTATGCATTTCTGTTTTTTAATTTCTGTTTAGTTTCTAGTGTACCTAATAATTTCTGTTTCTGTTTTTGAATTTCTGTCTAGTGTACCTAATCGATTTTTCGTTTTCGTTTTCGTTTTCGTCAGCGTCATGAAGGTGAGCGATGCGGCGGAGCTGCCGTCATCTGCAAAAAAAGCGCGTCGTGGCGGGCGCCAGGCGGCGGAGGAGTCGTGTGCCCGTGCCCCCAAAGCTGGCGCACCACGGTTTGATTAATTTCCGTAAATTTCAATTTATGTCAATTTCAGACATTCTGTATTAATCCTTTTTTTCGTACTTCAGCGACCATGACGACCGTGGCGGAGGAGGCAGCGGCGGCGTCTGTCCGTGTCTTCAATATTGCTAATGTTTTTTTCAATATTGCTAATGTTTTTTTCAATATTGCGAACTGTTTTTTTTTTTTTTTGTAATAAAGATGTAATTGGATTTGTGATGAATTTTGTTTTTCAATTTGTTTTTTTTTAAGTTGATATTAATTAGATAAATTTATATAGTATATACGAAAGAATCTAGAACATTAGCAATAAAAAAATAAAATTAACTCAAAAGTGACCATTAATTTATTAATAGAGAGACAAAAATAACCAATATTATTAGCAATAATACCTCGACTAAAATCCCTAGCTTAGCTAATACAGGTTGCCCATTGCGGAACCCACAAACTTCTATATGCATAAATAAATGTGCATTCATGAAATAATCAGCGAAACATTTTTTTGAACGGAGCCTTGCAGCTCTTTAAGAATTCTTTGTTGTTCTCCTTCATCCCATGCCGACGACTTGTGGCAATATTCACACCCTTGTCGCATGAAGAAACGCTCAATCGTAGATGCATGCTGGAGCAACAAAATTGCAAATTGAGTATGTTCGGAGGGCCGGCAGCAACGAAGGATAATTATCTTTAAACGTTTAGATTTATAAGTACTCGACTTTACCACTGGGTCAAAATCACCTCTACAGTCTTGCTGCAATTCATCAAGTTCTAATACTAATTAGAAGAATATATAATCGCAAATTGAAACATCCAAAAGAAGTTAAAATAAATGTAAATATTAATTTATATATATTTTTCGAAAGTAAAACAATATTGGCAAGATAATTGCACGACCACCTACCTCAATAATAAGCGTCTTCAAGTGAGGAAAAGCTTTAAGAACAGAGAAGGAAAACTCAACGTTTCCCTCAAAATGAAGCTTCAATTTTGTCACGTGAGGGAAGGGGGTACTTTTCTTCAAGAGCAGCAGACTAGCCTGTAAATAAAAGCTTCATAAAATTTTGCATGGGGGGTGGGGGGAGTGGGAAGAGCACATAATTTTCAAGTATTTCGTAAATACTATATATATGTACTTTATCGACTTACCCAACGAATGTCGCTCTTTATTTCAATACGAAGGAAGATCAGCCTAGGAAGCTTCTCGGGAAGAGAAGCAAAAATACTGTGATTTCCTTGAGGATCCACAGTGTAGCAAAGTCTTCTCAAGTTAATAAGAAAACCAGTCGATGAATTTATTGTGACCACTTTTTCAGTAGAGCAATGAAACAAGCATAAGAGATTAGCATCATGGATTTTAATTTTCCTTAAACGAGGCGAACAACGCCTAATATCAAGTGTTGTTAGGGAAATTGATGACGTCAAGTATAATTCCTCGGGAACACTACAATCATGCAAGCTCAAAAAATCGAGCTTTATCAGGCAAGAGAGCATGCATTGTAGGTCTTGTTCTAACAAAGTTACAGACCGCAAATGTAGAAGCCTCAGTTGGCGAAATTGGTCAGAAAAATTTGATCCTAATTCCAAGCAGCACCGACACAAACACAGTTCCTTGAGTCTGTTTTTTGCACCATTGAGAAGCGCACTACGTAACACATAAGAGCCATTGGCCTCTAAGTTTGCCTCACTACCGTCTGCAAAACAGAACGGTGAACAGTAAAACAGACATCTGAGGCTTTCAGGCCCCCGTTTCAGAACAGAGCGAAGCCATCCATCAATGGTATCATCAGCATGCACACCCCGTAGACAAAACATGCAGTCGAAACGGTGAATATGAGAGGGCTGATAGAAGTCCAAAAACTGAGTAACTCCTTTAAGATACTTATCAGTCCGTGATGGTGCACAAGGATCCTCACCCTCTCGCGGGGGGAACATTCTCCACTGATCAAATTTGTACTCATTTAAGGACGACAATATATGAAACCACCTCTTTGATAACACTGTTGTTTTGACGGCGTCTCTCTCTTCCAACTTTGAGACGATTAAACAAAGAATGTCATCCGGCAGTTCCCTAATTAAATCCTGCCTTATTTTGATTGGCTGCGCCATCGTCCCAATTACCAACACAAGAGGACGAATTTAGAATCGCTGGAGCATCAACCTACCGCAATTTCAAAAAGTTGATGACAGGAGAGAGAAACAAACACATGCATAGAGAGTACGAAAAGGACGACAAACATTAACATAGAGGGATTGATTAAACAAAACAAAATAAGAAACAAACAAAAAAAACACTATCCACGGCTTGAGCATCAGATGGATAGTGGGTGTGAAGAGAGTGGGATGTGAGGGATGATACCTCCTTGTGAATGGGTGTTAGCATCCCACGGCTTGAGCCTTCTGAATAATGAAAGCAAGCGGACCAAAACCCAAAATATCGAATAAGTCGTCGATGTGAGAAACTCATATATCGATATATAATTATAATATTTAAAATTCAAATTGATTTTATTACCAATGGTACAAAGTTTCCATTAGTCACACAATTCTAATTTAGGTAGGTGAATTATCTAGATACGACGTGGAGAGGGCAATTTTAATCTAAATATAGATTTTCACGTTTGCCATGAAAATTGACCAATAAAGCAAAAATACATCATGAAAAAATAAGATTACTTATAGATATTTTATTTATGACGTTTGATGGGTTGAACCTAAAAGTAAAATATGGATTCGGTGTCGGGTTCAGTCCTAACTCCTAACCCATTAAAAACTCGAATTTCATAATTTATATGTTATATAATGTTAATTTTAATTTTATTTAAGCATTAATATTTAAATAAAATTATTCAAAATATAATTTAGATACTTTTTAAATTTATGAAACATTATTATGAAATTTTTTAGAATTATAATTTTTTGTTATAAAAATATATTAAATACATATGACTTAAATAAATAAAATAATTTTATTACATAGAACCCAAAACTCAATAAATTTGAATTCAAGTCCAAATTTAATAATATTCGACCCAAATGTTACTCTTAAATGGTAATCTCATAAACTGATCTCAGTCTTTTAATTCTGAAAAGGATTTAATTTGCTAATGGAATGGTTTTCCTTTTCCTTGAGTTTAGTGTACTGATTTGATTTAATCGTAAATTTTTAATAGTTATGGAAGTCCTACATCAACAGGTCAGTTGTATTGGTTGGACCAAGCCTTGGTGCTTTTGTTGCCATTGCTTTTGCTGTCCGTTATCCCAAAGTTGAAAGTGAATTTTTCTAGTCCCATGCAATATTATTATTCCCAACCAATTTTAAAAATGTCAACTAGTACCTACTAGTGATGTTTGAAAATTTCATATGCCGCACGTTTCCTTCCTATGATATTTGGAAAGTTAATGCCTTTTGTTCTGGTTTGCACCCACTCTTTATTTCTTGACTAGCTCGCAATGTTCACAATTTTGTTCTTAAAAGGATTATTCTTAATGCGCTGTTGTTGTTCACTTCCTTGTTCTTGGATTTACTTCACTAGCTGTTGTTGCTCGCTTCTTGTTGAAAGGAAATTCTCTCTAATTCTACAGGTTGATAAGATGATTTTGATAAACCCAAGCGTGTATGCAAAAGGCACAGGACACTTAATGAAGACGCCTAACATGGCTGCCTATGCTGGGTTTTCCTCTCTCTCTCTCTCTCTCTCTCTCTCTCTCTCTCTCTCTCTCTCTCTCTCTCTCTATATATATATATATATATATATATATATATATATATATCGATATATAGATAGGTATATACATATTGTTTCTAACACTCATAATCATAAACATCCAAATGTTGAATCTGACTATACAATACTATTTCAACAAATTCATGTTTCTAATATCAGGTCTCATTATTGAAGAGTCTCCCACTACGACTTTACGCTAATTTTATGGACTTCAATTGCGTGTCAGTGCCCACAATGATAGATTGGACGAATGTGAGCAAATCATTGATCATTCACCTCATATTCTGTAACTAACTAGTGAGAATTGAGGACCAAATTTTGCTAAAATGCAGTCAGTTTTTTTAATTAGATATATACAGATGTTGTTTGGCAAGCTCGGATCTATGAACTAATATTTTTTTTCTCTCCACACCACCCAATTATGCTGTGCAGGTGGGTCGTTTACACTGTCTACTGCCTTGGTGGAAAGATGCCACCGTAAATTTCATGTTTAGTGGAGGATATAATGTTGTGGCTCAGATAAAGAAGGTAAATCAGAAAATTTAAGTGTAAAAGCAATTTTAAGATCACTTAATTTTCTGCTTGATTTGGATCATATTAAAAGAGAAGGAAAAACTCACCACCTTTTCCTGAGCATTTCAAATAAATGCAGTAATCAAACTGGGCACAACGGATTATGACACACCATCCAGAAACAAGATTAGGCGTTAGTGATTATTTGGAGTCTCAGATATGCGCTGATATTAATGGTTGGGATAAATGTATTTGGCTGTGCAGGTAAAACAGAAAGCCCTCATAATATCAAGTGAGCATGAACAGATTGTCAGCTACAAGCTTGCTTCGGTGAATTTCCATCTCAAAATTCTTTGACAACATAATACATATTTAACTTAGTAACGCAAAAGGAAAGGTCGATTTTTTTTGTGTCAACTGTTAGACTACAGCTTATGAGTTAACAATGCAGAGGCTGCATTCTGAACTCCCAAATGCGATTTTGCGTCAAGTGCCCAAATGTGGTCATCTTCCTCATGTGGAGAAGCCCAATGCTGTCACAAAACTGATATCTGATTTTGCTCAAAATGTTCAGTTCTAGGTAGGTCCATTCTGTATGCCTCCTTGATGGTTATCCTTAACTCATTATAGTTTAATTTAACAGGAGGCCAGATTGACCCCGCTGTGTGGAAAAGGTTTATGGATGCCAAGACCGTGCACACATTGAAGTGCACTGCATATTTATATTTATATAGGAAAAAAAATGAGAGGAAGAAAGGCCTTATTATAAAGATTATGTAGTCATTGTACATGCAATGCGTTTTCTCGGTGACTTGTTAGTGAGTTTGTTTGTAAATTGTAATATTAGGTTTTTAGTTTCCGTGGCATATTGGGTCATTATTGTTTATCTATAGCACAAATTTTTGTTTACCTGCTAGATATGGAATTAGGGTGGAAAAAAATAAGTAAACAGAAAAAGTGGAAAAAATATTTTTTATAAGATAGTTGATTAAAGAGATGAAAAAGGTATAAAAAATAAATCTTATTACGAATACTTTAAAAAAGTGAAAAGAATATGTTATTTTTATCTTTATCAATTTTATCTTTGCATCAATATATCGAACAAATTTCATGTTGTGTAAAAGAGATATGAGAGAACGGTTTGAAGATGTGGAGATATTTGGTCATTCTTGATGTTGGGGTTCATGTTGGATGTTGCAGGTGTCGCCGGAGGGGTTGCCAATCACGCCTACCAATAGATGGACTGCCTCTAGATTGTTGCAGCATTCCTTTAATAGTGCAGAATGCTGGAGGCCCCAATCATGTCCAGGTTCCTTATACCCACTAACACCTCCGTGCCTCTCTCATCATCACCACCCCGCTTCTGGTTTATTATCATCCTTATTTCGTGTTGCCAACTGTGTTTTTTTTTTGTTTGTTTTTCTTTGATAACATAATATATATTTAACTTAGTATCAAAAAGGAAAGCTCGATTTTTTTAGTATCAACTGTTAGACTACAGCTTATGAGTTAACAAAGCAGAGGCTGCATTCTGAACTCCCAAACGCGATTTTGCGTCAAGTGCCCAAATGTTATCATCTTCCTCATGTGGAGAAGCCCATTGCTGTCACAAAACTGATATCTGATGTTGCTAAAAACGTTCAGTGCTAGGTAGGTCCAATCTGTATGCCTCCTTGATGGTTATCCTTAACTCATTCTAGTTTAATTTAACAGGAGGCCAGATTGACCCCGCCGTGTTGAAAAGGTTTATGGTTGCCAAGACCATTAAGTACACTCCAGATTTAGATTTATATAGGAAAGTACACCTTATTATAAAGAAGTAGTCATTGTACGCAATACTTTTATCGGTGATTTATATAGGAAAAAAGTTTGAGTGCAAATTGTAATATTAGGATTTTAGATTACGTGGCATATTGGGTCATTATTGTTTACATGACAATTCTTTTTTCGTGCTAGATAGGACTTGGGTAAAAAAATAAGTGAAGTTTGAAAATTGTAATTTTTTTATTTATAGATTCTTGACTCATAAAAAGAAATGAAAAAGGTATTAAAAATATGCTTATTAAATTGATTAATATGCTTATTTTTATCTTTATCAATTTTATGCAAATAAAATAATATGAGAACGGTTTTAGGTGAAGATCATTTGGTCATCCTCAATGCTTGGGGCATGTAGGATGTTGTAAGTTGTGGGGTGAAAATCACGCCTACCAATAGATGGAAACCTCTAGAGGAGATTCCTTTAAAAGTGCAGAATACTGGAGGCCCCAAACATTATTGCTTATAGACCTTATACCTATGGGCACTCTCCATGACCACCCCGCATATTTAATAACAAGCTGTGAAGCTAAAAAAAGGTATTATTTTAAAATAAAAAATAAAAAAGCGCCATTGACCGGGGGGGGGGGGGGGGGGAAAACACAATATAAAGATATTGACCCTACCTATAATACCTGTATTAAAACAGGCGTAACGCTAAAAAGAAGTTATTATTTTGAAATATAAAATAAAAAAAGCTTTCATCATGATTTTTTTCCTTTTTCTATATTTCATACAATATTCATACGATAGAACAAATTTTTAAAAAAACAGTTCATCACGATTCAATTGCATTTAAAAATCGGTCCAAATACAAAAAAAGCACCTCCGCCAGATAGCTCACCTTTACTGGGCGTGGGATGCCAAGCCTTAAGAACGAAAACGAAAAAGAAATTCAAATTCACATAAACTAGAAATTCACATAAATTAACCTAACCATTGTCCTAAGAGGACCATGAGACCAGACCGCTTCCTCGCCATCGCTGTCACGTCCGACCACGCCGCTGCCGCGTCCGACCACGCCGCTGCCGCGTCCGACAACGCCCCTGACGCTTCCGACCACGCCTCTGACGCGTCCGACCACGCCCCTGACGACCACCGCTTCCCTGACGCGTCCGCTGACTTCCCTGACGCGTCCGCTGACTTCCTTGCCGCGTTCGCTGTCACCCTTGCCGCGTTCGCTGACACCCTTGCCGCGTCCGCTGACGCTGTCGCAAGCAAGCCACTTTGACAGCAGAGAAAAAAGCAAAATCAAAATCATCATTGAAGTAGCAAAACCGAAACCAAAATCACAAAAATCGAAATCACATAAATCATAGAAATCGAAATTCAGAGGAATTAGAAAGACCGCGGTGCTGCTGGACCAACGCGACTGACCTTTTCTTTCCAATCCCTATTTTGTTGAGATATGACAGCACGGCATATGTCTTCGTAGTAGAAAACCCATCAGCCGCCAAGGCGTGCTGCTCCGCTGCCAGTGTCGACCACGTCCGCGAGTCCATCGTTCTCTGCCCCTACATAAATTAAAACTAAAATTGTGAAGGTCATAATAAAGAACACGAAACCATGAGATTAGGGGAGGGAAGAGAGACCTGCTGCTGGAGTAGTCTTCCACGACCCGACAAGGTGATGTGAGCGACTTGGAACTCGCAGAGGACGGAGAGATCGTATCGCGGTGAGGTTGGTGTGGTGGTCTCGATTCGCTTCCCACTTGCTGTGGGTGATAATTGGAAAAAAGCAGAAGGGATATATTCTCTCGCCGCACTATTAATATTATTGATGATGTTGATGGCTTGAGACACACGCTTCACGCCAGAAGATCTCGATAGGTGGGGAGATTTTTTTAAAAACAATGCATTAATAATTCCATTAAAAATTTAAAAAACGAACCCGATCACACCAGCTTATTATTGCATTGGTCCGTAAATTCTAATTAAGGCAGGTGAATTATCTAGATACGACGTGGAGAGGGCAATTTTAATCCAAATATAGATTTTGACGTTTGGCGTGAAAATTGACCAATAAAGCAAAAATACATCATCAAAAAATAAGATTACTTATAGATTCTATTTATGACGTTTGATGGGTTGAACCTAAAAGTAAAATATGGATTCGGTGTCGGGTTCAGTCCGAACTCCTAACCCATTAAAAACTCGAATTTCGTGATTTATATGTTATATAATGTTAATTTTCATTTTATTTAAGCATTAATCATTTAAATACAAATTCAGGCAGGTGAATTATCTAGATACGTGGTGGGGGGGCAAATTTAATCAAATATTGATTTTGACATTTTCGTTATAAAATTGTCCAATAAAAAAAATACATCATGAAAAACTAAAGCAAATAATAAATTTTATTTATGACATTTATGGTTAACCCAAAAGTAAAAAGGCTTCGGTGTCGGGTTCATAACTCTAACCCATTAAAAACCGAATTTTTAATTTATATGTTATATAAGTTAATTTTCATTTTATTTAAGCATTAATATTTAAATAAAATTATTCAAAATATAATTTAGATACTTTTTAAATTCATGAAACATTATTATGAACATTTTTAGAATTATAATATTTTTAATTATAAAAGTATATTAAAATTTATTACTTAAATAAATAAAATAATTTTATTACATATTACCCAAAACTCAATGGGTGCCTGTACGCATAAAGTCCGAATTTAATAATAAGTTTAATCATCTTAATAGTTATTTTTAGATTGTGTTTGACTCGTGAGAATTAATTTTTCAGAAAAATGAGAGATTTAAAGTAAAAAAACAATTTTAAAAATTATAAATTATAAATTAGCTAGCCTGCAAGCCGGGCCGGGCCAATTTTTATAGCCTGTTTATAAGTGGGCCTAATCCAGGTTTGTTTTATAAAAAATACACCCTATGCTAGTCCCACTTTATACGTTGGTAATCATCTATAAAATAGTTAATTTTCCGAAATGTATTATGATACATGGAGATGCAAATTCTTTTGACAATGATGCATGAATGCACATGATACTTTAGATTTTTAAGTTTGTGAGGTTATAGATTATAAACTGGCTAGCTCAGCCCGCACGGGCCCGGGCCTAAGTTCTTTATGGCCCGTTTTTAAACGGGCCCAAGAGTCCCGGTCCCGACCCACTGTGGGTTGGCAGGGGCTATCCTTGCCCCACTTTGAGGTTTGTAATAATAATAAAAAATAATATTTATTATTAATAATTTTTTAATGTATTATTATTATAATTATTACTACTACATATATTAATTACGTAAATAAATTTAACAAGCATCCTATAGCCTAATGGTTGGATTTTAACACCCCTATGTGAGGTCTTCTTCCTCTGCTGGGGAATGAATTTGATGGGCTTGTTCTCCTTGTTACAAGGGATCATGGTTTGAAGGCGCAAACGCCATTGCATCACCATTGTAGATGTCACGAATGAGTCGACGCATCTTTAGTGAGATACAAATTTAGTTATGAAATAACATTCAATTAAAAAAATAAAAATTAGAAAAAAAAATCAAATCATCACATTAAAAACATTAAACAAGCAAAATAAATTATTTAAATTGCATGCTATGACTTCAAACATAAAAAAAAAAAGCCAACAAAAGTATTACTTTTTTATTGATAATTAAGAAAACTTTATTAGAAAAAGATTACACACAATGAGTGCTCGAAGAGCAAAAATACAATAATATGCTCAAAAAGAGCATCCATTAACAACATCACTCCCTCAAATGAGGGGAAAAAAATAAGAGAAAAATGGTACACGCTCGAAGCAAATATCCACTCCCTCAAACAACAGGAAAAAAATAAGAGAAAGCTCGGTAGCCAGCCGCTCTCGATCATCAAACACACATGCAACCTACTCTCGCTAATGACTCCAAAGAAGGCAATGAGGGACAACCCATCAAACCACCGAATCGTCCCACACCCCTCATCCCACACACAAACAACTAATGCAACATTAAAATAAATATACTATTATGTTTTACATGATTTATAATTTAGCATCTCAAATTATCATTCAAGTTCAACTTTTGTTGTATTTACATGACAAAACAGTAGTTTAATATATACCTTTTTCTTTTAATTATATGTGGAGTGGTGGTGATGATGAAATTCTTTTTCTTCTTCATACGGTTAGGGGAGATACTCAGAGTCCAAAGAAAAATGCGAAAGAGAAGCCCACACTTGTTTGTTGTGAGGAGTGGCCATTAGAATTCTGTGGATATATTTGGTGGTTAGGTGGATAGTGCATATGTGTACCACTACCACTCAAGTTATAACTTCTATCAAATTGACCTATTGATCCACTTGACCTTTGATCAAGATATCCATAACCACCACCACTACTATTACCATAAGAATAAGATCCATTACCATGGTGGAGGTGTTTATCTCGATCATAGTAACCACCAGTCCTAGGATGGTAGTGGTGAGGATGATTTCTATCACGATCTCAATAAACTCCGCTAGAAGTAGCACCACCACGACTACGAGATCTCCGCAATGGGTGTGATGGCAATGGTGAGGATGATCGCCCATGTTCTAAATTCATGCGACCCATTTCAACATCAAGTGCAGGATCCATAGAAATTAGTTGAACACCCTATCTTTGTCGCCTCCACAAAACTTCCTCATATGCATAATCAATTGAATCACTATCTTGACTTGGATAGCCAGTTATCTGATCCTAATACTTCCCCCGTGCTTCAAATGGATCAAAGTCTTGCTCCAATAATCTTCTTGACCCATGACCTACATCTTGTGTGGCAATGAACCCATCATGTCCTTTTTGCCATGTTTGAGTTTCAACTTGAGTTGATTCTAGATAACCACCACCACCACTAAAACCCCCACCCCCACCTTTACTATCAGTGGAATCATTCCCACTACTAGAATTTTCCTCTTCAAAATTTCCTATATAAACTCCTTTTCCACGACTTACTTGTGATTCCCCAATCTCTTGTGTTTGTCTGCTTGTGCCAATGTCCTCTCCATGCTCATCATCCTCGCTGAACTCTTGGATGCCATCTTGTAACCATTGATCTGTAGGACTTGGCAATGTTTTTTAGGATCTCAAATCCATTCATCCAATATGTCTTCATCACTAAATATATGATTCGGGTCAATTAGATTGTAGTAGTTGCTATTGTTATTTCTATTCAAGAGGTTTCTTACTAGAAAGCAAAATTATAGTGCACATACACAAGTTTGACAAGTCAAATATCGAACAAGAGTTCAAATTTTGCAAATTAGTTGCTCGATAAGAGTAAATGCTCAATATATTGCATATCAAGCAACAGTAAAAATGTATCAAATAATAGTTCAAATATTACGTGTTAGTTGAGTAAAATGCACTTATTTTCAAAGATATATTAGGCAAATAAACCTATTCATAAATGGGTACCTATCCACTAGCTCAGCATTTCTCGCATTCACTTTTATTTGGTTAGAACATTCACATTTAGTTTGACATTTACATTCATATGACTTATAAAGTCCTTGGACTCCACAATCCACCTCCCTTAGGAGGCTCACATTCCCGCTCCAACTTTTTCATAACCAGACAATTTCAAATTTTTGTATGGATTAAGGCAAATGAGCTCCAATTTCTTTCACACCCCAATGAGAAACATGCATCTTTCAACAATCAATTGGACACAACCTTATTCCTAATTTTACACAATAATATTAAAATAGAACAAAGAAGCATTGAGACAAGTAATTTAAAATATATATAGGTTCATATAAATCTTTCGATCTCTATATTCACCTATATTGAATTTTGTTGTCTAGTGTGATTTAAAAGCTTTATAGGTTCATGTAACTCTTTCTTTTATTCTATGTATTCATCTATAGAAGGATAAAGGACACTAAAAACACAAATAAAACATATAATGAGAAATAAAACAAAAGTAACACTGAAGAGAGGGGTGAAAAACTCAATTGGGTATCAAAATGAGGAATATATGACCCGTAAAAACACGCCGATAAACAATAATATTGCATGCGCTACGGTGGAGTGTGTGGGCGTTGCAGCATGTTAGTGAACTTGCTAGGTGATGGAGGGAGTGGAGAACTATCGGCTCTAGGTTCTTAAGTCTTGGTTTTATCTTGCAAATTTTGGGTCTCGACAATGTTCTAATTTAATTGACATGATGAACTTTCGGTTGGATGGAATTTGCGGTATGGTGAAAATTCTAGTCTTGAGTTATAACATTAGGTAATGATTTTAATGTGAAACTATTGAACGGAGGCCAAAGGGTTAAACTTGCGGTTTCAATTGTGTTGTGAACTTGCAATTTTAAGTTATAAAGAAATATACTGTTTTAATGAGCAGCAGACGAGTTGCCTTGCTTCAATCCTAGGTGGTGTTTGTTTGGGTTTGAATGAATGTGAATGTCAAGTTTATCTGAATTGGTCACAATAGTCTCATTGAGACTGGCTGAATGTCAGAATGATGGTCCAGTACGGTTAACTGTGTCTGGCTCTATATTTTTATGACTGATTCATTCATCACTCCCACCTAGTCATTGAAAAACAATTATATCCCTATAAAATATATTATATTACATATATTACTATATTTGTCGAAATGAAAATTGAAAATTTTAAATTTACAAAGGTAAAAAAGAAATTTGGGTTCAAGTAGAAAAAATTATTATATTATAATTAAACAATCAAAATCATTCGGTCCTCCAGATTCGGCAAACCATTTATAGTATAATTCAATAATTAATGTTCATTCAAATTTCAAAATTAAGCATATACAAACGACACCATAGTCTTAGATTTGGAACATGGGGGGGAAAAACGATGAAGAGATAAGAGGGATTTTGCTATTGGTCTCTTGGACGAAAGAAGGCACAACATAAAATTTAAATTGAATTTTAAGACAGTTCAAGTTTTTTCGGTCAAGTTCGGGCATCATTTTCTAGCCTGAACCAAATCCGAGAACAGACTGACCCAATCAGGTATGCCCCATTAGGCTATAAACACTCTGGATTCAAGCAAAAAAAACTGTCAAATTCAGGTTCGGAATGAGGCAAACTAGTGCGTGAAGAGGATGATAAATGAGGCCACAACCATACCGGCTATGACGTATATAACTTTTGAAATTTGAAGCATATAAAAATGCTTCGAATTTGATTCAATCAGTAGGAAAAAGAAGCGCCCAGGTGCAAAACTAACATAACAATACTAGATTGGGAAAAAATAATCTATATTATTGTAAAACTACTTCGAAACTACCAATACATCACAAAAAAACTACCTAATACATCACAATGTGCGTTGAGCACCCAATATTTTCTTCGGCCATTAAAAAATGAAGAGACATAGTCACTGCCTCAGCATCCTGATCTCATAATTTATTAGATATTAAAATTTTTTTAAAAATGTTAAGTACAAAAAGGCTTCCCCACATCCCAAACTAGAACCTATAAATGGAGATTATCGTGCACAAGCTCAAACTGCCAAAAATTCAAAACTGTAACCACACTAGAAATCTGTAGTCTAGAGATGTGCTATTGTGCTATAGACTGATCTTCATGGTGCAATTACAAAAAGAGGCTGCACGGAGGAATTAACAGCAATCAAAAGTCTGATATATTACATCATGGGTGTGTGTGTGTGTGTGTGTGTGTGTGAGAGAGAGAGAGAGAGAGAGAGAGAGAGAGAGAGAGAGAGAGTGATCTCACCGTGTCTACGCTAACAGACTTCCCATCCCCAGCAATTATTTGGACTAAAGTTTCAGATTGATCAGTCTGACACAAGAGGGTACGACTCAAATGGCAAGCAAAGAGTAATATTAAGCATTAGTGTCAAAATCAAGGCTCTTGGGGGATAAAAAAACTGCCATCTAAACTTTTAGGCTTGACCAATGCAGTTGCAGCTTCTAGTGTCCAACATGTGCTTAACATGTTGATATGTAGATACATGTCACACGTGCATACAATAAATACATCCAGAAATTCAGGGTCAAAAAAGGATAGTCTAATGTGACACATCGATCTGCACAAAAGCAACAGGGAAATGTTTCTATATTAACGATCAAAATTTAAAAAAAAAACATTAAGAAAAACTAGATAGAAAAAAAGGGAAATAGAAGCAAGTAGAAGACGAAAGATTTATTGGGGCTCATTGGTGGTGGAAGAAGCACTTACTTCAATTTCATTCATCAATTTCATGGCTTCAATGATACAGATGACCTGCCCTATATGCACCTTATCTCCCACCTTAAACCATCAATAAATAAGATCTCAGCCTTGAGCACATTTATGTAGAAGTTACATTTAAATTGAGTCATTATAATCATCACCACGCAAAAAAAACAAACACACGCAAAAATTAGGCATAAACATGCAGAATTTTCCGGGCTCTTTTGACACTGTTCCCATATGCAGTCCAACTTAATAATCGAGTAATTGGGCCCATCCAAAATAAAATAACGAACATGCTTTAAATTGATACCAAGAACTAATCAATAGGATTTGGTATGCATGACAAAAGCTGGACATCTCCTAGAAATAGAGAGAGAGAGAGAGAGAGAGAGAGAGAGAGAGAGAGAGAGAGAGAGAGAGAGAGAGAGAGTCTCACTGTGTATATGCTAACAGACTTCCCATCCTCAGCAATTATTTGGACTACAATTCCAGATTGATAAGCCTAACACAAGAGGGTACGAAATGGCAAGCAAAGAGTAATATTAAGCATTTGAGTGTCAAAATCAAGGCTCATGGGGGATAAAAAACTGCCATCTAAACTTTTAAGCTTGACCAATGCAGTTGCAGCTTCTAGTGCCCAACATGTGCTTAACATGTTGATATGTAGATACATGTCACATCTTGTAGGGACAAGCTTCAAGTCCTTCTGAACTTCCTTATCATCAAATCTACAATAACACTTTATACTATTGTGGCAAAACCCTCCAACCTCCAAACATTGTTCAAGAAGTTGCCAGCTTTGTGAGTATTTACTACACTTTTAAATACTAATATAGCAGTGATGCCTATTCCAATAGCTCCATCTGCTTTCCATACATGGGCGTCGTCGTACCTTAAGTGAGTGTTATCCCCAGATCATCAACGATAATCAAGAAAAGTTATTATTACCTTTGGATACTTGATCTTCAACTGTTTTCTTCAGGGTCAATGCCTGCCTCCAATCAGGTGCAATCTACAGCCACATAAAGTTATGTCAACGCCTATTAGAAAATTTTATATAAACAATAAAATTAGACAAAAATCAGACATGAAATCATTACCAGAAAATTTTAAAATACATATTAACCAGATTAGAAGACAGTAGCACGCATCCTATTCAAACCCAATGACTATTAACTCAATGAATATTAACTACCAAATAATAGATTGAAAGTGCTAGTGCAATGCATTTGGGTGAACCAGCTGATCTATGATAAAATATTCACATCTAGTCCATATAGTTAACTTAACCAGCCAACAAGTAGTATTAAATGCAAATAGACAGTCAAGAGTGATTTTGAGAGGTTGCTCTGGTCCAAATATAAAGAAAGAAAAAATGAGAAACCCAAGTATATATATAATCAACAAGATAACACAATAGCAAAACAATTTTGGTATTTAAACTTTTTTTTATTACAAAAATGAAATTTAAAATAGAAAACATTTGTATCTGGCAGTATTTTCTCAATGTGTTACTAGATTTATATATCCACTGTAATGCCGAAAGATCCAGAAGGCATGTAATATGTATATAAGGATAAGGATTACCCAAGCATTCTTTCCACTTTATTCAAATAGTAAATAAGGATAATACCTGAAAAGACGATACATATTGAAACACTATCTGTAAAAACATTCTATACCTCAAACACACTATTTTCTACTTCTCAAAAAGGGGTCCTATCCCACACTTAAGATTGAATAATGTAACAGCTCCCTTCCTAACGCCGACCTCAACTGCATCCTTTCCCGTCGATCGTCCAGTCTGTAAAACACATTCAATGGTTCACAATTAACGTATGAACCCTTTGCATTTTGCTTGCATATAGTTTCCAACATGGACTGATCACCTCAGAAACTGCAGGTTTCACTTCAGAACCATGAGCGACGCTATTCACAACTCTCATGTTGCTGGTAATAGATCCAACATTAAGTTCCATCTGTAAATAGAGTCTTTGTTGTGCAGTTCCCTACAGAGCAGTTCCCGGCAGGATGGTTTACAGGTTGCCGAGACCCTATTCTGATTCCACTATTCCAGTTCCAATAGCTACATTTTTAGCAGTGTCTGTATCACTCTGGAATACCTTCCCTCTTTGAATGGATTGGTTCATAGTAGCAGCATCTGAGCCTCCGCTTCTATTACCACCAAGAGTACTTTCTATTTGTGCATCATCCTAAAAAAAAATATCCATTTCAGATTTCAGATAACCCAAAGCTTCAAATTTCAGCATCAAGCTAAAACAGATACAATGTAAGGTCACATGTACGTATAATGATTTGTCAGAACTGACTCATAGTAATTTACAGTGTTGTTTTAACAAAAAAAAAACAATTTCTGTGGCTCATTTGAGATTTTGGATACTATTTAGTCAAAGTAAACATCCGCAGCGAACCCAAACCCCTAATGGGGTGGGAGAAGCCCAGCCCGCAAATGAAAAAAAGGCCCAAACGGCCTCCAACCAAAACAGGCATATGGCCCAAGAGGAGCTTGGGTTCACCGCTAGGCATGGCCAGTGCGGGGCTCAAGGCAGCCCAACCCCACCCACGCTTGGATCGCTCCAGAGAAAGCATCAACGGCGGCCACCCGATGAGACAAGCCGTCTGGTCTACCATGAAGCAGAAAGAAGCGTCGTGGCTCAACTACACCACCGCAACTTCCATGAGAAATGACCGGTAAAAGCACGCCCGGCAAAGTGCCACTAGCAACACCTCGAACACCTAAGAACGCCGAAGACGAACACCGGCCATACAGACACCGAACGCCCCTGAGAGACCATATCGACATAGCCTTGTAACTCGTCGCACAGACAATAGAGGACGAAGATGCCCGAGGCCGACACACACTGCTGATAAAATCTCCTGCGCCATAGGAGAACGCCGAGAACAAACAGCTCCCATCCCATTCCTGTAGAATAATGCTGCCCCAGCCCTCTAGAGTCTAGAGTCACGATTGAACAAGCCCGACCCTCCAATTGTCCACCAGCACCGCCAAACCCTCTACCAAACACGATATGTTCACGTTACTTTGAATACATGAACTCTGCAAAATCGAAGGAAACATCAAATGTGAAGCTGCCTTTTGATTTATTGAAAGAGCAATTGTCTTCTTCATTGTGAGTCGCGACTCCATGTTTTGGTCTGAATGTAAACCAACATAGACTCAATAATGTAGTTGATGAAATCTGCAGGGTTTACACTAGTGTCTTTAATGAACCAAAAAAACACTATAAACTTAAACATTACTACCAATCCGCCGTACATAAATACTTCATGTTCCTTTGTGTTGTTTTGTCTTGTCCGTGATTTTTTTTTTGTTTCTTTAATTTTCTTTATATACAATAGAGAGTTTGTTTAGTATGTTGTAACTGGCTTCTGTAGTGTGATCATTGTGGAGGTTTGGATCTCCCAGAGGAGTTGGTGGAGGACATTCTGGTAAGGCTTCCTCTGGAATCCCTGGTGAGAGGTTCAGGCATGCCTGCAAGTCCTGGGGCAACCTCACCAGAAGCCCTGCCTTCACCACCAACCACCTTAATCGCCACCCCAATGCTTACTCCATTTCCAATAGAAAAATCCTCACCACCTGCAGAAATCACCTATTATGCCTCTCCAGCAAAAGCCTCAAACACTGCAGCTGCCCGGGTTTTCCAGACAGCACCACCATTGGCAATATTGGCAGTGGTCTCAGTGAACAATATTTCCATGGTCATTTCAAGACGCTGAGGAAGCAATATCCTTGCATTCATTAGCACTGGCGAGTCTATTCACAAGGAATGTTCATTTCAAGAGTCTATTCATTGCAATGTTCTCAATTTGTGCTTACAAGGATTATTCTTAATGCGCTGCTGTTGTTCACTTCCTTGTTCTTGGATTTACTTCACTAGCTGTTGTTGCTCGCTTGTTGTTGAAAAGAAATTCTCTCTAATTCTACAGGTTGATAAGATGATTTTGATAAACCCAAGCGTGTATGCAAAAGGCACAGGACACTTAATGAAGATGCCTAAAATGGCTTCCTATGCTGGGGTTTTCCTCTCTCTCTCTCTCTCTATATATATATATATATATATAGATAGGTATATACATATTGTTTCTAACACTCATAATCATAAACATCCAAATGTTGAATCTGACTATACAATACTATTTCAACAAATTCATGTTTCTAATAACTGGTCTCATTATTGAAGAGTCTCCCACTACGACTTTACGCTAATTTTCTGGCCTTCAATTGCGTGTCAGTGCCCACAATGATAGATTGGACGAATGTGAGAAAATCATTGATCATTCACCTCATATTTTGTAACTAACTAGTGAGAATTGAGGACCAAAATTTGCTAAAATTCAGTCAGTCTTTTTAATTAGATTTATACAGATGTTGTTTGGCAAGCCGGGATCTATGAACTAATATTTTTTTTTTTCTCTCAACACCACCCAATTATGCTGTGTAGGTGGGTTGTTTACACTGTCTACTGCCTTGGTGGAAAGATGCCACTGTAAATTTCATGTTTAGTGGAGGATATAATGTAGTGGCTCAGATAAAGAAGCTAAATCAGAAAATTTAAGTGTAAAAGCAATTTTAAGATCACTTAATTTTCTGCTTGATTTGGATCATATTAAAAGAGAAGTAAAAACTCACCACCTTTCCTGAGCATTTCAAGTAAATGCAGTAATCAAACTGGGCACAACGGATGACACATCATCCAGAAACAAGAGTAGGCGTTAGTGATCATTTGGAGTCTCAGATATGCGCTGATATTTATGGTTGGGATAAATGTATTTGGCTGTGCAGGTAAAACAGAAAGCCCTCATAATATCAAGTGAGCATGACCAGATTGTCAGCTACAAGCTTGCTTCGGTGAATTTCTATCTCAAAATTCTTTGACAACATAATAAATATTTAACTTAGTAACACAAAAGGAAAGCTCGATTTTTTTAGTGTCAACTGTTAGACTACGGATTATGAGTTAACAATGCAGAGGCTGCATTCTGAACTCCCAAACGCGATTTTGCGTCAAGTGCCCAAATGTTGTCATCTTCCTCGTGTGGAGAAGCCCAATGCTATCACAAAACTGATATCTGATGTTGCTAAAAACGTTCAGTGCTAGGTAGGTTCCAATCTGTATGCCTCCTTGATGGTTATCCTTAACTCATTCTAGTTTAATTTAACAGGAGGCCAAATTGACCACGCTGTGTTGAAAAGGTTTATGGATTGCCAAGACCGTGCACACTCCAGTTGAGTCTATTGAAGTGCACATTGAAATGCAATGCATATTTATATTTATATTTATATAGGAAAAAAATGAAAGCAAGAGAAGCCTTATTATAAAGATTATGTAGTCATTGTACACGAAATGCGTTACGTATCATTTCGCTCTACTTGGCTAGATATGAAATTAAGGTAAAAAAAATAGCTAGAAAAGAGGTGGAAAGAAAAAAAGAAAAAGAAAAAAATGTGAAAAAAATATTTTTATAAGGTAGTTAGTTAAGGTAGAAAAGAGATGAAAAATATATAAAAAATAATTTTTTATAGTTTAAAAATGAAAAAAAAGGGGGGGGGGGGGGGAGGGGGGGGGGGGGGGGGGGGGGGGGGGGGGGGGGGGGGGGGGGGGGGGGGGGGGGGGGGGGGGGGGGGGGGGGGGGGGGGGGGGGGGGGGGAGGGGGGGAGGGGGGTGGGTTTTGGTGGTGGGTGAGTTTAGAAAGAAGGGAGGGGAAAAGGGGAAAGAAAAAGGAGAAGGGGAGGGGAAAAGAGGGAAAAAAAAATTTAAAAAATAATTTTTATAAAAAAAAAAAAAAAAAGGAAAAAATTTAAAAATTTAAATTAAAAATAATTTTAATAAAAAAAATTTAAATTAAAATAAAAATTTAAAAAAAAAAAAAAAAAAAAAATAAAATAAAAAAAAAAAAAAAAAAAAAAAAAAAAAAAAAAAAAAAAAAAAAATTTATAAATTAAAAAAGATTTTATATTACTTTAAAATAAAAAAAAAACCCAGGAGGGGGGAGAGAAGGAAAAGAGAAAAAAAAAAAAAATAAAAAAAAAAAGAAAAAACTAATAACTAATAGGAAGGGGGTAATAGGTGGGGTGGGGGAGGAGGGAAAAAAAAATAGAAAAAAAAAAAAAAAAAAAAGAGGGAAAAAATAAGGAACAAAAAAATTTAAAAAAAATTTTTAAAATTAAAATTTTTTTTAAAAATTTTTTTGGTGTATAATTTTAATTGATAAATAAATTAATTCAAGCGGAAAATTTAATAAACACCTGTTGGAGGGTTTAATTACTATTCCGCTTAAAAAAATTTTATATCCCTTCTTGGGGTGACAATTTTTTTTCTCTCAGGCTAACAATCATACAATCAAACACATAACATACATTTCTGCCACACAGGCATAATCTCAAACACATAACGTGCATAGTCACATAGGCATATTATCAAACACATAACATGTGCGGCCTCACAGGCATAATATCAAACACTTGATTTGCATAGTCTCACAAGCATAACATCGAACACATAGCGTGCACACATTCACAGGCTCTCAAACTTAGTCACATAGAGATAAAATAAAACACCTAGCATGCATAATCCCCAGCCTCACGGGCATAAATACAAATATCCAAGCAAATACGCCATTGAAGGCCAACATCCATATAGGAGATCACACGTATATGGATTTACATATATATATATATATATATCCTGAATATACAACAGATTGCCTATCACAAGGCCAAAACCTTAGGATAGGTTCAAGGAGGAACAGAACCCCTACCTTAGGAAGATCCTCCTTGCTCTTGCTCCCACGTTAGACACCGTCCACCCACGCGAGTCACCCTAGCATCAACGCTCAAGAACCCTCTCTTTTTCCCTCTCTCTCTCTCTCTCTCTCTCTCTCTCTCTCTGCGATGGCTGCGGCAGCTGACAACAAAAACCCTAAACCTAAAACAAATAGAGCTTCTCCTTATATAGACCTCACTTATCAAAACGATGTAGTTTTGATAAATGAAATCCCACCATCAAAACGACATAGTTTTGATAAATGAAACACACCATCAAAACGACGTAGCTTTGATAAATGAAACACTCCCTCGAAGACTCGTAGAACACTGCCTCGAAGATCACCGCTTCGGAGCCTCGAAGATCGCTGGAAACGTGGCCTCGAAGATCTATCTCGAAGATCAAACCTTCAACCCTCAAACCTTCGAACTTCGACCCTCAGACCTTCGACCCTCGGTCTTCGACCCTACGACACAAATCTTCGGGTCTTCCACCTTTCGACCCAAGCGTTCGCTCAGGGTACTGTTCTTCTTCGTTCCAGCTTGTTCTTCCCAAAACACGAGACATTACATCCTCTCCCCCTTAAGACTTTTCATCCTCCAAAAGAAACTACATGCCACTAGGACCGCGAGGAATAACGAACACATGCAAGCCACTATACAAAACGCAAGCCACAACACACAAATAGATCATATACCGCACACAGCACATAACAGGACATACGTCCACGAACTCAATAAGGCACCACCACAATGCATATAACATATACACACATGTCACAAATACACATCTCAAATACAAATTAATGTCTAAAAAAGACAATACACAACACATAAAAAACTAGCACGGAAAATCACATCACTATCTCTTAGCCAACAACCACCTCCCACCCTCAAGCTTGTTCGTCCTCGAACAACTCCGGGTGCTGCTCACGCATCATGGACTCACGTTCCTATGTCTCCTCCTCAATGCCACGGTGCTGCCACAGCACGCAAACCAAAGGAATAGCACGACCACACAAAAGCTTCTCCCGCCGATCTAGTATACTGATAGGGGCCTCAACAACGGACATGTCATCCTCAATATCCAATGTCCCCCAATCGATCATATGAGTGGGGCCAGGATGATACTTTCTCAACTGGGACACATGGAACACATTGTGCACCTGACTCAATCGCGGTGGCAACGCTAACCGGTAGGCCACTGGCCCCACACGAGCCATAACCTCGAAAGGACCAATAAACCACGGAGATAACTTGGAACCTCTCCCAAATCGCTGATGTTCATGACGTGGGGAAACATGGAGAAACACATGATCACCCACAGAAAACTCCAAAGGTCGCCGCCGCTAATCTGCATAAGATTTTTGTCGACTTTGAGCTGACAACAAGCGCTGACGAATCAACTGGACCTTCTCCGTAGCCTCCTGAACCAACTGTGGCCCCAAAACAGCTGCCTCTCCGACATTAGTCCAACACAAAGGTGATCGGCACGGTCTGCCATACAACGCCTCAAAAGGAGTTATCCCAATGGATGCCTGATAACTGTTGTTGTAGGCAAACTCCACCAAAGGAAGGTGAGTTGCCCATGAACCCCCAAAATCTAGCACACAGGCCCTCAGCATGTCCTCCAATGTCTGATTCGTCCTCTCTGTTTGACCGTCAGTCTCCGGGTGAAAGGCTGTACTCAAGTTAAGCTTTGTCCCCATAGCCTCCTGCAAGCCTGCCCATAAACGGGAAGTGAACCGCGAATCTCTGTCAGACACAATTGACAATGGTACTCCATGCAGTCTCACAACCTCGCTCACATATAGCTGGCCCAATGCCCTAATGGAGTCCCGCTCTCAAACGGCAAGAAAATGGGCCGACTTCGTTAGACGATCCATAATCACCCATAACATGTCTTTCCTCCCAGTGGTGGGTGGAAGACCAGCCACAAAATCCATCGCTATGTGGTCCCACTTCCACTCTGCTATTGGCAACAGCTGCAATATACCTGCTGGCCGTTGGTGCTCAGCCTTCACTTTTTGACAAGTGAGGCACCTCGAAACAAAATCAGCTACATCTCGCTTCATCCTAGGCCACCAAAAATGTCCACAAAGCGCGTGGTACATCTTTGTACCCCCAGGATGCACATCAACTCTAGACTGATAAAACTCCCTCATCACCTCATCTCTGAGAGAAGGAGCCACTACTAACCGCCCCTAAAAAGAAAGCTCATGCTCAGGACCCTCTGTCCAATCCTCAGATAGCTCACCAGCCTTAATACGGGCACGAAGAACCTCACATTTAATATCCCCCAATTGTCCCTCCCGGACTCGCTGCACGGCTCGAGCCTGATAACAATAGGACTCAGGACTGTCCCCCCATCACGAGCAATAGGCTGCAACTGCAACATCGCCAACTGCTCCATCAGCTTCCACTCTCTCACGGCCACCTCAGGCTTCCCCTTCCTACTCAACACATTAGCTTCAACATTGCCCTTGCCCGGGGTATAGGCAAGAGTAAAGTCAAAGATCTGCAAATACTCCACCCATCTCCTCTGCCTCAAATTCAAGTCCTTCTGAGTAAAGATGTACTAAAGGCTCTTGTGATCGGAGAACACCACAAACTTCTCCCCCAAAAGGTAATGCTGCCAACTCTTCAAGGCAAAGATGACAGCCGTCAACTCAAGATCATGAGTAGGGTAATTCTGCTCATGAGGTTTCAATTTGCCTCGACCCATAAGTTACCACATTGTATTCTCGCATAAGCACACACCCCAAACTAACCCCTGGACGCATCACAATACACCTCATATGGGATACCCTCCCTAGGTAACCTCAACACAGGTGCGGTGGTCAAACGGGTTTTGAGAGCCTCAAACGCCTACTGACACTTATTAGTCCACTCAAACTTCACTCCCTTCCTGGTCAACGCCGTCATAGGAGCCGCCAAACGGGAGAATCCCTCTACAAAACGATGATAGTACCCCGCCAAACCAAGGAAATTATGAATCTCGAAAACATTGGTTGGCCTCTCCCACGATGCCACAGCCTTAATCTTGGCTGGGTCCACTCTAACTCCCTCAGCTAACACTACATGGCCAAGAAAGTGAACCTCCTGCATCCAAAACTCACATTTGCTAAACTTAGCAAACAACTGTTGGTCCCTCAAGGTTTGCAGCACTGTCGCCAAATGTTCCACATGCTCTCTCTCCATCTTGGAATACACCAAGATATCGTCTATAAACACCACCACAAAGGAATCCAAATATGGAGCAAAGACCTGGTTCATCAAATACATGAACACTGCTGGTGCATTAGTGAGCCCGAAAGGCATCGCTACCCACTCATAGTGGCCATACCTGCACTGAAAAGTCATCTTAGGGATGTTCTCCTCCCTAACCCTTAACTGGTGATACCCCGATCGCAGATCTATCTTGGAAAACCACTGTGGCCCACTTAACTGGTCAAACAAGTCGTCTATCCGAGGCAATGGATACTTGTTTTTCACAGTCACCAAATTCAGCTTCCTGTAGTCAATGCAGAGGCGGAGTGTGCCATCTGCCTTCTTTGTAAAGAATACCGGAGCACCCCAGGGTGAGGTAATCGGTCTGATATACCCCTGGTCCACCAACTCCTCTATTTGCCTCTGAAGCTCCCTCAACTCGGCTGGCCCCATATGATATGCCACTTGGGAGATTGGGCCAGTCTCCGAAACCAACTCAATGGTGAACTCCACACTTCTCTTAGGAGGTAAACTCCTTAATTGCTCAGGAAAGACATCCTGAAATTGGTCAACAACTGCTGGCCACACTCTCTTTTCTACTTTCCCCTCCTCAGCAAAGGTCAGGGCTGCCAACATGTGGGTAATGGCACCCCACTGGTCCAACACTGGCCCAGCTTGACTCGCCTCACAGTCCCACTCCCCCTACAGGGTGCAAGAAGTCCCTGCAGGTGTCACGAAGGATACACGCCGCCGATAACAATCTATCTTGGCCTGGAAAGCCATAAGCCAATTCATACCCAAGATCAGGTCAAATGTACGCAAGGGCATCACGTACAAATCGAAACTAAGCTCCACATCCCCTATAGTTAACACACAGTCACGACATATGCGCCGCACCTCAATCATACCCCCCACCGGAGACTCCACTGCTAGGGGTCTCTCTGCTTCAACACATGCGAATCCCAATCCCTCAATCATAAGTTCAACGACAAATGAACACGATGCACTTGTATCAAAACGTGCAGAAACAAGCGTACGAGAGATCAAAAGGGTACCTCTAACCACTGATGGTCCTGCCCCACCCTCCGCCGGTGGAGGTGGTAGCTCAGCCTCCTCCTGGGGTGTTGCATTCAGTGCAAACACCCTCCCTTGGCCTGTGCCACTGGTCGGCTCCCCCACTGGACGGTTCCCGCCATGGCTGTCTCCAGCTTCAGTCTGCTGCCGCTCAGGCCTCCCCTAAGGTCGGGTCTGGCTAGATCCTGCCTGATTAGCCTACCACTGACGCGCTGGCCTCTCCGCTGGTGCACGGAGACTAGCATCACTCCTCATGCTAGATGCCAAGCCTCCTGCTCCCCTATTGCTACTCCTGCAAACCCTATGCAAATGGCCCTCCTGTCCATAGTTGTTGCACCGCCAGTCTTTCTTGGAACACTCCCTTTTGATGTGGCCTTGCTCCCCACAACAAAGACAATCGCTGGGAAGACCCCCTGCTGAACCTCCCAGTCTGCTGCCGCCAAAGGTGAACCTCCCTGGGTTCACAGATGGTTATCCCCGGCTGCGGAAGGAACTGCTATCTCTCTCTTCAATCTTGGGCCTCTTGGACCCTGAATCACGCTCAGATCCGCCCTGCAACTGGCAACCTTGATGGGCCTGCCTCACATCATCCAGCTCCCTCTCAGCTATACGAGCTGTCTCCACAACCTCAGCATAGGTCCTCAAACGCAGAATCACCACCCTCTGCCTAAGGGCTGGCCTGAGACCCAAGGTGAACTTGTGGGCCTTCAGGTCCTCCTTTGCCACAGTCTCAGGAGCAAATCTACTCAAACTCCGGAACTCCCGCTCATACTCGGGCAACATCTTTGATCCTTGCTTCAGGCTGCCAAATTCCTCCCTCTTCTGCCATCTCAAGGACTCAGGGAAAAACTCATCATGGAAGAGTTGCAAGAACTCCTCCCACGGCATGAACTGCACTGCACGGCTCCCTGCGACACCCTGCCACCACTCCAAAGCATTCCCCTCCAGCTGCCGAATGGCCAGTCTCACCTTATCTTCCTCCCGGGGTAGGAGAAAGGAAAACACATGCTCGATCTGCCTCAACCAATACTAAGCCACCACAGGATCCACTTCTCCCTTGAACCTTGGAGGTTGTTCCTTTCGGAACCTCGTCACCACATCTTCCTCTGCACGAATCGGTACGCTACCACGCGAACTTTCACGCTCACGAGGTAACTCCCCCACTGGTGGTGGTGGTGGTGGCACCACCTGCTGTGTTGCCATCTCACGGCGCACCTCCTCCTGAACCTCTTGCAGGATACCCTCCCTCAGCTCTCGGACTTCCATTCGGATGCCCTCTCGCAACTGTGCCAACAACGGCATATGTCCTCCAGCAGACTGCCCCGCACCCGGGCCCTCATGGGCAGATGACTCATCAGCCACCGCCCCGGAGGCTCGTGTTACTCTCCTCAGCGGCATTCTTACTATATGAAGTAAGGAACACAAACGTCAAAACGAATTCAAATCTATCGTGTGTCACTACCTCTACCCCATTTATCAATTCTACTATCATATGGCAGTACACACATACATTGCATCAATCCATATTGCACACAGTTTAATTCACGTTTCACACAGCTCAATTAAACAAGGAGTTCTCATGCTCAAGGTATTCCAAGAAAATTCAGAGTTGCACATTTCACACTTTATCACGCTATTCACGTTTTTTTCAGTTTAGCAAACATAAACAACAAATGCAACTAGTGCCCTAATGTCAATGAATGCAAATCCTACTTCAGGTCTGGACTACCCCAAGTACACCTTAGAGGCTCCAAGAGGACCGTGTTGATCAGGCATGTTCCTCCAGGCTCCTCCAAAGGACTCAAGATAACCAGATCTGCCCACTACCCTAGGCCAACTAGACCATGCTCTGATACCATACTTTCACGCCCCGAATTTCCAACCTGAGGAAACCGGTTCGTAACTCCCCCTTTACCCACGCCATGGAGAAGGGGGTAGGATACAATACTCACACAATACATCATACACTACACAGCTGATATTCAGAAAGACAAAATCATAAATTTATTAAATTCAAATCAGGATAAACGTTTACAAATCCACATGCCTTTATTACAATAAAACCCACTTTACAATATCTCCCCACTAGGGTACAAAGCCTCCCAAAAGTAATACAAATAACATAAATCAAAACCACAAACAGAACTGTTGTCCACCTTGGTGTTCCCACCTAACGCCTATAGGTCCCTGAGAAAAACATAACACAATAGGAGGGGTGAGCAACCACAGCTCAGTAGAGATCAAGTCTCCCTAACCCATCCCATGCACCTAACTACTACATGAGAATGTGTACTAGTGCAGTGTCGTGGCAGTAGTAAATACAAGTAAAGCACCACTTAAATGGGCGTAACCACAGCCCCAACCACGCTAGCTCCACAGCCTCACAGGCTACCAATTTCACAACCTTCCAGGCTAACAATTTAACCGCCTCTCGGGCAAATATTTAACCTCCTCTCAGGAAAATGTTTAACCGCCTCTCGGGCAAATGTTTAACCACCTCTCAGGCAAATGGTTTAGCCGCCTCTCAGGCAAACAGTTCCCACAGCCTCTCAGGCTAACAATCATACAATCAAACACATAACATACATTTCTGACATACAAGCATAACCTCAAACACATAACGTGCATAGTCACACAGGCATATTATCAAACACATAACATGTGCGGCCTCACAAGCATAATATCAAACACTTGATTTGCATAGTCTCACAGGCATAACATCGAACACATAGCGCGCACACATTCACAGGCTCTCAAACTTAGTCACATAGACATAAAATAAAACACCTAGTATGCATAATACCCAGCCTCATCACGGGCATAAATACAAATATCCAAGCAAATACGCCATTGAAGGCCAACATCCATATAGGAGAAGGCCAACATCCATATAGGAGATCACACCTATATGGATTTACATATATATATATATATATATATATATATATATCCCGAATATACAACAGATCGCTTCATCATTAGGCCAAAACCCTAGGATAGGTTCAAGGAGGAACAGAACCCTACCTTAGGAAGATCCTCCTTGCTCTTGCTCCCACGTTAGACGCCGTCCACCCACGCGAGTCACCCCAAAGATCAACGCTCAAGAACCCTCTCTTTTTCCCTCTCTCTCTCTCTCTCTCTCTCTCTCTCTCTCTCTCTCTCTCTCTCTCTCTGCGACGGCTGCGGCAGCTAACAACAAAAACCCTAAACCTAAAACAAAGAGAGCTTGTCCTTATATAGACCTCACTTATCAAAATGATGTAGTTTTGATAAATGAAATCCCACCATCAAAACGACATAGTTTTGATAAATGAAACACACCATCAAAACGACGTAGCTTTCATAAATGAAACACTCCCTCGAAGACTCGTAGAATACTGCCTCGAAGATCACCGCTTCGGAGCCTCGAAGATCGCTGGAAACGCGGCCTCGAAGATCTGTCTCGAAGATCAAACCTTCAACCCTCAAACCTTCGAACTTTGACCCTCAGACCTTCGGCCCTCAGTCTTCGACCCTACGACACAAATCTTCGGGTCTTCCACCTTTTGACCCAAGCGTTCGCCCAGGGTACTGTTCATCTTCGTTCTAGCTTGTTCTTCCTAAAACACGGGTCATTACATTTTTATTTTTGTTAATTTTACCCTTGCGTCAATATTGAACAAATTTCACGTCATTTAAAAGAGATATGAAAGAATAGTTTGTAGATGTGGAGATATTTAGTCATCCTTGATGTTAGGGTTCATGTCAGACGTTGCATGTGTCATTGGAGGGGTTGCCGATCATGCTCGTCGATAGATGAATTGCCTCCAGATTGCTGCAGCATTCCTTTATTAGTGCAAAAATGCTAGAAGCTCCAATCATGTATGTTCCTTATACCCACTTACGCTTCCGCACCTCTCCCACGTTATATATATATATATATATATATATATATATATATATATATATATATATATATATATATTATTCATAAATCATAACCATAACACATGTCGTTGAGAAAAACTGAGAAAAAAAGAGCTAAAATAATTTTATTATTTAATATAATAATCTCATATGTATAGACTACAGACTACATAGCACAATTTAATATTTCAATGAGAACGTGAGCACTTGGTAGTGAGGAAGAACTACAAAACGAGAGTAGAGAGATCACGTCAATGGAGGAAGAGATCATCTAGTGTCACGAGGAAGATATCGTCCCGTCTGTCAAGGTCGTCGATCATTTGTTTATCGAGATCGTCTAGCGTCTATCATCTGGCATTGTGTGATCGTCCATTGTCCGTCGTCACAAGGTCATCCGTTGTCTGTTGTCGATTGTCTGTCATCGCAAGGTCATCCGTCATCGATCGATTGGCATCGCGAGGTCATTTGTCGTCAATCGCCTCGCATTGCGAGGTCGTTTGTTGTTGAACGTCTAGTGTCGTGTGGTCGTCAAACGTCGAAGGTCTCATCGATGGAGGTCGAAGGAGGTCACATCAATAGAGTCGCAATTACTTCTTTGTATTTATTTTTTAAATGATCACAAATGCGAGCAAGGCGCACGATTCTCGTGTTGACAAAAGGCGCACGAAGCACAGTAAGACGTGTGCTTCACTGAAGGCGTTATGTCTTGCCTCCTCTTAGGCAACAGAGGTCCCTGGTGTTACGCTTCATGTGCTTAAGCGCTGGGGCGAGTGCTTTTGAAAACATCATGTTTGTAAATCTAGTAAGTGAGAGTAATCAATATCACCTCATATAGGGGCATATAATTCCCACAGTAATCATTTATTTGGTTATTCCTCCCTCTATTCCATACCAATCATGGGAAAGGAATAAAATTTCATTTCTTTCCATTACCTCATAACAAAACATGACATAAGGGTCTTGCTGAGCAATAATCAAATACCAACACACAACTACAAAAGTTGATATGAGAGACTAGGGCTTGTTTGCAAAGAAATTCATAGCTTTCTTCATTGACAATTGAGATGCTTTGACAAGGCATATCTGATCAAATATGCTCATCCAAAAGAACTACTAACAAAGTTTACTTTTGGAACTGCAATTGAAGCCAAAGTAAAGGCTATTATCTTGGATGATGAAACTACTCAAAATACACCCTTCACTGTTAATATCAATCATGCCAGCCTTATTAGAAGTTCAAGGACAAAGCTTCAAAATATCAAAAAAGAAAAGAAAAGAAAGTGAACTCTCTTGCACGAGGATGCCTCCATTGATGTCCATACAATTGTTCATACTAGCACCACATGGGCAAATCTCATCTCTGCAAACAGTCCAAAAATAGTGCTTTCCACAAGATTGTTGCTTGAGTTCATCATCATATTGCAATCATGCTAAGGTTGGAGCATGGTGTCATCATGTCATCACTTACTTGGATTTGGTTGGATCTGCTGGGTTGATCATAAGGTAAGATTTTTTTTTTGTTAATTATAAAAATAATACTAAAAACTTTATATTTTTACTTGAAATGCTTCCAAAGGATACTTTGGATGCTTAACATAAACTTCATCTATCAAAGCGTATGTTTTAACCTTGAAGTTGCATGTATTTGATTTGCCCTCCCCAGAGCACTTGTACACTTAAGTAATGCTTTGACCACTATGGCAGGAATACAATGTCTGAGGTGTGCAACATCTAATGCGTATGAGGATTTACTTGAAAATAGCACACATACATTATGATGATTAATTAAAGTTATGAATCTTTTGGGAGTGTTTCACGCTTCCAGTCAAGCAGAAAGGTGATTGTTGATTTCCATAAGTCTTGGCCAAGCTACACTAATATTGATTTCCCCATAGCGGGATAGGGATAAGGATTTGAAATGGGGAAGAAAAAGAAGATTAAGCCACTTGCTTTCAAAGTTTTTTCCCTTTTTTTAAGTACAGTCATGGCAGAATATCTTTCACTAGACAAATATATATATAACTATGAATGTGGATTATTTTACTAGTGTTAAGAAAATACTTCATAGGTAATGCATCATGCAATAATAAAATTATTCCTCAAAGAGTCGAAGACAATATAATCTTTGAACAAAAATTTACCTTCAGCCTATTTACCGACCAAAGTGGTAACTCAATCTGAGCATCTGTGGCAAGAAGTGTTTCAGCAAGTATCACTGGCAACATTGGATGAAACTCTATTTTTCCTGTTACAAGAAAGATTGTCAAACCAAAAAAGAGGCAAAACACTTGCATTAGAACAGTAGAGAAAACATCGTTCACATCCCATAATTAACAGTAGTTGAGAAAATCATAAGGCTAGTATGTGCGGACTTGTCTTGTGTGCCAACAAGACAAGATAGAGGATCGGCAACCGGCGGGGTTGTTGGAGTCGTTGCCCACTTAGGAGAGACCTTAGGAAAGTGTTTCAATAGACTTCATTGTTTGTCTCCCAGGATCCGAAGGATGCGGTACGATCATTGTGGTGGTCGACCAATTCTCTAAGTATGGAGTTTTCATTCCAGCTCCGAAGGACTGCACGACAGATAACACAGCCCGACTATTCTTCAAGTACGTGGTGAAGTATTGGAGCATTCCAAAGACAATCATAGGCGATCGGGACTCACGATTTACTGGGCGGTTTTAGACCGAGTTGTTCCGGATAATGGGTTCGGACTTAAACTTTTCAATAAGTTTCCACCCACAAACAGACGGTCAAACAAAACGTGTCAATGGCTTACTGGAGCTGTATCTGAGGCACTATGTGAGTGCCAATCAAAGAGTTGGGCCAAATTGTTGGACATAGTCCAATTCTTATATAACTTGCAAAAGAGCGAGTCCACGAACGAGAGCCCGTTCGAACTTGCAACTGGGCAGCAATTATTGACGCCCACTTCCATCACTCGGGGGTACACTGGAAAGAGCCTCGCAGCGTTCAAGTTTGCAAAAGGATGGCATGAACTGTCACGCCCCCAAATTCTAGGGAACCCAGAACCGGGTACATGACTTCCCCTTGCCCGCACCCAAAAGGTCAAGGGGTTGGTGACTAGCACCAATAGAGACTACACCGCGGGTGCTGTCTCAAATATGCAACCCGGTACAATCATACATCAAGGGTAATCCTGTACTTTCCCATACATCATCATGCATACAATAAGTCAACAGTCATACAGACATCACATCACAAATAGTATGCAAATACAAGTCCACGGACCCATGTCCGGGATATAATACAAACAATACAGAATACAGTACTATATCATACATCAGAGTAGTGGGCACGTCCTCCTGGAAGAAAGTCCTCCACTAGTCCCGGGTCACACCTGAAAAAGGTAAACAGCAAGAAGGGGTGAGCGACAAGCTCAGTAGGTGACCCCAACACTCCACATCATGCAAACATACACGTCTATACTACATGCTCTGTGTACTCGTGCACTGTGTAGTGTGCACAAACATCAGGACTCAGCCTACAAACAGACATCAGGACCTAGCCTGCCCACACGGGACAGCTTATCCACGATCCTCAATAGGATCCCAGCTTAGGACACTTAGCCCAAGCTCCACGAGCTCAACAGCTCAACACAATCCTCAATGGGATTTCAGCTCAGGGCACTCAGCCCTTCCATAGCGCTATATGCACGGACACAGTGCCACACAGGCCTGCCATCGGTGCATATGCCTGTCACAGCTACAACGCAATATGCCCGGCCACAGTGCCACATAGGCCTGCCATCGGCGCATATGCTTACCCCATCAACCACATAGCATTATCTGTGCTTCACGGTGAGAACCCAACAAGTCATGGAACCCAAGTCCCAAATCCACAAACTAACCTAAATCATCTAGGTTTCATGCTCAATTTCCATTTTCTCCAATTTCTAGGGTTCATCACGAATTTGCATGATTTCATCTAATTCTTACATGTTAATCCAATAAAACAGCAAGAAAAGGGTGAAGAATCAATGGAACACCTACCTGGAATGATTCTTAATGCTTGAACGAGGTCAAAACGCCCCAAATCGAAGGCTCCAAGCTTCCTTCTCTCTTTCTTTCTCTCTCTCTCTCTAAGCTCTTCAACGCAGAAACGCAGAAATGTAACGTGAAAGCTCTCCTTCCCCTATTTATATTTCTGTATTTTCTTTCATTAATAAATCCCAAAAATATCAATTGACCTCCCGAGGTCACGAACTCCAAATTGAGCCCAATTACTGTCAAAACGCTCGAAATGACGAGCATATCACTATCCAGATATTTTCCAACCCAATTGACCGCTCAAACGCAAGGTCAACCAATAAACCCCGAAAAGTCAACAATCGGGCCACTCAGGGCCCCGACCCGAAATTGGGCCCAATTACTGTCAAAATGCTCACATCGACGAACACAATATTATCCAGATGTTTTTAGCAACAGAGAAAGACTATCTCTCAGCCCTACCCAAATACGGGTCTTTACATGAACAAACGGATTTGGCCAGGGCATACTTGCACAAAGCGGCGAAGAAGATGAAGAAGTGGGCGGATCAACAAAGGAGGCCCTTAGAATTTCAAGAAGGAGACATGGTGATGCTTAAACTCCTTCCGCGTCAAACCAAAGCACTTTGAAAATTGCATAAAGGTTTGGTGCGCCGATATGAGGGGCCTTTCAAAGTTCTTAAGCGAGTTGAGAAGGTCTCATACAAATTGGACCTCCCAACTAGCTTACAAAGGCATCGGGTATTCCACGTTAGTTTGCTCAAGCCTTACCATGAAGACTTAGACGATATGAGCGGACAACGGGCGGTGCGAACACCAACAGCATCAATAAGCAAGACCTGCGACAAAGAGATAGAGAAAATCAATTCTCGTAGAGTTGTGCCAAGAAGGGGCATAGATCCAACCCGGGTGGAGTACTACGTCCAATGGAAGAACAAGCCGGTTGAAGAGGCAAGCTGGGAGAAGGAAGAGGATCTGGGGAAATTCTCCAAAGAGATTGAAGAATACCGGGAAGAGACCGAACGCTACATCCAGCAGTTTGACGGGTTCAAGGAAACTGAAGACGCAACGAGGACGCTGCGAAATTGGGTGGGGGAGAATGTCACGGACTGAGGCTTATCCTAGCATACTTAGACTATTTTGGGGTATTTCCCCTTTGTAAAGTGTTGTAATCTTGTTATAGAGTGAGTTGTAGAGATTTTAAATTTCAATCATATATGATGTCTCCTAGTGGCATAGCCAGAAAAGTGTTAACATCTATATGTAGGGGAGTGATGTTGTAAAGCTTTCAAGCAATCAATACAATCGTTTGTTGCCTTCGTTCAATTGTTTTTCCGCTAAACGTTTCCCTACACAATTACTTTACAACGGATCGATGGGTTCCGATCCAAATGCGACGAGTTAGGCTGACCGGGGGGTGGGGCATCGCACCGCGGGGGTGGGGGCAAAGGGAGGAAGGGTTGCCTCTCAGCGGCCTTGGCTCGCAGGGGATTGCTCGGTCGTTGTGGCCTTGGAGAGCATGTGGGGGCAGGGGAGTAGTGTTGCAGCGGTCGCCGTCACCAGGGGGAGAAGGGAGGTCGTGCCTGGTTGGAGAGGGAGAAAGGGTCGTCTGCGGGGGTGGGGGGATCGCACCGTGGTCGTCTCAGCAGCCTTTGTTCTCCATTGACTGAGAACACCGAGAACAAGCCGAAAACATCACAAAGATGTTTTCGTTTTTTTGTTTTCAAAACGTTTTGTTTTTGAAAACTTATGCCAAAAATAGTAACCAAACAAAACACTGAAGCCGTTTTCTACATTTAAATGCAAAAAACAGAAGAAAAAAACACATAACCAAACATGCACTTAATTCACAGAAACAGAAATTACACTGATGAAAACGAAAAACCAATTACGTACACTAGAAACTAAACAACTATTCAAAAACAAAAATGGATAAATTAATTCACAGAAACAAAAATTATGCTGACGAAATGAAAAACTGATTACGTACACTAGAAACTAAACAAATATTCAAAAACAGAAATTACGTTGACGTAAACGAAAAACCGATTACGTACACTAGAAACTAAACGGATATTCAAAAACAGAAATGGATAAATTAATTCACAGAAACAGAAATCACGCTGACGAAAACAAAAAACCGATTACGTACACTAGAAACTAAACGGATATTGAAAAATAGAAATGGATAAATTAATTCACAAAAACAGAAATTACGCTGATGAAAACGAAAAACCGATTACGTACACTAGAAACTAAACAGATATTCAAAAACAAAAATGGATAAATTAATTCATAGAAACAAAAATCACGCTGACGAAAACGAAAAACCGATTACGTACACTAGAAATTAAACAGATATTCAAAAATAAACATGGATAAATTAATTCACAGAAACATAAATTACGCTGACAAAACGAAAAACCGATTACGTACACTAGAAACTAAATAGATATTCAAAAACAGAAATGGATAAATTAATTCACAGAAACAGAAATTACGCTGACGAAAATGAAAAACCGATTACGTACACTAGAAACTAAATAGATATTCAAAAACAGAAATAGATAAATTAATTCACAGAAATAGAAATTACGCTGACGAAAACGAAAAACCGATTACGTACACTAGAAACTAAATAGATATTCAAAAACATAAATGGATAAATTAATTCACGAAACAGAAATTACGCTGACGAAAACTAAAAACCAATTACATACACTAGAAACTAAACAGATATTCAAAAACAGAAATAGATAAATTAATTCACATAAACAGAAATTACGCTGACGAAAATGAAAAATCAATTACATACACTAGAAACTAAACAGATATTCAAAAATAGAAATAGATAAATTAATTCACAGAAACAGAAATTACGCTGACGAAAATGAAAAACCGATTACGTACACTAGAAACTAAACAGATATTCAAAAATAGAAATGGATAAATTAATTCATAAAAACCGAATTACGCTGACGAAAATGAAAAACCGATTACGTACACTAGAAACTAAACAGATATTCAAAAACAAAAATGGATAAATTAATTCACATAAATAGAAATTCAAACCGTTTTCCTAAGGATCCTGAGGCGTAAACATGAGTCCAGGGTCACGAGAGCACTTCGCCTTCCTCAGCGTCGCTCGGTCCATCTCCATAACCTGGGTGGATTTGTTGCTCAGATCGTCTTTGACTTCGCCTCTGACTGCGACTTTGTGCGTGATTTCCCGGTCATCGAAGCCCGTTGAGGAGGTCTCGTCATCCCAACCGCCGTCGCGGCCCCTGCCGTGTCCGCTGCTGAGTCCGACGTCGCGCCTGAAGTCGCCCCTGCCGCATCTAGCGGCCATCAATAGTGCTAGTACCACCCGAAAAACTCCCGTGCAGAAAGCAATCATCTCTCTCTTTCCTTTCTCTCTCTCTTTCCGTTGTGGCCGTGGTGTGGTGCCGCCGGGGAGTGAAGTGGAGTGGATTTATATCATCCCCAAGCAGTAGGAACAGATGGCAAACGGCATGCCACCTTGGCAACGCTACATAACTCCCCAAATTCTTTCTTTGCCACATTTGGTGGAAGTTTGCTCGTATTCAATTAGCTAGAGAAGTGATTATTGGCTGTCGTTCACACCGGTGGCCGCGCGTGAGACCGTAGCAACAACACTAGTAACAACCCGCCTTTCTCTCCGCAACAGAATTCGTAATAGGCTAGGACTTGGATTCGCTGGTGAGCAACGTCAGCTCACCACCGTGGTGAACTAACTTATTTCGGACTTTGTCGATATTTGTTTTAAAAATCAATCGTTAGATTGAATATTCATATAGTATGTATTATGCCTGTAAAATTTTAAGATGATCTAACGGTTAATTTTTGTGTAAATTCAATTAGAAAAACTCTGAAGATAAATAAATAAATTAAAATTTATTAAAATTCAGTTTTTTTTTCTAATTGAATTTGCACAAAAATTAACCGTTAGATCATCTTAAAATTTTACAGGCATAATACATACTATATAAATATTCAATCTAACAGTTGATTTTTAAAACAAATATCGACAAAATTCGAAATAAGTCAGCTCATCACGGTGGTGAGCTGACGTTGCTCACCAGCGAATCTAAGTCCATATACATATATATATATATATATATATATATATATATATATATATATATATATATATATAAACAGACTAATAAAAATAGTCTCGTGGGCTGGGCTCACTCTCAATTTTTTAAAATTCATCAACTTCCACCCACTCCTTTTTTTTTAAAGCATGGCGTTCCCATCCCGATGGCCGAGTCCAGCAAAAATATCTTCTGGAGTCGTCACCCACATAATGTTTTCATTTTTTTTTTGAATTATTTATCTTTTAAAATGATAGTATTCCACAAGAATACCTCCAACAAAGGATGCAACGCGGTCTGAGGGAACTATATGGTTTGACCAAGAGTGATATAGATATACAACTACTGGGAGCGTGGAGAGAAACCGCATAACCATGTTTTGAAAAGTCATTTTCAAGCGAAAAATCATTTAGAAACAACAAACTTGTTTGAACAAAAGTATCACTTTTGCAAAAATATGTGAAAATAACATAAAAATCATTTTCATGGTTTTAAGACTATTTGGGGAAAGGGTTATTTGTTGGAGAAGTAAACCATAACTAAATAGTATTTGAGTGTGACTACGATTCCTAAAATCTATAAAATTCATCCAAAAGGCTTCATATCATGTTTTGGCAATCAAGAGAACTCGAGATAAAAGGAGGCTCCAAAAGGCAACGAGAAGACGATCTTTCTGCTTTTTACATAATAAAATGCTTGTCCATACCAGGGTCTCCAGGTTATTGCTCGATAAAGACATAAGGTCATCTAACAATACCATGCCAAGTCAAAAGAGTTTCCAACTAATGAAGCAAAATCCAGGTGAACTTCTTGACGAACTATAGTACCTCCAGCTTAAATGGATGATAATAAGTGATGTACGCCTTAAATGAATTTTTTTACCGCATCTGAGCTCAATTTGGAGTTGGTGTCTTAGAGGGCAATTTTATCCTTTTTAGATGGCCTCTTGAATTAAATTGATTAAAATAATATATTAAAAAAAATGAAAAAGAGATTTCCTTTATAGATGGCTATTTGGTACTTTTCTTTAATTTAAGATGTTGTTTGGAAGACAAATAAGCAACATCCTAATGGTTTAGGACTTTAGGGGGAAAGGATTACTTGTTGGCAAGTAAATCGTAACTAAAAAAACACATTTGATTTCATGTGATTTAAGAATTAAGTGCGACTTTATTTACGTTTTGAGATGATAGCTTCGATTTGCATATTTTGTGCTCCTTTTCTTTTTGTAATTAATGTAGATTGTTTGAGTTTTTTTTTAATGTGGTTACAACTAATTCTTTGAGTTATATCAAGTCGATAATTTTAGGTTATAATTTGCTATGTCATGTTTGGAAATTTGTGGAGCCTAGGCGCCACTTGGTTTGATTCCATATATACTAGAAAGAACTAAAATAATGTTCTAGGATGTTGATTATTTAAGCCCCCATGCTATTCATTTTTGACATTTTTTAAATTGTGTTTAAAACTTAAATTTGTTTAAATCAAGTAGTTAAAAAAGTTATCCCTATCTTTTGGATTTGACCTTAGGGATGGTGATATAATTGTACATTTTGGAGTAATAACTACTAGGTTTTTTTATATGGCACATTCCTATGAAGAAACAATTTTCTACATCTTTACACATGTTTTTTTTTTCAAAGTACACCAATAATGATGTTGTTGACCATTGATTTATATATATCCACTATGATTATATATTTGTGGGTTTTAGCTTAAAAGAAAGAATATCATTATGCAATAATTGTAATGTGCAACTGTTGAGGACCTTGATTAGGATCTAACAACAATCTAGAGAAGGATAACCGAATACCTAAACTTTGGCCCAATCAATTCAAGTAATTAATTGGAAAATCCAAAAATAAGTATGAACCTCTAATATGAGAGTTTATAATTGTCAATAGTCAATAATCTGAATATATAAATTGCCATAGACAAGACCTATTTATAAGCAAGCTAGTAACTAGGAATTGGAAGCCTAATACAATTAGGAAACTAAGTAAAATATCAAAATATCCTAATACAATTAAATAAAGGAAAGTAATAAAAAAGACTTTTAATAGATAAAGGAAAGAAAAATAAATATAAGAAGAGTTCTAGCGGTAGAAGATGTCTTGCGTAATACAATACGTGCACGTGACCACGTCACAAACAGCAACTCAATACAAGCACACCACGAGCGGCACGGACAGCTGATTCGTACAAGCTGGTACAGATATTAGTGCAAGGTCTTTATCAGCAACATAGTCACTAGTTTGTTTTTAAGGAAATTTATTAATAAGTAACAAAAAAGTATAAGAATAAGAGCAAATAGCAGAATCATGTAATACCTTAAGATAAAAATAACATATGGGACAGTAAACAAAGGCCAATAGGCCCAATTGAAAAGAGCTCACACAGCCCATGAGACAAAGAACTCAAAAGGAAAAATACAATAGCCAGCAGGCGTACAAGAAGGGCTCAATCGGCCCATAAATAAAAAGCTGAAAGATCCACATGAAATGCCCCACACACGGCCGACAAAGCAAAACACTGGGCCGGAAAGGGGCGGCCCAAAGAGAAAAACATGGCAGCAGGCAATCAAGCCTGCTGCTCACACCATAAGGAGTGGGAGAAGCCCAGCCCGCAAACGGAAAAAGGCCCAAACGGCCTGCAACCAAAATGGGCAACTGACCCAAGACGAGCTTAGGTTCGCCGCTCCGCATGGCCAACGCGCGGCTCGAGGCAACCCAAACCCCACCCACGCCTGGATCGCTCCAGAGAAAGCATCGATGGTGGCCACCCGACGAGACAAGCTGTCCGGTCTACCATGAAGCAGAAAGAATCGCCGTGGCTCAACCAGACCACCGCAACTTCCCCGAGAAACGACCGAAAAAAGCATGCCCGGCAGAGCACCACTAGCAGCACCTCGAACACCCGAGACACCGAAGACGAACACCGTCCGTACAGGTGCCGAATGCCCCTGAGAGATAGACCACATCGCCGTGGCCTTACAACCCGTTACACAGATCATAGAGGACGAAGACGCCCGAGGCCGACACAAACCGCCGACAAAATCGCCGCCGCCAGAGAAGAAGGTCGAGAACAAACGGCTCCTATCCCATTTCCGTAGAATAATGCTGCCCCAGCCCTCTAGAGCCACGATTGAACATGCCCGGCCCTCCAGTTGTCCACCATTACTGCCAAACCCTCTACCAAACACGGTATGTTCACATTTCTTTGAATACATGAACTCTGCAAAATCGAAGGAAACATCAAATGTGAAGCTGCTTTTTGATTTATCGAAAGAGCAATTGTTTTATTCATTGCGACTCGCGACTCCATGTTTTGGTATGATTGTAAACTAACAGAGACTCAATAATGTAGTTGATGAAATCTGCAGGGTTTACACTAGTGTTTTTAATGAACCAAAAAAACACTAAACTTAAACATTACTACCAATCTGCCGACTGCCGTACATAAATACTTCATCATGTTCCTTTGTGTTGTTTTGTCTTGTCCGTGCATTTTTTTTTATTTTTTCTTGATATAAAATAGAGAGTTTGTTTACTATGATGTTACTGGCGTGGAGTTGGTGGAGGACATTCTGGTAAGGCTTCCTCTAGAATCCCTGGTGAGGTTCAGGATGCCTGCAAGTCCTGGGGCAACCTCACCAGAAGCCCTGCCTTAACAACCAACCACCTTAATTGCCACCCCAATCCTTACTCCATTTCCAATAAACAAATCCTCACCACCTACTGAAATCACCTCTTATGCCTCTCCAGAAAAAGCCTCAAACGCTGCAGCTGCCCGAGTTTTCCAGACCGCACCATTTGGAATATTGGCTGTGGTCTCGATGAATTATCTTTCCATGGTCATTTCAAGATGCTGGGGAAGCAATATCCTTGCATTCATTAGCACTTGTGAGTCTATTCTCCATAAAAATGAATTTGGGGTCATGCTTGTATGGTGTCACAAGGACCAAAAGTTCATAAATTTTGAATGTCCGTTAAATTCAACTGCCTCCATTAACTTTATTAGTTATGAAGATAGCCTGATCTCATTTGAGGAAGAAACCCTGCATAATGTGGATCCACATGCCTCTGGATCTGGTATGTGATTGTGAGTGGCACACATATTTTCTTTTTAAATGGTGTCTTTTGGATTATAATTAGGATTAGCTTGATTGGAATGGACTATTTTAAAAATGGTGATGATTAGAATGATGAAGTTTTTTTTTTTCAAAAATGGTCATCAATATTTATGCAATTATCATTGGTGTCAATTTATTTATTTATTTTGTTGTTGCTAGGCAATGGGAATGTAAATTAGAAACCTAGATGTGCTTAATGATAAACTACCTCAATTGATGTTGAAGTCACTACTTAATTGTTACGTTCTTTGTCCCTCCTTCAAACTATAGGTCTAGGCCCATCCAATCTCATGTTAGGCGCATGGCAAGAGGGTAGGTTTGTCTTTTTGGGGTGTTTTGGTTTAAATAGGGCATAAGGGTTTGATTGAGGGTTATGTTTCGGAGAATCCAATTAATACGTTAATTATAGTAGGAGAAACAGTTACCTCTCAAATAGCAAACTAACTATTTTTATAATTCATATTTTATTTATTAATAAAATTGCCTTGTTGTTTTGGTTCTTATCAAATTAGTATCAGAGCGTGATTTTTTTGGGACCAATGACAACAAAGAAAGTCGAAATCTTGGAAAAGAAACTAGTGGCGAAGGTTGGCTCCATCAAGGCCATCATCGATGAACGATTTAATGCCACCAAACAATAGAGCGATTTGATGCCACCCAACAACAGTTCTCCACCTTGGAGGCCATGCTGCACAAATTGATGGAGCTCCAACAAAACTCTTCGACCATTCTATCGGGCAAGGGTGGGCTGGTGAACGAGATTCCCGGGGAACAAGACCTGCGGTTGGCAACACATCAGAGAGCAACGAGGTTGGAAAAAGGAGTGTGCACACAACTTGACGTGATTGATTTGAGTGGATCTAGGACCCACGAGACGACGCTAAGGGTTCCCGTCTAGGGATTGTCTTCTCTGGCATCGAGAGGGGCGGTAACAACAGAGGTGGATGTAGGGATATAAAACGAACCGATTCGGTCTGGTCCAATGCGGGACAGCCCGTTTAGGCCCATGGTTTTTTTTTTTTTGGGGGGGGGGGGGGGGGGGGGGGGGGTCAAATCCATAAGTCTCTTAACTAAACGAGATTGGAACAAATGAAGGTTAGAGGATCTAGAGAAAAAAAAGGGGGGAAATAAAACAATTTTTTAGTCTTCAATTGTGCAACAACATTGTATTTTAACCCTTTTTTATGTCTTAAAAGCTATTTTAGCCCTAGTAATCCATTGCATCATGTCTTCAAGGATCACCTCATGAAACTCATCTCTTTTATGGCTTGATCTCAGAACCCCCACGCTAGTGATTGACATGTGCCTACGCTAATCAACAAAATAAAAAAATAGCAAAACAATTTTGGTATTTAAACTTTTTTTTATTACAGAAATGAAATTTAAAATAAAAAAAATTGTATTTGGCAGTATTTCCTCAATGTGCTTACTAGATTTATATATCCATTGTAATGTCAAAGGATCCAAAAGGCATGTAATATGTATATAAGGATAATGATTTCCCAAGCATACTTTTCACTTTATTTAAATAGTAAATAAGGATAATACATGGAAAGACGATATATATTGAAACACTATCTTTAAAAACATTCTATTCCTCAAGCGCACCATTATAAACATTCCCCTCGCCGTCCCTCACCATTTCATGTTACACTAGCATCATTGGACTTCAGCGAGCATCATTGACTTTGGATCATTCCCGTTGGCATTGAAGACCCTACTATTGAGGTGCTTCCCAACCTTGATGACTTTATCTCCTCACATGCTAACACTAACGAACTAGTTGCCGATTGCTGTCGCTTTTCCGGTGAATGTGGTTCTCCTATGAGGTGCTTCGAATTTAGCAAAAACGACATAATCCTTCCTCCTCCATAATATGTTTTCTCTCATCAAGATTACATTTATGTTTCTTGTTATTTTTATAACATTCTTATTTTTCATGGAGGAAATGTTTAGTCTAATTTTCATACTGTTTCTTGTGATGATATCTGTTTTATATTATTGTAATGCTGGTGTAATTTTTTTATGTAATATCATAAACTTGCTTTGTCCAAATATAAAAGAGATCATAACAAAATCAAATTTCATTATATAAAATAAATCATAGAATTTCATGAAACATAATGAAGTAACAAGCATAAGGTTACCAATAATGATCTTGATTAACAAAAGGTCATATACCCTAATTATAAAATGGATTAGTAAGAGAGAAATCAAAGAGACTAATGTCCCTTAAAAAAAAATAAATAATAAAAGGGGAGATCAATGAAAATAAAAAGTGAGTAATAGAAAAAAAAAAAAGACATAGAAAGAGAAAAAGAAAGGAAACCCGTATAATAATAATGAAATACAAAAGGAAAAGGGGATGAGAAAAAGAAAACCCTTACACTCATATTGTTGTTCCACGCGTCCTAAAACCTTAAAAAATATTAAAACACTAAATTAGCATTAATACATAAAAGTTTGTTTTAATTTATTCCTTTAAAGTTTCTGAATAAGATTTAGTTTCTGTATTAGGTGATCGGAAAAGACATTCGATAAGCCTATTTTTCTTATTTGTCTTTCACTTTAGCCATGATGGGTTATGAAATTCAGACAAGGAGGAAAATGGAAGATCTAGAGGTGATGAGGATGGGAGTAGCCATAAGGTTGAAATATTAGAAATTGGAGTTGTGGAAGAAGGGCAATTGACAGGGGAGTTCATTATGAAAGTTGCTTCTTATGATCTTCCGCGTTCTAAAACCTTAAAATCAAAACATTAAGTTGATATTCTCATTTTATCACTTTAATTCTATAATGAAAAGGTTATAATAAAAAAACATAATTAAAATAATTAAACATGTGTGTGTGTGTGTGTGTATATATATATATAAGGTGGCAAGATCAAACCATGTATGTATATACAAGGTGGTAAAACCAACGATATAAATAATATGTATTAGGTGGTAAAACCAACTATATAGATATTATATTATAAAAAATAAATAACTTAACAAATCTTGAATATTACCTTTCATAGCACCTCGATGCTTAGTAAGTACTGAAAACAAAAGAAGTTTTAAATGGAGTATTTGGGGTGTTAGGAGAGCTTGAGGGAGTGTTTGTAGAGAGAATTTCGTGGTATGGCTCGAGAGAACTTGTGTATTAAGAGGAGAGGCAAAACACTCCTTATATAGGGCAAGGATGGTAGATGTAATAGGTAAAGTTTTGTCTTTAATAGCTTATTTCTTCCCTAGATTTTTCCTTTTCAAATCATTAGTTTCTTATCTCCTTATTAACTACCACGTTCCCCCTTTATTCCTCTCATTTTTTAATTTTTAAGATTTATTTGACTTTAAAGGTTCTTTTGATCACAAAAGTCACATGGGTGCGTTGTCTACTATTTTGATTATAGCTTTCTAGATTCTTAATTAAATTCAATAAGGCCAATTGGACTGGATTCCTAACTTAATTATCTACGTTTAGAGACCAATTTCAAGTTTATTGGTCTTGTATATCCAAAATTATTGGATTTTAAAGTGAAACTAAAAATTCTGGGTGTGCTACTAGACCTTTGATAGTTTTTAAAGTGTTTCTCCTAATGGGTTACTCCAATGAGACTTAAATATTTACCAAAGGTAGATAACTAAATTTGAAAAAAATTGGTATAAATTGAAGTTATTTGGAGTTATAAAACCAAAGTTATGAATTTTTGAATATGACCGCAAGAATTGCACTACTCTGCACTTTTTAAGCATAAGTTATTGCTATGAAGTATTAATAAAAATCTTATCGTTTACAACTCTTAATAAATTTTGATATGATAAATTTAAATTTGTATTATATTTTATTTAGATTTAACATTCAAGCAAGAAATTATTTATTTAATATAATTAATTAAAAAATACAATTTAATTGAAATAACTATATAGTTATGTAAAATAATATAACATTACATTATAAAACTTGATAAAATAACACATTTATTGTCCTAAAATATATATCAAATGTAATTTATTTATGATAAATAAATCTTATATTATAAAAGAATGAGATTTAATTGAAACTACTAATATAATTATCATACACGTTATCATATAATATTTTTTAAATATATGATCAAAATAGTTTAATTATAATAATAATAACATGATAAGTACCTATTATTTTATTGAAAATATCTGGTTTTAGACTCCCAACTTGATTCTGTCAATGGCTTTGCTGTCTGCTCAACTGTCTCCATCTATTCTGTCAGTGCCAACTCCAATTTGGCTAATCGACCTTATAACGGGCATACCTCTCTTGAAATCGAATTGTCCCTTTTTCGCTCCTTTTTTCCTTCCATCGTAGCTAACATTACTAGTGATGGTCGAACTAGTTTATACGCTTGCCATCATACTGCTTGGAACTGGATAGCTTCTTGGCTGATGGGCTCGAACAAGCTTTGATATCTTTTGTTCGTTCACATGCTCTGATACAATTTATCACGGGGCCAAATTTATCTACGGTACTCTTCTCATGTGTTACCTAGTTTTCCTTGTATCTCGGTCTACTAGGTTCAGCCTGTCTTTAGTTGGATCATTTCCTTTGATCCTAAAACCTGTAAGCAATTGCACACACAATATAAAAGACACATGCAAAAGCACTGTGAGAATTATGTTCTCTCGTATTAATGTAAGGAAAGCTTTACAGTATTGAAACTATCCTATAAAGTCTTACTCTACAAATAGATATTAGTGCTATTTGGTCTTCACCATCAAAAGACAAACAAACTAATATAACATACACGATGACACTAACTTTGCCTCTTACACATTAAAAGACATCTAACCAAACATAAGATCCTTGATGACGTGTCTATGCCTCATATGACACCAGAAAATATTAACTATAATAGTATACAAGTTCCCACACAACAAGTGTGATACAAAATTATCTAGGTG